>CM067493.1:635127-692424 GCA_034552555.1 Semaprochilodus insignis | reverse complement strand
CGCTGTTTCCGTGGGCTGGGGAGGAGATGGGGTGGCGGGGCAGAACACACAATCTACCCCCCAACCCATGACCCAACCGCCCCCCGATCCCCCCAGCTCACCTGCTCCTGCTGCCAAGAAGAAGATACCTGGCTTCACTCGTGCACCGGGGCCTCCTGTAGGAAATGAACGCCTGGGCAGCTGTTGCCATGCTGCCTGGCTGTACTGGCCATACAGAACAGCTAGAGCAGCAGCTGCTGGTGATGCTCCAGCCCTGTGCATGCGGTTACGGCTGCTCATTCGTCAGTGCCCCACCTTCAAAGTTGCTGGGATTCAAGTTGTTGAGGCAGGCGTGCAAGCTAAGCACCTAAGCAGCTCGTTAAAGTGACCCTGTGTGAAAGTGGTGAAGCTGTTTTGGGGGATGGGGTGTGGAGGGGGGGTTGATATCGTAACGCTTGTTCCAGCAGTGAGGCTACTGCACTCTCGTATGGCATCGAGATGAGGCAGCAACACCCCCCTTTTCTACCTAGCAACACCGATGTGATATCATTGACAGCAGCTGTCATGGTCATATCACACTTGGACCGAGCCCGTCTCTCCCCTCTGACTGTTAGCGTTAAACAGGGAGCACCACAAACGCTCGGGCCGGGGGTCTGTGAGCCCGCTATAGCGACTCATCTTGTAGCCAATCATGATGTTCAAACAGCGCTGCATCTGGATGAGAGCGGGCCTGGTGTAGGAGCAGTTCATGAGGGTTTTATTGGTTTGCATGTGATGTTTATCACTGACACGGTCACATCATGATCCATTAACTCTGGTCAGGTAAAGTGGGACACTCTTTGCCCATAACATCAACTATGACAGCCAGCTGACAGCAGTTTGTCACTGCAGGTCGGTGTTTATCTACAGGTAAAGATTCTTTATTACTGGTTAAGTTTACATTGTGGCTGATATCAGCTTTGCTGGTGCTTATCTGTGGTTTAATATGCAGCTGAAATCGGCTGATATCAGTTTTACTGAATGCTGAGCTGTGCGTAAATGTGCTATCTAAGCAAATAACACATGTCCATGTTTTTCTCATTATTAATTATTTCCTTATTTTATTCATTTTTTATTATTACATGTACTAGAGGTGGGCGATACATCGTTATAAAATCCAGTATCACGATATTTTATTGAAATCTCACGATATTTATAGTTTTTTTCCCAGGCATCTGATATAATATCATCAAAACCTGATTTATATTCAGTATCTGTACATACTGTGTTGCACTAAATCCAATAAAACTGCATTAATTTGACCCTTTATAATGAAACATCCAGTTGGTCAGTGTTTCTACCAGACTGACCAGATGAACCATATGATCAGAAAAGCAAGTAAACATAAATGATCATGATAATCTACATATCATCATACTGTTCAGCTCTATCATGAACACATAATAACCTCTTTTGGATTAAACAGGCTGCTATGCTAACAACAACCTCTGTTCTGATTGGCTCCCTCGTTCAGATAGGCAGTCCAGGCATGAAACACTCTTTATAACTTCAGCCTGAGTGGGCGGAGCTAAACTGCTACTGCTTTAACCTCCATATATGAAACATACCTAACAACACGTAATCCCTCCACGAGCACCAATAACAGCTGTGACTGGATTTGGCATGTACTGGACAAGTGATTTGGTGGATGCCTTCCCTGGCACAATTCCCAGGAGAATTCCCTGTAGACTGGGATTTTAGCCACTGCTGGTAGACCCGTATGACCGTACGCTTCCATACACCTGCAGATTCAGCTACTTCCTTCACACTATGGTCTTTGGCACGCCCAAATGCAGTCACTCCTTGTAGCCAATCATTAACATCTGCTCTGGAGCCATTTTCCACACATGGAACGAGACATTCCCTGCACTGTACCACCTCTTCCCAATCTATGGATCCTGTCACTCACACCCCGCAGGGATTTATAGCCCCATCATCCTCATGCAGCGCCACCTGCAGGAGCCTGAAGTTACTACCACCTTAAACTTGCAAGGGAACATAAAAACATGCTCTGATGCTCCAGCTAGCACATCAAATAAAGCCTAAGATCTCAGTGTGAGAGCAAAGTGGGGGCGTGTGAACCCAGAGCTACTCACTTCATGTTCCAAAGTCTCAGGTGGAACTTCAGCATCCTTGATGAAAATAATATTGTGTTCTGGGATGCAGGAACCCCCAGATTTCAGAGTTGATCAACAGCCAAACTGCTAGAAATGATTTCAGAGCTCAAAGCTAATCTGAGTGCAGTAAAGCCCCGTATCTGCTTGATCGTCATTATTATATAATATTATGAAAGTCTGCAGTAGCGGCACTGTTTACGTTAACCATGTGCTTTTATTACAGTGAGCCCAATCGGTTCTCTCGCCCCCTGCTGGCCGCTTTGGGGGCACGTCACTAAAACACTCGCAGGTGTATGCAGTAGGACATTTCTGAGGCCTGTTGATTGGACGTCAACTCATTTGCATAAAGTTCATCCAGAAGGACAGACAGCAGAGAAATCAGGCCGTGCATCAGGTGTTACAGTCGGTTCTCATCACGTCATCATCACGTATTATTTTGCAGGACGTCACGGGTCACGTCAGAGTACAGTTTCAGTGTTAGTGAATACTGGCACATGCTAGGCTACGATACATACAAATATGCCTTAGCATGTGGCGTTTAGCCTGGCAGGATTGCGTGCCTGAATTTGAACCAGTTATTTGCAGCTACTAATAACTGATTGTAATAATTGAGTAAGAATTAATGAATTTGGAGCAGAGTGGTTGCACCGTGTTGGTGGTTGGACCCAGGTAGTGTACAGGGTGTAGTAACGTGGGTGATATGGTATCCTGGATGGCTGGTTGGATGTGGCTATGTGGTTGCCGTGGTATCACAGGGGCTGCTGTGGTTTTCCAGGTGGGTGCTAGAGGGGGGTTTGCTAGATTGCTGCTTTGACGTCATACATGGTTAACAGCCCAGAGAGTAAGAGGGTAGTGGACCACCGTTGGCCCACTAACAGAAAAGCTGGCGGTCCACTGGCCTTTCACTCCGTGTTTTCTGGGTGGAGCTCCAGCGGTTGAGGAAACTATACTCCGTTGTTTGCAGTATTAGTCTTAGTCTTAATATGTGGCCACCTTGCATGCAAGACAGTAGTCTGGGTGGTCCGAGGGTGGACCAGCAGTGCCAAACAGTTATTATCTTACCTTATCAAGACAGCAGACTGATCTATGCCTGCTATCTCAATGTGCTAATGGACTTCATGATCTCATCATGATATAAGCTGGTGCACATTCATGAAATCCATACGGAACACCATATTATCACGGTACTTGTACAATACTCAGTACTGTATAATTATATAACCATATATGTCTCATTCATGATGTTAATGATTGGCTAAAAGGAGTGACTGCATTTGGGCGTGTCAAAGACCATAGTGTGAAGGAAGTAGCTGAGTCTGCAGGTGTATGGAAGCGTACGGTCATACGGGTCTACCAGCAGTGGATAAAATCCCAGTCTACAGGGAATTCTCCTCGGAATTGTGCCAGGGAAGGCATCCACCAAATCTGGACCAACTGACCAATTCTTTGATGTAAGAGTGTCTGAACATTGATGTGGCTACATCCAGAAACTTGTCCAGTACATGCCAAATCCAGTCCCAGCTGCTATTGGTGCTTGTGGAGGTACTACATGCTATTAGGTAGGTTTCAGTCACAGGAGACAATGTCATCATGTGTTTGAAATCATAGTAACGGCTTAAATATCATGATAATACTGTATCATAACAGTTTAATCTGTTTTTTTTTTGGACCTGGATTAGATCATTAGCCGAATTAGCAACAAAAGCTGTGCTTATTTATGGTTTGGTTGAACTGTGAGTGCAGCATTTTACTGAATTGCTGGTGTAATTTTCCAGGGATTTCTGGGATTAAATGTTGTGATTATCCCCTTAAAAGCCCACCAGTGGACCACAGAGTTACTACACACATGTTGTTAGGTTATAACTTAACAATAGCCCAACCAGATTGCATTGTAATCTGTAGAGGTGCTGAGTAAAAAGTCTATTACACAGGATTTTAAGGGGTTAAAATGATTTCAGATTTGGAATACTGCATGCACACGGTCACTGCTGTTGTTTACATCGCTCTTGTATGTCTGAAGTCATTGGAAATACCGTTAGCATGATTGTGATCACCTATTAATGTTTTATTACATGTTTATTACACGTAAGGTTGAAGGTAATCCAGTCCAGAGAGACACTGTGCGTGTGACTTCAGGTTTTGGCTTAGCTGCAGCGTTCTGGACGGCGAGCTGCACACTATTTTGAGATATGAACATCTGGCTAGAGAAGAAATCGCAAACAGAACGAGCGCCTGTGCAGAGGTCATGCAGAGGTCGTGTGCGCATGCTTGTGCCGGAGGACTGCAATGTGCAGAGACACTGTGCTGGTTCCTGCTTAGTTAATGTGTGAGTCCCAGCTGAAGCCCCCAGCAACGCTTCCGGTATTTCACCCTACGCTGCAATTTCAGCCTCGCTGCATAGCAGTCATCACTCCGTCTCGGAGAAGAGGAGCTGGGGAAAACGAGGGAACGTGCTCAGCGAGGAAAACGGGAAGGACACATGTAAACAAAGTGCTTGCAGGGTGCTGGGCAAGGTCATGATCGTTAGAGCCGTCTCGGCCGGGTTCAAGGTCGCGCCGAGGTCGTCCTTTGGCTTCAAGGATACGACTTGAACAAACACAGGATTAGGGTGTTGTTGTGTTGTCGTAGGTAACCATGGAAACTCAGCAGGATCAAACTCCTGCAGCAGCAGGCAGTGCAGCTCTGGATCTGACGCCCAGGAGCTGCTGAAGCCCAGTGGAATCGTTGGCCACATAGGCTGCTTTTGTGCCTGTTCAGCCTTTAACAGTTCTGCACTGGCCATGACTGATGTCATGATGCCAGGAGTGACCTGGACCACCTTAAGTGGTCAAAATACAATAGTGTGTTAGTGTGTGTTGTGCTGGTGTGAGTGGATCAGACACAGCAGTGCTGCTGGAGTGTTTAAACACTGTGTCCACTCACTGTCCACTCTATTAGACACTCCTACCTTGCTGGTCCACCTTGTAGACGTACAGTCAGAGACGATAGCTCATCTGCTGCTGCACAGTGCAGTGTTGGGCATCCTCTAGTCCTTCATCAGTGGGCACAGGACGCCGCCCACAGGACCTCGCCCACAGGACCTCGCCCACAGGACCTCGCCCACAGGACGCTGTTAGCTGGGTGGTTTTGGTTGGTGGACGATTCTCAGTCCAGCAGTGACACTGAGGTGTCCAGCAGCATCGCTGTGTCTGATCCACTCACACCAGCACAACACACACTAACACACCACCACCACGTCAGTGTCACTGCAGTTACCCTGTTGAGTTATTCAGTGTTATTTATCTGATGTCTTCTCTCTCTCTCTCTCTCTCTCTCTCTCTCTCTCTCTCTCTCTCTCTCTCTGTCTTCAGTGATGGCCTCTGCTGAGCAGCTGAGTTCCTGCCTTCACCAGCACCGCTCCTAGGCCACACACACACACACCCACCCACCCACTCTTTCACTCACACACCCTCACACATACACGCGGACACACACACACGCTCCCGTAACGCACCCCCTTCAGATACACCTTCACACACACACGCACGATGTACAGCGTGGAGGACCTGCTGATCTCTCATGGATACAAACTGCCCAGGAGCGGCCCCGCCTCCTCCTCATCCGCGCCTTACGACAATCGCAACAACGAGTGTCGGCGCGACAACGTGGAGAACCGCCCTGCTGCTGGCGGAGGGGGCGGGGCCCTGAACGGTTTTGGGACGGCAGAGGGCGGAGCAGACGGGCGGACGGAAGCGGGGACGGGGGCGTACAGGCCAGCTCAGACTGTAAAAGCATACCCCGAAAACAACAATAACATTAATGAGGGACACGAACGAATCCAGAGGAGGCTGGAAGTCCCCGTCGGATTCCTCGGCGACCTGCAGCCTCTGGGAGACTCACTCGCTACTGACAGTGGGTGAGTTGATGATTAGCGGTGGGGTCATTTTGTATATCTTGTATTAGTGAACCTGAACATCACGTGCAAGCTCGGGATTTGGTAGGTAAAGGCTATTATCTGGCCCTAAAATCTGATTGGCTGAGCTGCGTTCATAGCCGCCGACTGCCTCACAATACCCAAACTCATCATTACTGACCATATGATTAACATACGTGTGCTGTTAATGGAGTAATCTTTGACTATAATGCTGCTCATATGGAGCACCAAGTGTCCTGATAAAGTGAGAACCCGGTTCTGTTTAAACTGAAGGCTGATTAACTTGTTGTCTTATCTAGAACTGGGCTGGGCAGCTAGCTAACAGGCTAAAAGACCACAAACATGCTGAAGAGCTCCATCATTAACATCCCAGGCTTGAATTAAAGTATTTGAGCGGTATGATTGACTGTAAAACTGCAGCATAAAAGTCTAAAGAACGTACCTAGAACGTCTTACACCTCCAAACACATGTCCATGTTTCAGTCAGAAGTAGCATCAAACCGAGGCACAATAGGCACAATATACAGTGATGAGTGACCAAACATCCTTCTGCTCGTTCATGATTGCTTGGCAGTGATACCGTACTCTAAAGGAACTACATTTCTTGGTGGAATACTTATTTAGGTGGATTATTATTAATTATTATTAATAATAACCCAAATTATTTTCTGTAAAGTTGTGTGTTTTATCATATTTTATGTTGGCTGCTATTTATAAAATTGAAGGCCCTGCGTTACCAGGATTTCATCATAAGGTTTTAAGCTTCCTATCATGCCTAACAACACCCTCCCCTGTGATAAAGCCACAGTAACACTTGGCCTCTCTCCTCTTTTTTTTTTTTTTAATTGAGATGAACAGGTATTAGACATATGTTGCTTCTTTTCTTGCTTACACAGAAGGGTAGAGTCAGGAGACCGAAGGCTGGAGATGTTGGAGTAGTTTATTTCAAGGCGATCGCAGTTCTCTCACAGCTCTCATCCAGTACAATCCAGTCCAAAGAAAGAAACTTGTCACAGAGGTTTTATACACCGTTTCACCCCCGCTTAATGTACAAAGAGGATGTGTGCCCAAACCAGCTCTCCTTCTAATGGTGCTTGAACTATGACCTGCAGAAACCCTGAGGGCAACATTCTCCCAGGGACTCCGTCCTGTCATAAATGTATAATGCAGCTGTTCACCCCACATGATAAAATTATACACACTTGTATACATACACACTTACACAAAAACACTAATATCCATCACATACAAGCATTAAATATAATTTTTTCGATTTTTGTAATTACCCAGAGAACCTCCTCCCACCCCTTCCCAACACCCTTCTCAAACTGCCTTTAGGTTAAAACAACATGTACAATAAACATAACCAAAATATGTACATATATATATACATGCACACACGCATACATACACATACATAGACGTAAGTAAAAAAATAAATAAAAACAGACAAAGCGGGAAACTCTGTTGACATTAGTGGTTAGCCGCTCCACATGTGTCATTAAGATGATGCTGGAGCTTATCTAACTTAGCCTAGGGTGATGGTTTGTATATTCTCAAAGTGGGTTAACGCTGGGTTCCGAGTTTTATAAAAAGTTTTAGTTGATCCTCTCAGCGAATACTTAATCTTTCCTAATTTAAGGAGTAGTAAGAGGTCACTGAGCCAGCGTGTAAATTTAGGTGGGTATGCTGATTTCCAGTCTAGCAGAATTCTTGTGGCTTCTGTTTTCTAATTGCTGTAAAGTGATGATTATTTTTATTGGTGTGCTTATTGCTTTCCAAAGCTCGCCTCAAAGAAATCCAGTCTGTACTGTCACCATCCAATATATAGTTTATTTAATCTAGAACACTTGATGAGCATCACAATGTTTCTAGATTTAATGATGTTGGAACCAACAAAACAGAACTTGTAGCACTGGAAACAAAAAATATAATAATAATAATAATAATAATAATAATAATAATAATAATATAAAGTATTTTATTTACTGTTTTACGGACTGTGCTGTACTAGTTAGTGGATATTTAATGTACAGTGTTACCAATATTTTGTTCGGTTCTAGATAACACAATTTTGCTGCCACTGCTGTGTTCTGCTTTTAACAACTGACTGAAACCCCATTACACTATGACTCATATTCCCAGTCAGTGATGCATCTAGAACTTGCAGACAGCCTAGATAAGGTCATTTCTCCCACTTGTTGAGAAAACGTGATTGGCTCCTGGTTCTGCTGGTATCCCNAAATCATTCAAAATAAATAATTTAAAAATCATTAAAATATCATTATTTATTAAAATCATTAAATCATAAAAATGAGGATTAAAAAGTGCCGTTACAGGAGACTAACAGTGTTTTAAACAACTAGATAACACAATTTTGCTGCCACTGCTGTTTTCTACTTTTAACAACTGACTGAAACACCCATTACACTATCACTCATATTCCCAGTCAATGATGCATCTAGAACTTGCAGACGGCCTAGATAAGGTCATTTCTCCCACTTGTTGAGAAAACGTGATTGGCTCCTGGTTCTGCTGGTATCCCTCTGAAGGCCTCACCAATGAGAGGGCTGATTTCAGACGTGCATCTCTATAATTAAAAGAGCCTGGGAGGATGATTTGGGTATGGAGCTGTTGGAGGAGGTGTGGGTGTCATGCTTTCTAGGATACACTCCGTCTAAAGTGGTACACCGCATGCATTTATTAAAATGTAAGCTTGACCAAAATCGTCCCCGATATTAACCCCTGACCTCTGTGACCAGGTATCTTCTATGCTGTTCACAGTTTGGCTGGATCTCTTATATTGGACCTCCAGTTCTGTGGCTTGCTAGACCCTGCTAGTCTTACTGGTTTGTTTGATGTTACTACAGACTCCCCGTCTTTGTCCAGAGCCCAGCCTGATACACCAGCGTCTGGTCCTCTGTTATAGCAGGATGTTTGGCTTTGCTAAACTGGACAAACTGCCTTTCTGGACACTGGATAAATTTCCTTCAGGATCAATAAAGTATCTATCTATCTATAAGAGACGTGATGTGATTTCTCATCCTAGGGAAAATCAAGGTTCATTCGTGTTGGACACTGTCTTTGTCCACGTGGATGGTCTTGCCATGGATGGTCTTTCCCATTGAATAACACTGGATATGTACTTATCAACAGTGAGCTTATAAATGATCTTTATATTCAGTTATCATGATCAGGCTGTGTGCATAGCGTAAGCAATGCTGGTAACAGACATGGTAATTGCTGATATACCTGGATTGAGCAGTTTCTGATTTCCTAATTGGAGATATGGTATTATAAGATCAGCTATAAGTAAATTAAAATAGGATCTGCTTCTGTACATTTGATGTGGTGGAGTGGTGTACATGTAAAAGGGGTGGAGTTCAGTGCATGGTAAAGCTTGCTGCAGCAGTATCATTCAAACTGACCATATTTCTATATTCTAAATAACCAGCTGACTGACAGACTGACTCATTTTTCTTTATTCTTATGTGACTGAGAGTCATTTTCTTAGTGGCTGTGCTCATATTGGCTAATTTCCCACCACGGTGATGCCAATACATCTGAAATTTGTGCGATCTGGTGTTTTAAACCAGTTAGCTACAAATGACCGGGTGTTACAGTGATCTGGTTTAAGGGGTGTTGTTAGGCACTCGACCATGGGGAAGTGAAACACACAGCCTCTAGTGGTGTATTGCTTTAATGAAATGATCACAACATACAATAAATTAATATCATTTATGTCAGGTTAATAATTACATTTCTTATTAATAGCCTAATAATCACAATATTAGGTCTGTATGACTACGACTGCGTAATACATCAAGTGTTTAATTCACAGCAAAGTAGCGCTGCAGTTCGGTTTGGTGGCGGTAAGAGAAAGACACCGTAATGATCACGGACCCTTTTCAAAGTCGCTTCCTTGTTTATTCAGCTCCACTGTGGCTTAAACAGGGTTCAGTTCTTTCACTCCAATCCGCTTGTTGACACATCCAGGCCCAAACCTCTACTGACCGGCTGAGGTTGCTGCAGTTCTGTGTTCACTGTAGTTTAAATCGAGTCCAGTTATCATTCTGGATCTTTCTCTGAGCTGAGAAGAGGAACCGGCTGCAGCTGATAATCTGAGTTACAGTCTTACACCAATGAAGACACACAGTTTGGTGGCTGTGGGCTCTAATGTTAGCTAGTTATAGCTAGCACACCTAGCTAACATTACCTCCCACTGGCAAACCCCAAACTGGTCCCTTGTGGAGACCCTTGACTAGACTGTGTGTTTTATAGGGTGGTTCTTGCTTTGAACCCACGTCTTCATGTTCCGGTTGTTAGCTGGTTTATGTGCTGTCCAGCTAATATAGCTAGCCTTAGCGCCACCTTGGCTAAACAGCCAGCTATCTTCATCAGCTCTTTTCTGAGTGACTAGCCTGACAACGGAAACGTGACTTCATAGCAAGAAACGCCCTGAAAACCCCACAGACTATATCGAGTATCTGCAAAGGGCCTGTTTGGCTTTGCCAGTAGGTGCTAATGTTAGCTAGGTTTGCTAGCTAGCTAACATTAGAGCCCTGTGGTACCAAACTGTGTTTTCCTTCATTGGTGTTGAACTGTAACTCAGTTTATCACCTGCAGACTCTCCTCTTCTCTTTCCCACCACAAGGAAAGATCTAGAATGGTAACTGAGTAGTTTTTGGACTACTAATAAAACAACGTATGTACTTAAAAGAATGAACTACTTATTATTTACTGGAATTACTGATTTAGTGGTACGTCAGGACAATACTGTGCACTAGAGATGCCGTATTGGTATCAGTGGGTATTCTGTATTGGCAGAAAGTGCTGGATGGTATATTTGAGGGTAAAATAAATGAATTTGATCCAATCCTGTAACATATGTCATGAAATACCCACTCATATTGTATAATGCTGTGTATTTATTCCTGTGGAGAGGTCTGGAGTTTGAGTAATTTGATCATATAAAGTGTTTCAGTTTTCAAAAAGCTAATTATTAAGTTTAGTACTCTTTAAAGAACAATATTTGAAATATTTCAGTGATGGTATTAGAAAAGAAAAAGCGACAACATGCCGTATCTGTAGCCTGCAGAATGTAACCGTGCCTGTGAGAATGTATATTTATCAGAATCAGAATCAGAATTTCGCCAAGTATGTCACACATACAAGGAATTTGTCTTGCTGAGAGCACACGTGTATGACATACAGTGTAACAAGAGTACAAACTGTTAACAAGTATTACTCTGGGGGAAATATACGATAAGATACAATAAGTATAATAGAGAATAAGAATAAAGAGCCAGGAATATCTATACTGTAGGTATGTGGATATTCTATACATATGTGAGTCCACAGTGTATCCAAAAGTCCCAGATAGTGAGAATATATTGGTCCGCTGGCTTAAAAAGGTTCCCCACTGACTGTTTACCACAGCTAGTCCCAACCAGGCGACTGTCCTGCATACAAGATCTAACTAGCTTTAGATTTCCTCCAACAAATTTTAAACATCTATAGCCTTTAATTTTAGAAACTAAACTAAGACTGACAGCTGAGAGAGAAAATAAAAGGACTAGGTGTGATATAACTAAAAATGATTTATTAAACTAAAAGATAAAGAAAGAATGAGTAGAAATTATTCAGAGTGGAAAATGAATAACAAAAAATGGCCTTGTTTCTAATACTCTGCTGAGCCAGAAAACACTGAGCAAAATGCCAGTGTACTGCCAGCCTTGCCTTTGGTGGGCCAACAGTGGTTCGCTATCCTCTTGTCCGGTATACCCCCCATCAGGGCTTCATTTGCCTTCATTGCTTATTTGGCACATCAGTCACTTTAATTGACCTACACTTGCCAGTGTATCCGTTTGTACTGAGCTAAGATAAAAACATTGCTTGCGAATGGAAGCCATATCAGGTCCTAAAAATGGGATAGTGGTTCCCAGTCCTAGTCCTGGAGTATTGTTCTGGTGTATTTCCTGCTCTAACGTACCTGAGGCTACTAATCAGCTATTGAACAAGCCCCTCAGGAAGGCATAGACAACACTAGAATGTGCAGGGCAGTGGTGCTCCAGGACCAGGTTTAGGAAGCACTGATATTGAGTATTTGGAATTAGAACATTTGTGTGGCTAGACGAAATGAGTTGCTTTCATTGCTGTGCTCTAAAAATCACTGACACTGTTTTTATGTGCAGGTTTTATGATGCCCCCAGCCTGACATTTTCTGAACATACAGAAGAACGTGATATCTCCTACTGGAGAAGGAGAGGGCAGGACTTCAGCGCCCTGTTGGATTACGGTGATCCTAGGGAGCTGCGTGTGTCTGGAGGGATATGGAGAGGCCCAGTGCTGGCTGCTGAGGAACTGAGGGCAGAAAGGCCATTGGCGCGATGGGAGGAAGGCTCCTGGATGCGAGAGCCCATAGACTCAGGCCCCGAGACTCTGCGGGTAACCGGGGAGAGGAAATGCCAGAGCCTAGGCACGGAGGAGTGGCGGCCCGCGGTGGGTCTGGGTCGGCAGCTGTCTGACGGGGAGGCGGAACGCTGGTCTCAGGAACAGCAGCACCGTCTGCGGCCTGCGGAGGGTAACGTGCCTGCCACAGTCAGGATGAAGTCTCAGTCACTGCCCCGCGTTCTCTCTCCGGAAGATCCACAATACAGAGAACTTCCCCAAGCAGGGGCCTCGAGCCAGGCCCCTACTCAGAGAAACAACAGCTCTGTGCCATATGGTCGTTATCATAGCGAATGGCCA
This sequence comes from Semaprochilodus insignis, assembly GCA_034552555.1. NCBI lineage: Eukaryota > Metazoa > Chordata > Actinopteri > Characiformes > Prochilodontidae > Semaprochilodus > Semaprochilodus insignis. The sequence goes on along the minus strand of CM067493.1, from coordinate 679,626 downwards.
ATGGGAGAGCGGTGGAGTGGTCAGACTCACGGTCAAGGTCCTGTTGCACTTGTGCCAAAGCCACGGTTCAGTCGCCCTGTAAAGCCCCCATCTTATGAGACTCACCAGCAGAACAGGGGGAGCTGGGAAACACTCTCCTCTGAACCGGTGTCCAAACCTAGAGACCGAACGCTTTGTTATTCTCAGAGCTTTGAACCATTAAGAGACAGGTCTGGATGTTATTCTCAGAGTGCAGAACCCTTAAGAGATCGGTCCATTTGCTTTTCCCAGAGCGCAGAGCCTCTGAGAGACCGCATAGTGAGCCACTCGCAAAGTGCTGAACCACTACGAGATCGATTTATCAGTCACTCGCAAAGTGCAGACTTGTTAAGAGACCGCTTTATAACCCACTCTCACAGTGCCGATCTGTTAAGGGACAGATCACTTTGTTATTCTCAGAGCTCAGAACTACTCAGAGACAGGTCCATCTGTTACTCGCAAAGTGCAGAGCTACTGAGACCAGAGGCGTATAGGGCAGATCTGCTTTATCAGGAATTGACTGGAATGGAGCCCCCTGGATACATCCCACCCCCCTCTTACAGAAGATTTCCGCCTCCCAGGGGCGGACAGATTTTCCGCGCCGATTCTGCCCTTGTCCGATGGAAACGAGAACCAGTAAGTGCCGAGATGGGGGAGTGGTTTTCCAGAACAGCAGGACTGTCGTGGTCAGAACGCCGGGAAGACCGGAGCATGGCAGTAGTCCCCAGAAGGCCAGTGCATCCAGGACCTGTTGTACCAAATCGGCTAGGGCACGTGCAGTACGTACCATTTGATGACCCGCGCATCAGGCACATCTCAGGGGGGCCAAGTGGAAACTCACTCACAGACGCAGACAAGATCCGTCACGTCAACAAGGAGCTTCCCTGTGCTGCAGCTTTAGGACAATCCACACATGATAGTGCCTTCCTCCCTACCCAGGGGCCGAGCACGGACACTCACAAACCAGCTCTCAGTGAACACGAGAACGCTAGCCGATGGCACAGGGGGTTGAACAAGGGTAGTGAAAGCGTAGCGCCCGACCAGAGCTTTTCCAAGCTCCCAGCAACCTTTCAGACCAGGCCCTCGCAACCAGTCATCAAAGTTGAACGAAGTGCAGATCAGCAGGTTAGGGTCGAGAGAGTTCCAGACCAGGGTCAAGTCAAGGTGGAGAGGGTGACGGAACAGGCTAAGGTGGACAGAGCTGCAGAACAGGGCAAAGCTGACAAAATCACAGACCAAGTGAAGCCAGACAGAGCTGCAGAACAAGTCAAAGTTGAAAGACTTACAGAAGTGAAGCCAGACAGATTCACAGACAAGCAGATTAAAACAGACAGAATGCCAGAACAAGCTAAAATAGAAAGGATTCCCGAGCCAGTTAAAACAGATAGATACTCGGAAAAACAAATTAAAGTGGATGCAAAAGCTGAAAGGGTTCCAGACAAGCCACTCAAAGCTGACAGGATTTTAGATAAGCCAAGTAAAGCAGAGAGAGTGCCAGAAAAGCAACTGAAGGTTGAAAGAATTTCGGAGAAATTAAAAGCCGACAAAATTTCAGAGAAACAGAGCAAATCCGAAAAACTGACCGAAAAGCTGATAAAGTCGGAGAAACAGACGAAAGCAGATCTAAGCATAGAACAATTAAAAGCTGAAAAGGTATCTGAGAAACAGACGAAGGCGGACAAATCCATGGACAAAGGTTCCTCGGAGAGTGTTTCGACAGCAAAGACGGAACCAGCACAGGAGCCTGAAAAAAAGAGTGTGAAAAAGAAATTAAGTGAGACGATTTTCTGCCTGGTGTCTGTCCCCCTCTCGCAGTCTAGTGGAAAGATCAGAGATCAAAACAACAATGAAGAGAAAGAACCGGATTCCCCTCCAATTCCTCCTCCTCCTCCACCAAGCTCCTCTAGTGAGAACAGCAACACCCTTGGCTCCCTGCCTAACCAAAGCCTCAAAAGCACATCCACCACCTCCACTGACTTGGAACTACAAGCGCTCACCCTCGGCAGTGCGTCCAGTAGCATAGTCACGAGAAGAGCTCATCGCAGGAGGAACTCTCGCACCAGGATCATTAAACCAAACCCCCATGATGAGCTTAGGCGGTATTCTGGGGCTTGGCCAGGGGACCAGTATCGTGACCAAGAAACCCAGACCAGTCCTGAACTCGCAAAGAGCGCTCAACATCCGGGTCCTGATAAAATGGAAGCACAAACCTTGCCTGCTGTCCCAGAAGCAGAGGTCCCTGCAGAAAGTGGATCTGGGGCTCCAGGTGCTGCAGGAGCTACAGGATCTACAGGGGGCACAGGAGCCCCAGGAGCTACAGGAGCTACAGGAGCTCCAGGAGTTCCTGGGGCTCCTGGAGTTTCAGCAGTTTCGGGAGCTACAGGAGCCAAAGGTCCCGCGGGGCCTTCAGGAGCTACAGGGACCACAGGGGCTAGCAGTGCACCTGGGGCGTCAGACCCGAGTACTCCCTATGGGTATCCCATGAAAGGTCAGAAGAGCTTGAAACCATCCAGCAACAGCGCCTTTTCACGGACAGGTACCTTCAAGAGCACAGGTTCCCACAGACCTCCACTACACCCTCCTCCACACCCTCCACCTCCACCTCCAACCCAACCACCGTCCCAGCCTCCACCGCCACCCCCAACACAGCCCCCAACCAAATCACCTCCTTTGGACCAGTCTGAAAATGCAAAGTCATCTGCTGGCCCCGACCCAGAGACTTTTGGTCAATTCCTGCTGAAGCCAGTGACCCGAAGGTCCTGGGATGCCGTTGAGGAGCTAGAGTCCATTAATAAAGAACTGCAGGAGCAAGCAATGAAGCGTCCTACTGTGGACCAGTGCATCGAAGATCTTAACGAGGCCTACAAAGACATCCTGGAGCTCAGCACTGCCAGCAATAACCTCCCCAACCGCTCCTCCATGCAAATCCCTGATCGCATCAAAGCCAGGCTGTCCAGTGATCCCCTGGGAAGGTCTGCAACTACGCTTCGGCCCAGCCTGGTCCCAGGTAGTGACCCGGAATACAGGGAGGTTAAGAGTGCCTTTTCCCGACCATCAACTGGGAAGAGCGTTAGCTTCAGTAAACAGCTAAGGGAGGAGATTTGTCCTGCACCTCCTCCACCAGAAACAGGTTTCAGAGATTACAAAACAGTCATGTCCCAGATAACTCACCGCAAAGCCTGTAGATCAGTGAAGCTGGACCTCCTGATTCCTAAGGACACTCCAGTCAAAGATGACAGTTTGGCTGCACTGACTTCCTCCACTTCATCTATGGGAGCTGAGGTCCCATGGGCAGACAGGCAGCCAATGCAGGACGCCTCCACTCTAACCAGCCCCCCAGACTACGAGCACATATGTCAAACGCTCCAAATGGCCCGCGACTCCGGGGCCATCAGCCGAGGGGCTTCCGTAAAATCCAAACCAGGTAGTGCCATGAGCACTGACACCCCACAGCATGTGGCCATGCCTGGCGGGTCTGCGGTAGATTCAGAGCAGCCGTGCTGCTCCTTAGCATTAGATAATGAAAAGCAGGTAAGACAGGAGCCAATCTCTTTATTCAGGGAAGAGAGAAGCTCAGGCTTTAGGAGGGTAACGAGCCAGAGTAACAAATTCCTTGGCAACAGGGGAATGCTGAGCAGCATTGCAACTGGCAAGTCAGTAGAGGCAAACCCTGAAGTACCAGCTGACTGGCAGATGCAGCTTTCGCTAGCCGAGCAGCATATTGCTACACTTATTACAGGGGACGAGTCCAAACTTGGGACAGCTGATGACTTAGATGAACTGAGCAAGGTTGATAGAGCAGAAGGCATTCCTGCCAGTGAGTTAGCAGAAGATGAAGCAAGCAGAACAGTGGAGGAAGACAACCTTGTCACTTGTGAAGAAAGGGACACCCAAATAGAGCAGCAAGAGAGTGAACCACCACAAGGGGCTGAAAGTCAGTTGCATGTAGAAATAATGAGTGATGGTGATACAACAGAGGAAAAGACCCAGTTAGATCCAGAAAAGAGTGAAGACACTGAGGGCACAGAGGTGCAAGAGGAATCCCAGGTGGGTGACGAAACCCATGAGCCCAAGAAAGAACCCAGTGTTACTTTAAGAGCAAACAAGGCTGCAATGTGGACTCATTCAGGTGTAGATCCAGGACTACTGCCAGAATTTCCTCCGGATCACCTGCCCCTGTCTGTGTTATCCCATCCAAACCGTCGGTTGTCTTTAGGCTCGGATTGGGAGAGAGGGAGCTGGGAAGGAGATAGGTGGGGCAGTGGAGGTGGTTGGGCAAGAGAGAGACGATCCCTTGATGCTGAGAGGCAGGACCTAGATGGGGACAGTTGGGGTTTGGGTAGCGATAGACAACAACCCAGTGGTGAAAAGCGGGGTCTAGGTGGTTGGCGTGGCTGTGGGATTGACAGGCAGGGTGCTGATGATTCCGACTGGGATTTAGACGTTGAGAAGCGACATAAGGACACGGGTGATAAAGGGCTGGGCGCGGATGCGACACAGCAGAACGTTCAGCAAGCGCAGGATCCAAGTGAACATAAAAGTAGTGCTCCTTCTAACAAAGACTTAGATGGGGACAAACAGAACACTCCAGATAAGGGACGAGGTCGAGGTGCTGAAGCGGTTCCGGGTGTCAAAGAGGTGCAGGCCTCAAGTTTAGGGAGACGGGGCCGTGGACTTTCTCATCGAATTGAAGCCCTGCATGATTGTTTAATGGCCCCACCTGGACATGGGTCTGAGGAGAGACTCGCCCGAATGAGGGAGGTGGACACTGTCTCTCGCATGAGACGCCTTAGCCTCCGTAGCACAGACTCATGGGATGGACTATACGGGGTGAGCTTTGTGACTAGAGCTGAAGAGGTGGGAAGGGATGATGAACAGTCCCTTCCTTCCTCCCAGGAGCTTCCACATGCAGCAGAGAGGGTGGAGAGTGAAAGCAGTGTGCCCTGTACAGACAGCAGTGAGCCTGGTGGAACACAAGATAACCAGCCAATCCCAACAGGTACAGATTTTAGTAAATATTGATATCTATATCATTTACAATCTGTATATTAGTATTTATCAGGTATGGTCATTGTCTTAACAGTGTTTTCTGCTTGTGGCTTTCGGTCACTGTTCAGCTCTTCTGACTAGTGCAATTCTAAAGTCTCTATGTCACAGCAAAACATGTTTTCAAACTCTTGACACTCTTAGTCACTGTACATTGCTGTACTACACTCGTCAACAAAAGATCAGCTGCTCCCAGAAGGAGGTGTGGGATTGCAGGTCTGTTGGGAAGGAAGATAAAGGTTACCAGGATCAATAACTGATGATAAATTTAGACTGATATGATCAATATTTATTGAGCTACACATACAGAAGTCTGTCTCTCAGTATGGCGTCGGGCCACCGTGTTCGCTAACCCAACACGCCAGACGTCTCGGTATGGAGCTGTAGAGGTTCCTAATGGTGTCCTGTGATAATCCATCCCATGCAGCTTGAATATCCTCACGCAGTTCCCACAGATGGTGCGGTAGGGGTGGAGGTGGAGTGACACCAGGCCTTCTGGACGTGTGACGCGTGACAACAAACTGTTGACCTTGGTGCTGACCACGGTGCCTCCACACACGGATTCGTTGGTCGTCTCCACCAAGACAAAAGCGGGACTCGTCACTGAAGATGACCCGCTGCCGTTCTGAGTCACTCCATGACAGTCTGGCACGACACCATTGCAGTCTTTGGTGACGGTGACGTGGTGTTAAGGACAGTCTGTGTGCATGTAGTCCTGAGTGGTGCAGCCGTCTGCCAATGGGGCTGCACTAACAGGATGACTCATGGAGGACATCACTGCTCGCTGGATGTCTGTAATCGTGGCTGTTGCGGCCAGGCGTGAAACTTGAAGCATTGCCATGTCTCACAATGTCAAACCTACCCACCACAGATTAGTCAGCTTGCCAACTTGCCACTGCTCAACAGTGATGCTTTAAGATTGATACTGACTCTGATTACACGGCTATGACACTAACAAACAACATGGATGCTGCAGAGAAGACAGCAGGTTAGGAGGCCGGTCCGTATCTCCAGTTTCTTAAAGGGTAGAAGGGGTTGCGCTCCACCAACATGTAGAGTTTTCCTCATTCTTGGATTTCTCCACCATCTACAGTGCTTGAAAGATCAGATACTGAATGCTGTTATCTCAGGTCTCCTGAAGACTACACCTGTGTCATTGGAGAAGGAGCCTAACGCCATATAGTCTATAACAAGTGAAGCTGGTTTGCGAGATTCCAGGGTCCGTACCCGCAGTTTCCTGAGGGCTACCAATGGGATTTGTTGGAAAGGGCACATCGCTCTCTACGGACCTGTAGAGGCTTTTAAAGACAGACTTGTTGCAAAGCATCAGTTCTTGAGCCAATCAGGAGCTGATAAAAACTGAAAAGGCAACAATACTGTATGTAGTGCATGAGATCCTCAGGATCACGATTCAGGACCACTGCTCTGAAACTCAATTATTCCCTAAATTAATTCTATTGACGACGAGAAGCTGACAACTGTTAACATCTCCCTTGCCATCTTCGTCCCGACTGAGGTTGGATATCTGGGAAGCATCAACGAAAGATTGGATAGGCATCAAATCAGTCTGTGGCTACTTTTGGGACCAGAAATGGGCAGAAATGTTTTATCACGGTTATTTATAGGTGCCACTGAGTAGTGGCTGTTTATGGTGGCACTCCAGTCTGGTCCATTCACTGCTTAGTCAGACCTGTACTGAAGTGGAGGTGGGCGAAATGGCAAATTGGAGAAAAGACAAAGTGGAGGCACGTTTTAAACTGCTGAAATCTGTAAATCCAGTGATTCATATCGTCGCTGTCCAATGAAAAACATGTATCTCCATTTTTGTCCATTTTTACTTTTATGCATCATTTGGCCACAGAAGCTACTGTTTACACTGTGTGAACATCTCATGATGAATGGACCAACAGAAATGGCCCAAAAGTGCTTGGAAAGACGTCTGGTTCCATTGACTTACATTTAAATGTATGGAGGTTTTGTCCTGTCCTGTAAAGTTGCCGTTTTGGAGATACTTTGGACAGCGATGATATTCAACAATGCACACATTACGCTGTACCAGAACCGGTTTAACAGGTCTAGTTAAGGCCTCTTTGTAACTGAATATGCACTGGCTAAGTATTTTTGAGGACTGATGATATCCACGGTATACTCAGAAAAGTATATTGGAACATCAGTTATTACAATAACGATAAATACTGCTTCATAATTCACTCCTTGAAGTCCTTGAGGTGTAAACAAAGTCATTCCGAGTGCTCTGGTATAAAGTGGTACATTGTCGAGACTCAGATTTCCGTGCGGTGGTGTTGAAGGAACCCATGGTCTACAGCAGTGTTTCTCAACCCAGGTCCAGAGGCCCACCGCCCCACACATTTTAGCCACATCCACACAGTAAGGGCTTGTTAATGACCTGGTTAGCTGGGTCAGGTGTATTGGGAGCATGGAAGACACTGAAATGTATAATGGTGCATATATAATACGTATAGTAGTGGACTTCCAGTACCAGGGTTGAGAAATACTGGTCACCAGCCAGTACTGTGTAAGACCACCAGTGAACCCTACATGTGTCGCTGGGGACTATTTTGCCTTACAACACCCTGCATGTACCTCTCCGCCATGCCTGAGCTTAGCATAGTCACACATAGTTCCAGCTAATTAATGTCATTAGAAGTGTTTGATTGGCTGGATCAGATGCATCTGAGTTAGGTAAGTTGAGGGAAGCCACATTAGATGCTGGTTCGGAATAGGGATGCACGGATCCAGCTTTTCCAGTTCCTATACCAGCATCGATACATAAACTTCACATATCTGTGGATACCCGATATGGATCCGATACCATTTTTGGATGAATTAACCGTATACTTCACCATGTTGGAGCGACGTACGGCACCAGGACTGACATAAACACTACTTGACTAAGCTCACTCATACAGCTGACTCTCTGGCTCGCTCCATGTTGTTCCTGCCCGTAAGTCAAGTCTACCGCTAACCGATCCAGCTAAATTAATTAATATTGGAACTGATATTTGATCCTAATATCGCATCGGTGCATCACTAGTTCGGAATAAACTCAGAAGGAAAATCGATCTCCAGGAAACAGGGTTGGTGACAGAGGTTTTAGAAGTATTAACCACTCGAGTCGTCTGGTTCTGGGAGCAATATTGGCCCGGAAGGTTTCTCTAGAAAGTCTAGAACTTCACAGCAAATCACTCTGAATGATTTTGTTAATTCTTAAAGAGTGTATTTAAGGAAAGGTAAACAATGTCCCCTTTAAAATGTGTTCTGGGTGATGATGCAGGGTAACCACTAGAGGGAGCAGTACTCTTTCAGTTCTGAAGTCCTGATAAGGGGGGTTGCAGCAGTTTTCAGACCGTTCGCAGTGGTGTAACACATCACATATCAGGTTTTTGGATACGCTTTCACTTTAGGATGCACAGTTGTGTGCAGGCGTTTGGGCGCTCAAGGTCAAATTACATGTTCTTTTGATTTTCTGAGCACATTTTAATGCACAGTTACTGTTTGTTTGCCGAGGTGAACATATTGGAGCATGTATCATATCTTATGTTGTATTTTTGTCAATAGGCTAAACTCAAATCAATATAATTATGTACCAAAATAGGCGTAAACAGTGCCATATTTAGGCTTGCTCTTTGAGTCTTGACTTGGATAATCATAAAGCATGTCAATGAGCGAGGTGAGGCCATGCGGCTGTACTTCATAGGCATGCAGTAATGGCTTTCCTTCTTGCGTTTCAGAGTCGCAGGAGCCCACCGAGGTGGAGAAGTCATAGCTGATCCCCAGAAGTCAAAGGTCACGGGGTCAGGAGTCATCCATTGCCACTAAGGGCCAGCTTCCAACACTGTGACCTGGCTGTCTGTTAAATGCCTTCATTTTCATATGCCGCTCACACGACAACACAAAGACACACACATACTGACAGACGCAGTTCATGCACCGAGTAATCGCATAATGCATATGCAGACACGTTAACGCGCGCGCACATGAGTTCATCGTCATGTATGCACATCCATACACACACACACTTACACACACACACATCTAAAATGGCCTTCTCCGACGAGAGCATTGTGTATCAACTCCACCCCACCTCCGCTCTGATCCAGCTCCGCTGGGTTTCTTAATGTTGCTGCTCCACTGCCAGAAGGAGGCAAGTCCCAACCATTCCTACCTTCCACATCCTTCCTGGTTGTCTTTCCATCCCTTGACGTCTGATCGGGGTCTGTAAAACTCGAGCATTCCCTGTGTCCCAGTCTCCTCTATGAATACATGGAATATACTGCAGGGTGTATTACAGTGTAATGTATATTATAATATATCCTGGCTGTATGTCCCATTAGGACCAGGACCTTTACAGGGATAGTCTACCCAATTCATGTTAAAGGGGACTTCCACCAATTTTTCTGAAGTTCTACATTAAGTTGAAATGAAAACAAAAGGCATTTCGAGCGGTCCTATGTGGAATGGTGCTTTGTAGAGAAGCATACCAGCTCAGATTTCTTTGCGGTGGTGATGGAAACCAGGGGTTGTAATGTCTACAACACAAATATAGCCACTTGGATAATGTGCACGTCTTAAATCCATATATATATGGTGGTAAATTCAGGTGCTTAAAAAGGACCTTCTTGGTGTGTTTGGCTTCTCTTAGAATAGTTACATCCTTCACTTTTCCCAAAACACAACAATCTGTATTCACCCTCTGTCTGAAACGCCCTGTTTGAGCTCCTGTGTCTTTAAGCCCCGCCTCCCGATGAGGCCAGTGTGCTCTGATTGGTCAGCTCACCCACTCTGTTCTGATTGGTAGCATCCTGCTACAAGCTCCTCATCCACACCTTCTGCGTCTGTTCCTGCTATGGTGTCAGTTCTGCTGCGTCAGTTTGATCCAGAGTCTGATCCGGTAGAACAAGCTGGTAGATTCACTATTGCAAGCCAGACTGGAGCGGACCCGGTTTCAGAGTGGTCAGTTTTGACTGGTTTAGCTCTCGGTATGGTGTGTGAGGGAGTGCTGAGCTTGCCAGTAGGTGGAGAATAAGGACTGTGTTACCGGATGATGTCATCGTGTAACAGAGAAAAGGACTGGAATTCCAATGAAGAGTCTCAGGCAGCTTGGAAAAGTGGTTTCTGTAGGAGGGAGTTTCTCCCTCTGGCGTGTACTTTGGGCTTTAAGATAGTCCTTTATTAATCCCACAGTGGGGAAATTTACAAAAGAACTTTGCAGAACGTTTACATACAGAAACAGCTACGACACACTAAAGGAAAAAAGGAAAACTGGGAAAACAGAATAGGTCAACTTTTAAAAACACAGTTTAGGCCAGTTTACAACATTACACTGTCTCAGCCATCAGACAGCATATCCAATATCATTTGGTGTTATGACGTTTTGGGAAGGAGCTTTTAGAGGGATTAGACTCTCCTGGTTCCTATCAGCACCACTGTGAGCATATCTGACTCAGTAAGATCCTCCACAATAGAGCTCCCCTAATCATTTACTTATCTTATGCAGACCAATTGTGAAAGACCCCTTTACAGAAGAACTAGACCAAATTTTCTATAATTAAACGATTCAGAAGTAAGCGAAGGCCTTCAGGGTGTTTTGGTGGTGTGAAACGCTTTGTTCTAGAGAAACAGTGGTGGTGAAGGTAACCAGACGTCCCCCTCTAAAAGCTCCCTCACAGAAAGTTCCTAGAGACGCTGTTTATGATAGTCTGGAGAAGATTTCAGCCTTAAACTCCATTCATGGTGGAGGGATACATGCTGCAGGGCGCTGTGAGGCAAAAAAAATAGTCCCCCAAAGGAAACTTATTATTTCCAGGCTTTCCAGATTTTCCCATCATCAACACTCAGACGACACGTGTAGGTTCACTGGTGGTTTAGATAGTCAATGAAACGTCTGTATGTGTGTTGTAGACATGGAGAACCCTGGTTCCCATCACCACCACCACCACCACTGTGAAGACTTCAGAATCACATCAGACCAATCTGAATGGCACATCTGAATCGCTGACCCATCCAGAAATTTGGGTGGAGTTCCCCTGTTTGCTTGGCTAGACTGAATTATACTTCGGGAACTAAACCTGTATGTGTAACATCCTTGTTGTCCTATTGTGTCTAAACCATTCCAGACACAAGCTCGTCAGTCGCTGTTCACACTGGGAAGCCTTCTCCCCTGTCGCCCCTTAACCCCCCCCACCCCACCACCTCCTCCGAGTTAAGGTGGGAGCGAGTCGTAGCGGCACCTGTCCTCCCCACCCCACTGCTTCTCTTCTGCTGACATGGACCTTTTGTCAGTTGTCGGAACCTTGTGGTCTCTTCGTAGTCCAGTGTAAGTCAGTCAGTTCGTGTGTCCGGACATGAATGTTCTGTCGGCGCTTTCCCACGTCCATGTTCTGCGTTCATTCTTCTTTCTTTCTTCTTCTTTTTAAACCAGACTTTACAGGACTGTTTGCATCCCTCTTTCATTTTTTAAGCCTGAGCTGTTTAATCCCAAAAAACCCCACACGAGCTCCATCTCAGATGGGCAGCTGGAACTCTAGTAGCACGTGAAGATCAGTGGCTCAAGAACTGTTTTCCTTTTAACCAGTCGATCAAAGAAGCTCATCACTTTTTATGTCTTGGGTTATTATTTGTACTTATTTTGTTTTTATTGGGGTTTTGTGTTTGATCCGTAGTGCCCAGAACTTTTTCAGCACACTGTAACATAACGTCCCTGAGCGCTACGTCGCATGCTGTGGTGACGGAAGCCGTAGAGGTACACTATATTGCCAAACGTATTGACTCACCCATCCAAATCGTGGAATCTAGGTGTTCCAATCATTTCCATGGCCACAGGTGTATAAAACCAAGCACCTAGTCATGCAGACTGCTCCTACAGTCATTAGTGAGAGAATGGGTCGCTCTCAGGAGCTCAGTGAAATCCAGAGTGGTGCCGTGATAGGATGCCACCTGTGCAACAAGCCCATTCGTGAAAGTTCCTCAGTCGACTGTCAGTGGGATTATAACACAGTGGAAGTGATTGGGAACGACAGCAACTCAGCCACGAAATGGTAGACCACGTACAATGACAGAGCGGGGTCAGCGGATGCTGAGGGGCATAGTGCGCAGAGGTCACCAACTTTCTGCAGAGTCAATCACTACAGACCTCCAAACTTCATGTGGCCTTCAGATCAGCTCAAGAACAGTGTGTAGAGAGCTTCATGGAATGGGTTTCCATGGCCGAGCAGCTGCATCCAGATGGGCGAACACCTTTGGCAATATAGTGCACTATAGGTTCAGCAGAGCGCTGGGTGGGATGAGCATCTTTAGGACTTTGACTTTGAGAAGCACCTTGAAAGGTTATTATTACCAGACGTTTTATTTTGCTAAAGTTCAAAGATAATTCGAGCTGCGGAGTGGCCTTTTTATTGAGAACACACCAGTAATGATAAGCCTACGTGGAGCCACCAACACGGCGTTTGATATGACGTTCCATATCAAAGTGTTTATGAATGTTTGTACGATATATATATATCTTAATTGATGCCATTGACTGACCCAGATTTGGGGATTATTTTTATTTCAGGCAAAGAGAAGGAAGGAAAAAAAAAAAACAGGGTCCAGATGTGAACACGTATTAACTCCCCGAACTCAACGCGGTGTCTCCGTCCCCTCCCGAGAGCAATAAATGCTAAGTGTTCGCGATGAAGCCGATAAACGTGTACAGATTTGTAGGACTTTAAGTAGGGAAAACGTCACTAGGACATGGTTTGAAAAGATACGAAGCATTTAAAAGAAAAAACATATTGTGATCACATTTTGACGCATACCATTTTGCTAATAGTGGTCCCAGAGACAGCGTACGGCACCATGTTGTATGGTACGGTATACGGTAAAGGTGATAGTGTACGATAGCTAGAGCAATATTGTCCAACCTGACGCTCGGTGGCTGTAGAACATGTGAGAACCAGGGTAGACTCATGTGTAGAAGTGTCATCTGTCTAAATGTCGCTCAACCAGATTTCGTACGTGTGCATGAGTGTTGGCTTGCTTTACCCCCCTAACCCCGCCACACCCCACCATACCCCTTCCTGCCCGCCTCCTCATCGCCTGTCATCGCCCGCCATCCATGCCGTCCATGTGTATCGACAAAACCAGAAAAGAAAAACTGCATTTCACCGAATATTTATTTTTGTTATCATTGAAATTGTTAACCGGTCCGCATAATGTACAAAAATAAAAGTATATTTTAAATATTTTAAGAGATATTTTGTATTTACCATGATATTTTATTTCTTCGCTCTTGGATCCAGTCGGCGGTATCATATTGCTGTATAGCGCGGGAAGAAGAGTATATAATTTTCTAGTGCTTTTAAAGAAAAGAAACATTTAGCTGAGCTAAGAATTTCTCCGAGACACCTGCGGTATGTCTTGTTCTTGCTCGGAAAGTTGGTGAGCGATAAGGGCCGTCGTTCTATACCTTGATATGACGGCGATTTCAGCTTGTGCTCGGATTATGCATCACACCGCCGCATAAGAACCTCGGATACCCGGTACTCTGTAGAAACGAGTCCATATAGCATTGACGTTTAGTGAACTGGCCATCCTGTCATCTTACATCAGTCACTTATCAATGGCCAGCTTTTTCCAAGCAGAGGTTTCAAAGCTAGCAGTAGAATTCCAAATAAAGAATCCCGGTCGTTCATTGGAAGGCTGAGCTTAAGGAAAAAGTTGGGCTAAACATCAAACGTACATGATTTATCACTTACTTACTCCAGATGTGAACGATCAGCCAAGACGTGTTTGGTGTCTAAATTTAGTTTCTTTAGCGCTGGAGCTGCGAGGCTAACATTGCTAATGCTATAAGTCAGTAGTCGCCCAAATCCTTTCAGTAAATACATCCTCAGAACTTCTCTCGAGCTGTTCATTCCACATCCCAACTTCGCTGGAGTCCAAATATCTGTAGTTTAGGTCTTTAGCTAGAGGCTAACAATGCTAATGCTAGGAGTCAGTAGTCACCCAAAGATTTTCCAGAACACACATCCTCAAAATATCTCCCCATGTGCATCCAAAAGTTCATTGGAGTCTAACCTTTGCTTCTTTAGTTTAGCGCTGGAGCTGAAAGGCTAACGTAGCTAACAAACACTAGAAGTCAGTAGTCTCCTTTTTGTAAATACATCCTCAGAACTTCTGTCAAGCTGTTCATACCACATCCCAACTTCATTAGAGTCCAACTTTTGCTTTATTAGTTAAGAGCTGGAGCTGCGAGGTTATTACTAGAAGTCTATTTCACATAGCATCTTCACTAAAGCATAAATTTAGCTTGCTAACAAACATTAGAAGTCAGTTGTCATCCAAATATTTTCCAGAACACACATCCTCAAAATTTCTGCATCCAGATCTTGATTGGAGTCCAAATTTTGCTTCCTTTAGTTTAGAGCTGGAATCGCAAGGCTAATGTCGCCTAAAAACACAAGTCAGTAGTCGCCCAAATCCTTTCCAGAAATACCTCCTCGAGAACTTCTCTCAACCCACTCTAACCGCATCCCAACCTCATTGGAGTCCAACCTTTCCAACCTTCAATTTAGAGTTGGAACTGCAAGGCTAACATCATCTCTCACAGTCTTCAAAAACAGTATCCTGATCCAGAGCTGTAAGGCTAATGTTGCTAACAAACGCTGAAAGTCAGTAGTGGCCCAAATATTTTCCCAAAACATAGATTCATAAAATGTCTTTCTTCCAGATCTTCATTGGAGTCCTAATATGTCCTTTTTTAGATCTGGAACTGCAAGGCTAACGTCCCCATAAATGTCCTGATCCAGAACTGAGCTAATAAGGCTAATGTTGCAACAAACACTAGAAGTCAGTAGTCACCCAAATCCTTTTCAGAAATACTTACTTAGAACTTCTCTCAACCCGTTTAAACTGGATTTTAACTTCACTGGACTCTAAATTTTGCTTCTCTAGTTTAGATCTGGAGCTATGAGGCTAACATTGCTAACAAATACTAGATGTCAGTAGTCACCCAAATCCTTTCCGTAAATACATCCTCATTATCTCTCACATTCTGCTGAAGCTGTATCCAGATCCAGAACTGTGAGGCTAATGTTGCTAACAGACAGCAGACGTCAGTCAAATATTTTCTAGAACACACGTCCTCAGAATATCTCTCCAACTTCATTGGAGTCCAAATATTGGTTCTTTAGTTTAGCGCTGGAACTACAAGGCTAATGTTGCTAACAAACACTAGAAGTCAGTAGTCACCCAAATATTTTCCTAATAACACAATCAGAACTTTGCCTCGTGTTATCAAACTGCATCCAGATCTTCACTGGAGTCCACATGGGAGTCCACTTGGAGTCCACAGTTTAGTTTAGAACCGGAGCTGATGCTAACATTGCTAAAAACATGAGAAGTCAAGAGTCAATGCTAACATGACTACCCAACACTAGAAGTCAATAGTCACCCAAATATGGTTCAGATAACACGTCCTCTAAACCTCTTCCGGTCTTCTCAAACTGCATCCAGATCCTCATCACAGTCCGCATTTTGGTCCTTTGGAGAACATTCTCGAAATTGACTATAGGAATCTGAGACACGAAAAAGACCAGAGGAATCTGATCCAAGATCAGTCCGGCTGTTTGAACACCAGCCCACGTCGTCAAGTCTGCATGACCCTAACGAAGAACTGGAATGTGGTTTGAGCTGATTGAGAGCCCGTCTGAGTATGTTTTAAAGAGCAAGGATTTGGGTGACTATTGACTTACAGTGTTTGTAAGTTGCATGTGTCTCTCGGCTCCGGTTCTAAATTACAGAAGCATAAATTTTGACCCCTAACATGTCTTGGCTGGGATTAGCTTGGCGTTCCTTTACAGGCGCAATTCAGAACATATTCCTGGGTAATTTAATGTTGAGATGTGAACATCAGAAGTCTGAAAAAACTGAAAACAATATGTTTTCTTTGGGGGACTATTTTGCCTTAGAACAGCCTGCATGTATCCCTCCACCATGAACGGATTAAAATACATGGTCAGCTAAAACTTGATCAAAATATTTCACTATCATGAAACAGTGTTTTAGGCCTCAGGCAGCGTATTCATAACCATGTAGTAACGTTCTGTGAGGGAACTTTTAGAGGGGGACGTCTGGTTACCTTCACTAACACTGTGAAGAGTTCTGACTTTATCTAGAACGGAGAATTTCACAGCACCAGACCTGGCTCTGTTTACATCTCAATCATTCAATTACACAGACATTTTGGTGGAATTCCTATTTAACCCAGGATTCAGTCCGTGACCTAGAACTCCAGATTTCCTTATGAGACCAGATTAGACCCGAAGACCAGCCCAAAGTCCGTCCGGTAGCCCAAAGTGAATATGACAAAGCAAACAACTGCAGCATCAGCACCTACTTTCTGTAACTTCAGTCGTTTTTCTGAAAGCTAAATGTGGCCTTGTTTTTATTTGAGCATTTGTACGTCCTTTGATTGTGGATCATGCAGCGTTTTTCATTCATCCCTACCAGCGTTTTGATTTTCTAGAACCTCATGCAGCCAAATAACGTATTATTTATTTGCAAGTACGATAAGCTAAACATTTTGTAGCACATGGACTGGAACTGTTCTCCCTCCCCGTCTCATTCGACTGGCCCATAACTGTTATTATTTTGAGCCGTTTTCATGACCGATGTAGCATTTCTCGCCGTTGTAGCACTCGGAGAACGCTCATTGTGGAAAAAAAAGAAAAAGTAGATGAAATTCATCATTCTTTTTTGGAAGTTGTGACTTTATGGAATTCATAACAGTAATGCAGTGTATACCTTTAAAGCATAAACTGCTCTTTACATTTTGCTACATGCTAAGGGGTGCCAAGAGTGACATGATTTACATTTTGATGCTAATTTTTTTTCCATATCTTTGAGGTACCCGGACCATCATTCATTTAGCAAAACATAACTGACTTTTGGTTCCATGTTTGTAAATGGTTAGGCATTGAAATGTAAATATGTTAAATAAGTTAAAAAAAGGGTCAAATTTAATAAACATTTTCTACAATTTATCTCCGTTTCTTACGTCTTTAATGATGAATACTGGAACTGTGGTTTTGATGATATGTGAAGGTTTGAACTGGATCAAAATAGTGAAATCTTTGTTCATATATACATACATACAGATTTATATACATTTATGCAAATATGCTTTTTAACTTATATTGTATTTATTTTCATTACTGGGTTCCAGCTTGTAGAACAGTACAATAATGATTATTGGTATTGTCTATATAAAAAATGTCCTATGGTTTATATATATATATATACATATATATATATACATATATGTGTGTGTGTGTGTGTGTGTGTGTGTGTGTGTGTGTGTGAAAAAGTATTTGCCCCCTTTCAGATTTCTTTTGGTTTTGTCACACTTACATATTTCAGATTATCACATTTGAATATCAGACAAAGATAACGCCAGATAGAACGGGACGTGCACCTTCCCAAAAAGTTCCACTTTTGTCTCCTCGGTACACAGAATATTTTCCTAAAAGTCTTGTTGATCATTAAGATGTTTTCTTGGCGGGTGTGAGACGGGCCTTTGTGTTCTTTTCGGTCAGCAGTGGTTTTCAGCTTGGAATTCTCCCATAGAGACCTTAACTGGGGCGAGTGAGGCCTGCAGGGCTTTAGATGTCGTTCTGGGTTCTTTTGTGACCTCCTGGTTGAGTCGTTGATGCGCTCTTGGAGTAATGTTGGTCGGCCGGCCACTCCTAGAAAGGTTCACCACTGTTCCATGTTTTGCTCTCACTGTGTTTCGCTGGAGTCCCAAAGCCTTAGAAATGGCCCTGTAACCTTTTCCAGACAGACAGATGTCAATGTTTCTCATCTGTTCTTGAATGTCTTCAGATCGGGGCGTAATGTGAGATCTTGTAGCCTACTCCATGCTGTCAGACAGGATCTAGTGTGAGTGTGTTGAGTGTGTTAATTTGGGTTTTTCACATAGGGCCAGGTTGGTTGGTATAACTTTTCCCTTAAATAAATGAAATCATCATTGAAAAACTGCATTTTGTATTTGCTCAGGTTATCTTTGTCTGATATTCAAATTTGTTTGATAATCTGAAACGTTTAAGTAACAAATGTGCAAAAACAAAAAACTCCATAGGGGGGCAAATACTTTTTCACAGCACTGTGTATATATATCCACTGTATCAGCTCCACTGACCATATAGGACACTCTGTAGTTGTACAGGTCCAGACTGTAGTCCATCTGTTTCTCTGTGTACTGTATTACCCTGTTCTTCAATGGTCAGGACCCCCACAGGACCACCACAGAGCAGGTACTATGTGGGTGGTGGATCATTCTCAGCACTGCAGTGACACTGACGTGGTGGTGGTGTGTTAGTGTGTGTTGTGCTGGTGTGAGTGGATCACACACAGCAGTGCTGTAACTGTAGACCTACAGGGTGCTCCTATGTGTAGATACGATCAGGTGTACCTGAGCGTGTAAGGCTAGTTCCTTGTGCGTCAGACAGCGCGTGTGAGTGTTTCCACGAGTGCAGAGAGAGAGAGAGAGTGAGAGAGAGAATTTGGCATAGGCAGTTTTTAGCAGGTTGGATGGATGGATGCCCTCCAAATTTCCCAGAGCATGCTGGGAGGATGTTAGCCTCCATTCAGAAAGTGCTGCACTGCTCTCTGATTCATTCATGAAACATTGTGCCAGTGCTACGATCCATTGATGAAGAGTTCTGCCAACATCCAAGTCCAAGTGGCTGAACTCAGTATGGCAGTCTGGCAAGAGAAAAAGTGTCAGAATCACTAGTACTCTCTCTCTCTCTCTCTCTCTCTCTCTCTCTCTCTCACACACACACACACACACACACACACACACAACACAAACAGACTCACAGACGTCTCCAAATTAAATTGTGTTCTATCGTGAAGGATTTGAAAGCGTGAGACGATTGTTTCACCGTCGGGTTGAAGTAAACCCATGAATACAGAAAGCAGAGAGGACGTACTGAGACATCGTCTGACTTCTAACACCTCTAGAGGGCAGCGGTGAGCACTGTTTGTTTATTTGAGCTGGAGCGGAATCTGCCACCAGTTCTGGAGCTACTCCAGAAAGTCAGTTCTTCAGTTCTCTGCCCTGCTAGAGCTGCCCTGGCCAAATGTAAGTGTTGTTATTGTGAAGTGAAAACATTTTGGAGAAACAACAGCTTAGGCTTTGTTCAGTACACCACCTTGGGCCTCCTCCCAGTACACCTGATCTAACTAATCTGCTAATTAACAAGCCCTTCCTGAGATGAAGTGGGAGTGCTTTGGCAGGGAAACACAAAGACATGTGGCACTGCCTCCCTGTCACCAAATAATACCTCCCTGCCACCAAATAATACCTCCCTGCCACCAAATACTGCCTCCCTGTCACCAAATAATACCTCCCTGTCACCAAATAATACCTCCCTGTCACCAAATAATACCTCCCTGCCACCAAATACTGCCTCCCTGTCACCAAATAATACCTCCCTGTCACCAAATAATACCTCCCTGCCACCAAATAATACCTCCCTGCCACCAAATACTGCCTCCCTGTCACCAAATACTGCCTCCCTGTCACCACATACTGCCTCCCTGTCATCAAATACTGCCTCCCTGTCACCAAATAATAGCTCCCTGTCACCAAATAATACCTCCCTGCCACCAAATACTGCCTCCCTGTCACCAAATAATACTTCCCTGTCACCAAATACTGCCTCCCTTTCATCAAATACTACCTCCCTGTCACCAAATAATACCTCCCTGTCACCAAATAACGCCTCCCTTTCATCAAATACTACCTCCCTTTCATCAAATAATACGTCCCTGTCACCAAATACTGAAAAGCAGTAAGCAAAAGAAAAGAGGGATTCAGCCCATTCCTTACAACGGGAAACAATTCCTACAATCTTAGAACTCCTTCACACAAGCTCACACTAACAGGCTAAGACATTTGCCTTGGCCCTTGGCCCTTGGCCCTTGGCCCTGGTCCCTGGTCCAGCTGATGGTACAGATGCAACCACTGGAACAGTCCCCATCTGCAGTCATTTCAGCCTCTTAAATAGCTGGAGCTCACCTCATTCACCCAATCACAGTCCTGCAGGAACTGATCCTATAACGGATGAATGAGAGAAAGATCACAGGACCACAAACACCATGTACCCCCAGGATCATAACAATAACCATTTTGTGTAATAAGTGAGGGAGCCTTTAGAGGCATTAAAGGGGATTTAACGTTTTGCATAATTAAATGATTAAGATGTAAACAGAGTCATTTAGTATGGTTGTAAACTGTTCACAGTGGTTGTGAAGGTAACCAGACGTCCCCCTCTAAAAGCTCCCTCACAGAAAGTTCCTACATGAGGTGGTTCTGAATACGCTGCCTGATGTCTGAGACGCTGTTTATGATAGTGTGGAGAAGATTTCAGCCTTAAACGCCATTCATGGTGGAGGGATACATGCTGCAGGGCGCTGTGAGGTCAAATAGTCCCCC
Organism: Semaprochilodus insignis; assembly: GCA_034552555.1. Classification (NCBI taxonomy): domain Eukaryota; kingdom Metazoa; phylum Chordata; class Actinopteri; order Characiformes; family Prochilodontidae; genus Semaprochilodus; species Semaprochilodus insignis. Next base: position 659,060 of record CM067493.1, on the reverse strand, counting down.
AAAGAAACTTATTATTTCCAGGTTTTCCAGATTTTCCATCATCAACATTCCATATACACTCAGAAGACACGTGTAGGTTCACTGGTGGGTTAGTACATAAAATGAATGGCTGACTTATACAGCAAATTTTGGAAAACCGGTGGGACTCCCCTTTTCAGACGTCTGGTTCCATTCACCACCACTGTGAGCAGCTCTGACTCTGCCTCTTTACACCTCAACCACTTAATTATGCATATGTAAATACGAATATACATATTAAGCGTTCATGCCTACAGCGCGTGCATGCATATCTCATTCCAAGATTCTGGAAATGCTGTTCCTCAGTGTTTGGATGCCAGGCTCGAGCGTGCACGAGACTTTCAGCGCCAGTCACATGCAGGGTGATTGGCGCGCGGCTAACGTGCTGCATGCTGTGTGCTGATTGGCCAGAGGGCGTGACGTAAGTTTTAAATGAGATGCCGTACCTGCTGGAACTCTCCTCAGTGTGCAGCTCCGTCAGAGAGGGGGGAGAAGCTGTGTGTCTCAGTCAGCATGCAGCCTGATTAGGAGAAGGTTCGGAAGGAGGCAGATGCTGGACAGCTCAGGTCTGGAGGTAAGCTGAGCAGCGTTTCTCCCACCAAACACGCAGCCACATGTTGCAGAAGTAGCCTGTACAGGTGCAGCGGCGCAGCGGCAATGCATGACGCTATCTAGAACTGAGGAGCCTCTGTTAGCAGTACACTGATGCAGGTTATGGGATGGATGGATGTATGTGAATGGGCTTCTGCAGTACTGGGTTCTACCAGACTGCCAACCTCTCTGGTGGTGTCAGTGTTCCTGCTCTCTTTGGTTGGTTCTCATGTGTGCAGATGAAGGATGGGGAGTTTAATTGATGTGGTTGAAGCCTCAAAGATGGTTCTTCATGGGTTCTTCAGTAAAGACAGCAGTAGCTCTGTATAGCAGCATGAGCACCCAAAGAACCATTTGCATGCGTAACTGATTCTCTGGTGAAATTAGTTATTTAGGTTTGATGGAGAATGTGTTGTATTTGGTTCTATATAGCACCAAAAATTAGGTTCGTCTGTTGTGACAATACCAAGCTTGCAATGGTGGAAGAGTCCGTTTGGTGCTGTGTGGAACCATATACACAAACACATTCTCCAGCCAGCGCTCTTTAATAAAGACAGTCCTATAGACCACCACAAAGAACGTTCCCCATGCTTAAAAGCTCATTTGCATGCTGAAATGGTTCTTCAGATTGATGGAGACGTGTATATGGTTCTTTATGGCACCAAGAACGGTTCTTTTATTGCTGAATTGTCCAGCTTGTAATAGCAGCAGAACCCTTTTTGGTGCTATAAAGAATCATATACAACCCATCCTCCATCAGTCTAAAGAACCGCTGGTTCTTTTAGTTGTTCATGGTGCTGTATAGAACCGTTTTGTCTTTTGTCTTTGAAGAACCACCTGTAAGAGTGTACTTCATTACTGGGCCCTACCAGCCTACAAACCGCTGGTGGTGTCAGTGTTCCTGCCCTTCTTGGTTGGTTTCCATGTCTGGAGGTTAAGGATGGAGATTTCTTTGAAAGGGAGACCTTCTGTCTACACACAGCCTCAAATCCAAGAACCCTTGAAGAACCATATTTTAGGAAAGACGGTGTTTCTGTGTAGCCCCCTGAACACCCATTCCCATGCTTAAATGCCCCTTTGCATGGTGAAATGGTTCTTTAGACTGATGTAGAATGTGTGTTTGTGTATATGGTTCTTTATAGCACCACAAAGGGTTCTGCTATTGTTAGGATGTCAAGCTTGTAACAATAGCAGAACCCTTTTGGGTGCCATATAGAACAGTGTTTGCAAACACTGAACAGTGTTCGTTTATTGCTACAGTGTCAAGCCTGTAACAGTAGGAGTCATATACAACACATCCTCCGTCAATCTAAAGAACCGGTGGTTGACTGTTCATGGCTCTAAATAGAACCTTTTGTCTGTACTACATCTTTTTAAGACTGCACTTCATTACAGGCCCTGAGGCCTACTTGCCTCTGGTGGTGTCAGTGTTCCTGCCCTTCGTGGTTGGTTTCCAGGTGTGCAGGTTAAGGATGGGGATTTCATTGAAAGGCAACCCTTCTGTCTACTCACAGCCTCAAAGCTACACTCCTAAAGAAGATGGTTCTTCAAGTGTTCTTTTAGAAAAGAGGATGGTTCTGTATAGCACCATGAACACCCAAAGAACCATTTGCATGCCTAAAATACTCCTTTGTATGGTGGAATGGTTCTTCAGAGTGATGTAGAATGTCTTTGTGTCTATGGTTCTTTATAGCACCGCACAGGGTTCTGCTAGTGTTAGGATGTGAAGCCTGTAACAGTAGCAGAACCCTTTTTGGTGCTATAAAGTAAACAGATCAAACAGATTGTTCCTGACTTTGTGGGTAAATAGACACAATATAGAAATATGTACACATGCCCCCATGGCTGTTTCTGCATTTATACAAAAACTATTTTATTTAATAATTATTTATTTTATTTTGTAGTAAATGTGTTTTGGCTGGTTTATGTTTATGAACAGAGACCTGCAGATGCAGTACAGTACTTTTCCGACATTTACTTTTTTTGTTGTCCTTTTCCGACTTTGCTTTAGTGCTATATGCAGTTTGGCCCACCAGAGGGCACTATGGAGTTTCCTTTCTCTGCATGGTGGACAGGTAGACAACAGGGCCTCGTGCTATGAGTGCTATCAGCAGTTGCTTAATATGAGAGCATGCAAGTCTTTTTAATGCTATTCATGTCACTCATATCTGAAGAGATGCTGGAGTAGAGTTCTGGTCTCTTCCGTGCAGAAAGAAACTGAGCTGGGACCTGAGCATAGCCTCTTGGGGTTGCCAGGTAGTGCTCTTCTGCTGTATATAACTCTGTACTCCTCTTTCTAGGTATCAGCACTGGTCCTTGTTCGGGCAGCATCTGAGCTCAAGGCGAGTTTTAGACTCCAACCATCTTGTACTAGATAGGAAACCTTCTCTGACAGAACACTGAGCATGGCTGTAAGTCGCTCTGGATAAGAGTGTCTGCTTAATGTAATGTAAATGATGGTAATGGTGCTTGTTTGACCACATGCTCCGGTGTTGAGCAAGTTTAGAGTGGCTGCAGTAACAAGGAGGTGTGGCCATGATAACGGGGTTTTCCCAGCTTCCCAGCACCGTTCAATACGGACACGCTCAGAGTTGTGGCTCGGACCGGCTAGTTGAGTATGAGGCCTGCAGTGTTAATTTTAAAACTGAAAGCTTTAAAAATGTAAACTTCTAAAATGTGATGTGCGGTTACTTCAGCACTGTAGACTCCTGGCTGGTGTGTTTAGGTGTGCGTGCAGTGGCTGTGCATTTGATTGCTGACCCTGTGAGGTCGCAGAGCTTTCCACACATTAGGGCCTCTTCAGTGCAGACGTACTTCCCCGTGCATGGACGGTCTGTCCCTCTGTGCTCCCCTCAGACTGTCCACGTCCTGTTGATCAGCGGACTGCCATTCTTCTTGGCTTAGGTTTCATCCGTCATGTGGCTGCGTCTGACTCTAGCGCTGCTGGAATTTATGCCCTAATGAATCTTTATTAGGTGGTCCTCGTGAGTGGACGGCAGGGGGCGGGTAGGCTGGGTGAGGGGCGGAGTTTCTTGATGGAAGGATGTTTTGAGTCATTAGTGAACAGTCTATCATCACAGTCACTCCGCATCCAAATATACACTGCCAGTCAAAAGTTTGAGGACACCCTGTTTTCCAGACTGCTCCGTTAAAAGGTGAATGTGTCTGTGAGGGTTTGCAGTAACATAACCACTTAACAAATCCGCTTCACGCGTGTGAATATTAGTGGAATTGTGACGTGCGGCATTAGGAATAATCTCATCATGTATCATCAGGCTTCGGTGTTCGGTCTCTCTGATACCAAACTCTATTCTCAGGAAGCATCAGTAACTGTTTGATTGCTGATGGCTGTTGCTATGCTGTTGCTGTGGTATCCCAGGTGGTTGCTAGGACTTTGCTTGGCGGTTGCGGTGTTATCACACAAGATTGCCAGGATTTTGCTAGGCAGTTGCTGTGCTATCCCATGTGATTGCTAGGGTGTTAGGCAGTTGCTGTGGTATCCCAGGTGGTTCCTAGGATTTTGCTAGGTGGTGGTTGTAGTATTCCAGGTGGTTTCTAGGAGGTTGCTATAGCATCACAAAAGGATTTTGCTAGGTCCTTGTTGTAGAATCCAGGTGACTGCTAGGAATTTACTAGGCTGATGCTGTAGTATCACAAGTGGTTGCTGGGATTTTTCCTCAGCTGTTGCTGTAGTATTCCAGGTGGCTGCTAGGATTTTGCTCTGCGGTTGCTGTAGTATCCCAGGTGGTCAGTAGGTTTTTGCTCTGCGGTTGCTGTAGTATCCCAGGTGGTCAGTAGGTTTTTGCTGGGTGGTTGTTGTAGTATTCCAGGTGGTCAGTAGGATTTTGCTGGGTGGTTGCTGTAGTATTCCAGGTGGTCAGTAGGATTTTGCTGGGTGGTTGCTGTAGTATTCCACGTGGCTGCTAGGATTTTGCTAGGTGCTTGTTGTAGTATTCCAGGTGATCAGTAGGATTTTGCTGTCTGTCTGTAACTGCCTGTCACTCCTTCATTCCTTTATCCATCACTGACGTTTTCCCTTTATCTGTTTATCCATGACCATGGTCACATTAAAGCAGGTTAATGTTAGTTCTGTATGAGGGGCAGAGCAGGCTAGGACTGCTGAACAAAGAGCTGTCAGTCAAACTGCTCCTAAGCCACACCCACACAGTTCTCAGGCAGGTCTGATCAGTGGTTTTTAAGACGTGTTTTATCATATTTATGTTATTTTTCATCATTTTCAACTTTGCTGTGTCGTTAATGTGACAGGTTTAGTATCATACGAACTGCCCTGTGTTCCCTGAGACTTGAATTTAATAGTAAGAGAGAATTGAATTCAGTGTTGGGAAGATTTGAAGTGTTCCCTCATCTTTTATAAATATTTATCCTGAAGCCGAATGTGAGAGAGGGTTAAAAAAAGATCGAGGTGGTCATGTGCTCATGGATGTCATAAAATCCCAGAGTCACGTTCAACATGGCTGCTGCTCTGAGCGACCCTGACCAGGCCAAAGCCAATTAAACAGCCAATCGACACAGATCGTATTCACTCTGGTAATGCATATTCCTACCGGTGATACATATTTTCTTTTTGAGAAGACATATTCTCTCTCTCTCTCTCTCTCTCTCTCTCTCTCTCTCTCTCTCTCTCTGTCTCTCTCTCTCTCTCTCTCTCTGTCTCTCTCTCTCTCTCTCTCTCTCTCTCTCTCTCTCTCTCCTGGCTATTTATGGCAGGTTCTCCTGTTGCTGGGCTCCTCTCTCAGGCCCATACATGGAGCATGCCGGGTGAAGTTACCTCTCCCACGTGTACGCGTGCTCGTGTGTGCGCTTCACACTTGCCGGCGTGTTCCATCCCCTCCCTCTCTCCCCTCCTCTCTCTCTCTCTCTCTCCCTCTCTCTCTCTCTCTCTCTCTCTCAGTAGTAGTTTGCTGTGTCACCCCAGAACTCCACAGTGCTGTTAGCTGAGAGGGAAATTCAGAAAATTGCCACCTGCGGCTTTTTCACACACACCGGCCGGAACTCTTCTCCTCCACAGCAGGAATCCAGCAAGCTTCCTTGCGGAATAGTTCCCAAAGACCCCCTTCTGGAATATCCTTCTCCGTTCAAGACTGTTCCACTCTGCGTTGTTTTTCCCCTTTCTCTAATCCGTCTCTTTTCGGATCTTTGTTTGCTTTATCCCGTATTTTTGCCCTCCTTTCCCATCACTCCTGTCCTTTCCATCTCTGCATCCCCTCCCTCACTTCCTTTCCTTCCCCTCCCTGTCTTTCCTTCCCCTCATCCCATAATTCTCCATTTTTACTTTTGGAATTTGGCTTACTGGTTTAGTTTCATGTCTCTGGATGTACCTCAGCACCTGCTCTAAATTTTTTGGGATCGCTTTTCCGGTTTAACAAGGAATACTGAGCTATACAGACTTCCGCGGAAGCTTTCAGACGAATAGAAGAGCATTTTGCTGATCAGACTTCAAACGTTCACCTGACGCACCTGGTCAAGGTGTGAGGACATACCACTGTTTTGGACAGAACTTGCAAGGTGGTAAGTTTTTCTGCACTTCCTGTCTCTGATCCAGGTGGAATGAATGGGAATTCGACCTTTTCATTTAGTTTAATGGTTTGGATGTGCAAAGCTTATCCTTGGATTTCTTTACAGATGATGTTGTTGATGGGTACCAGGGGTCACGATGTTCATGATGCAACTATAGCTGCTGTTTTGCCTTGCGTTGACCTCTCGGCTAAAATGTGTTCCTAAAAGGCCAAAACCATCTCAGAATACCTCCAGCATAAAGCAAAGTACTTAACTGTTCCGTGTAACGACTTTTTGTGATGGAGCTTTCAGAAGTGGATGTCTGGTTCCATTCACCACCACTGTGATCAGCTCCAGTTTGTAGTTTCTCACTAAACCACTGTTCTGTTTATTATGCCTTATTTATGTGGACATTTAGACCTGTGAACGGCGTGTGTGTGTCTGTGTGTGTCTGTCTGTCTGTGTGTGTGTGTCTGTCTGTCTGTGTGTCTGTCTGTCTGTGTGTCTGTCTGTCTGTGTGTCTGTCTGTGTGTGTGACTCTGTGACTGTGTGAAAAGTAGTCTGTTGGTGTGACGGCCTGCCGCGTGTGCCGCAGCTCATACGTCCACATGGAGCTCTTGTATTCTGTCCTGCTTTCAGACTGCTGTCATCTCAATCAGGTTGCGGCACATGTGTTGCAGAGGCTGCGTTTAGATACGAGGCTGTAGTGCTCATCGGCCTTTTCTTGACTCGTATTCATAGCCTATCTAAACATGCAGTTCCATCCGTGAGCATCTGTTGGGAATATTTGGGGATGTGGATATAATCCAGATTCCCACACTAATCCTTGTGATCACAGTTGTTGCTGTGTAGACTCTGCAGGGCAAACGTGCTACTCAGGCACTGAATGTGTTGTTAAGGTGCAAACAGGTAAAATTTAGGCTGTAGTGGATATCAGGGCTGTGCAATCTGCACTCAACGTCAACAGAACAGCCATCCCAGAAGGAGGTGTGGGATTGGGAATGCTGTTGGGAAGGAAGATAAAGGTCACCAGGATCAATAACTGATGATCAATTTAGACTGATATGATCAATATTTATTGAGCTACACATACAGAAGTCTGTCTCTCAGTATGGCGTCGGGCCGCCGTGTTTGCTAACCCAACACGCCAGACGTCTCGGCATGGAGCTGTAGAGGTTCCTAATGGTGTCCTGTGATAATCCATCCCATGCAGCTTGAATATCCTCACACAGTTCCTGCAGATGGTGCGGTAGGGGTGGAGGTGGAGTGACACCAGGCCTTCTGGACGTGTGAGGCGTGCTAACAAACCGTTCATCTTGGTGCTGACCACGGTGCCTCCACACACGGATTCATTTGTTGGTGGTCTCCACCAAGACAAACCCGGGACATTGTCCAACATTGTTTCTTCATCTGTTCGTTCCTTTATCCATACACCTACATCGCTTCATCCATTGATCCGTCTGTCTGTTGTTGCATGACCTTTTCTGGTCCACCTGGCGCTACACCAGAGCTGGGTAATAACTTTGGTTCTGTATTTGTGGTGGATTCAACACGCACTGCAATGTTACAATCAGGGAATGGATCTACTTAGGACCATGAGTTCTGTACAGACCTGTTTTTACACTTCAGCGGTTCTCTGCATGGTGAAATCGTTCCTCAGATTGCTGGAGGTGTTGTGTATATGGTTCTGTTCTGCACCAAAAAGAGCTGTTCTATTGGTGCCACTGCAGAAGAACCCTTTTTGCTGCTGTGTGGAACCATATACCACACAATCGCCAGAAATATAAAGAATCATTTCATCATGCAGAGAACCATTTAACCATTTAAGGAACCAGGAGATAAAGCTCCCACAGCAGGACTAGATATCTCCGCTATTTCTCACATCTCAGATGGTTATAACGTGATCTCAAAATACACAAACTTTGATTATCCCGACATCACATGACAATTAAGTCTTGACCACAAGATAACAGTCCAGTTAGAACTACCCCATGGCCTCTCTGGACTTCTGTAGGTTGGCCTTTGTTAGGCGGCTAAGTTTCCCGGGTAGGACCAATAAAGTACATAAATAGAACCGTTCCTTTTACAGCAGAACCCTTGAGAAACCACCTGTTTTTAAGAACATGGTCTGTAGACGTGTTGGTGGTTGAGACGCTCCTATCTGCTACACTCTTGTTTGTCTGCTTCTGTTTTAGATTCAGTCATAAACGTAAAGGTTAGAACTCGCCGTTCCTCCAGAACCTCTGATCTTCTCCAGAATCGTCTGCCATGGGCAGCGGTGTAACCGGAGTGACTTGGCGAGTGTCTCTGCTGTGCCGGCATGTCCGTTCTTGGCAACCTATGTCTGTTTACGTTTGAGATGCCTCGGGATGCAAAGACAGACACCATGAAACCGGCGGAGCAGTAGAAGCTTTGAGTCGAGTGGCTGATATAGACCTGCTCTGCCTTTCGCCCCCAAAACCCGATATTCTGGAGCTAAAGGTCAGTTAGGGGTCAGTGTAAATGGCAGAAATCTACTGTTCTAGTACTTGAAGAGATCTCCATGATGCACGGTATACCTGGTGAGTCAGTTTGATCGAACGTAAAGCAGCAGTACTGCCACAGTTTAAAGACCTAGAGGATTAATTAGGGTCTGTTTGTAGTGGAACTTTTAGGACTGCTGGTTATGACCTTTTAATGGCTGGTGTTCTGATTGGCTGTCCAGGTTGAAACACTTGGATGAGTAAGCGGATATATGTAATTTGTTGTTGTGACGTCACAATAATAGAATGAACTGATGAGCCATTTTGCATCATTCTTTCCATATATGACCATATGGGATGGGGAATGAAGCTTGTTTCTGAAATATAGTATTTCAAGAAAGTGGGTGTTGCATGAAACATAACTGAATAATAATAATAATAATAATAATAATAATAATAATAATAGTGCTAATAGTGATAATAATGATTATACTAAATACTACTACTACTGCAGATGATGATGATGATGATGATGATGATGATGATGATAATAATAATAATAATAATAGTGATGATGATTATTATTATTATTATTATTAATAATAATAATAATAATAATGGTTATTTAGTAGAATGTACTCTAGTCGTGGCATGGGCTTCCTCAAGGAGAGCTTTGGAAATGGTTACCCTAGCTCATACATACAAAATAACATTTATTTATTTATTTATTTATTTATTTATTTATTTATTTATTTATTTATTTATTTATTTATTTATTTGTTTGTTTGTTTGTTTGTTTGTTTGTTTGTTTGTTTGGAGTTTTCCAAGCTGATGTCCGAAAACTTTTAGCCAGTACTGTGTGCTAAATAACTTGATCTGCTAATCATATGGTGCTGATGTACTGCATCGTGACTTGGATCTACTTCTTGGTTCAGGCCGAGAAGACTTGGATCTTGCCAAAGCGTGTAGCTAATACTGTAGGCTACTGTTCATGAAGACCGGTCCCAGTGGACGTCTAATGAATTTGAGACAAGGGTGAACCCTCTGACCGCTGTAGTCCTGCAGCTGCCCTCTGACTTTTGACTTCAACTAATAATAGTCAATGTCTCGTTGGCCACATAAACTTCGGGGATGTACTTCAGGGTAAAGTTGGACCAAAAAAAACCTTAGGAGAACTAAAGGCCTCCTCACACGCTCTGGACCATGTAGCATCTCAAAGCAGGGTACTGAGAAATTAACCTGCTGCTGGTGTGCTGCCTTAAACCACTCGTTTTGAATGTGGACATTGCAGAACCAGAGTGCCGTGGTCTTAGCCGTGGTCTTAGCATGATGGCACACGGCTGATTTTGGCTTTTCCCCAGTTCATCAAATTTACGTTCTCAGATATCCCCTAAATGGGGGTCACTTTAGCTTTAGCCAAAGCCGAGCCTGTCCTGCATGGCACTTTTGGCCTGCTAGCTAAAACGCTACAATCCCAAACACTGCATAACCGACTTAGTCACTCACTCGACTCGTCCTCTGTCAGATATTAGCTTATTATCTAAACTTGTTACAAACACAAAATTCCAGGTTTTCCACAGAACTGAGTCACAGTCAAAGCTAAGCTAGCTGATCAAACTGTAGAATGATAATAGAATAGAATAATAGAATGAACTGATGAGCCATTTTGCATCATTCTTTCCATATATGACCATATGGGATGGGGAATGAAGCTTGTTTCTGAAATACAGTATTATTTCAAGAAAGTGGGTGTTGCATGAAAAATAACTTAATAATAATAATAATAATAATAATAATAATAGTGCTAATAGTGAAAATAATGATAATACTAAATACTACTGCAACTGATGATGATGATGATGATGATGATGATGATGATGATGATGATGATAATAATAATAATAAATAATACTAAATACTACTACTAATGAATACTACTACTAATGAATACTACTACTAATGAATACTACTACTAATGAAGAATAATAATAATAATAATAATAATAATAATAATTACTACTACTAATGAATAATAACAATAATAATAATAATAAATACTACTACTAATGAATAATAATAATAATGATTATTATTATTATTATTATTATTATTATTATTATTATTATTAATAATAATAATAATAATAATAATAATAATAATAGATTCTAGATAATAATAACAGATTCTAGAATCTCTCCTGGCCGTGGCAATATTTGGAGGTGCTTTGACAGCATTAAGGGTGATGCCACCCGAACCGTATAGGTGTTTTAGGGTACAGTCAATATGGAGGAAGAAATGAACTCTGTTCATCCCAGGATGTGTTTACAGAATCTGTTCAGATTAAATGATGGGACATTCTGAGGCTTATGTGCCCGGAGCCCAGCAGGTCTGTAGGTAGTAGAACCGTAAGTTGGAGTTGAGATGGTTCTGGCATATTGACTTGGTAGAACCCAGTCTTGCCAAGCGGTCTCAGTGGCTGGTCCTGAACTGGGTGACCTCAGAGCCCGCACTTCACTGCTCTTATGAAATGAAATCAGAGTTGTGTTTTGTTGTTGGGGGCTTGTATCTAGTGGCACTGAAGACCCCTCTGACGGGGCCTGGATGGCTCATGGCCAGGCTCTGATATTGCAGCTGTTGCGTCAGCCGCACCTGCCCCCTCTGTCAAAATAAACGGCCGTGTATACGCTCTGTAATTAGCCTTGCTGCATTCAGGCTCGTCCTTTTACTGCCCAGTCCAGCACAAGCTGCAGTACCTTTAAAGGCCCCGTGTGGACCCGTTTCTCTCCCTGATGGCCACTCAGTACGGTTTTTGTTGAAGGCTGATATGTAAATGAACTGTTTTCTCATTGGCTGTGAAAAAATAAACCAGTCAAAAAAAAAATTGCTGTGAGGTTTTGATTGAGCGTTACTGAGGCCAGCTACTGATGTTGGACATGGCTGTGAGGATTTGAATGAGTGTTTGCGATGTCACTGAATGATACTGGAACATTGCTGTGAGCATTTGATTGAGTATTAGTGAGGTCAGGTGCTGATGCTGGAACATTGCTGTGAGTATTTGATTAGCATTAGTGAGATCAGGTACTGATTCTGAACATTGCTGTGAGGATTTGATTGAGTATTAGTGAGGTCAGGTACTGCTGTTGGAGCATTGCTGGGAGAATTTGATTGAGTTATAGTGATGTCAGGTACTGATTCTGAACATTGCTGTGAGGATTTGATTGAGTGATGGTGAGGTCAGGTACTGATGTTGGAACATTGCTGTGAGGATTTGACTGAGCATTAGAGCTGTCAGATACTGATGCTGGAACATTGCTGTGCGTATTTTATTGAGTGTTAGCAGTGTTATGGAATGATTCCGGAACATTGCTGTGTGGAGTTGATTGAGCATGAGTGAGGTCAAGAACTGATTCTGGATCGTTGCTGTGAGGATTTGGTTGAGCATTAGTGTGGTGAGGTACTGATGTCATCCCATACGTTCTGGATGGAGCTCCTTCACTCTGGAGAATGCAGTTCCACTGCCCCCAGCCCAATGCGGGGAGGGTGTATAGCCCACGGTGACCTCAGGCTCATGTATGGCGGTTCTAGAGTGTCTCGTTGTACGGGTCTGTCCTTTTCTATGGAGACAAGCAAGCAGTACAGAGGGTTCTATGTGAGGTAATGACTCAACTGCATAAATCCTGCCAAGATTACAGTCCTTATACAAGCAAATGTGACAGCAAAGGATCAGCAAGTGTCTTGAGCACATGGTATTGGAGAAAACCATTGACCATGGTTGGTGTTTGTTACCAGGAGGTTACCATGGACAAAACCACTTGTGCAAAGCTGCCTGTCCCAAACTCTCTGAAGACCACTCTGATGTTCCACAACACTGCTATAAGAGCTGGTGCTGCTTTACACCCCCCCAAAGATGTAATCAGTCTACCAAGACATATTTGGTGTGCCGTTGGACTGCAGCTGGAAGGTACGTGAGGGCTTTGGTTTGAGGAGCGAGTTTATATCTGTTTGATGGCTTGTAGTCCAAGTGGAACTCCGGTCTGTGTTTCCGGATCTTTGTGGCGTTCCTGTGTAATAGCCATATAAGAGCACAGAGCTGCAGCTTCAGAGCCTGGACACGCTGGAGAAGCTGACAAAGACCAGGAGTCATGTAGGGATCAGGGAAAAAAACTTTTTGCGATGGGTCAATCCAGCCTGGATAATGACATATCTTGGTTTTGACCAAGTGTGCTTCGTCATGAGACTAGTGGGTGTGGTTTGGGGCTGTGGGCCTCAAGCTGGTTGTCAGGGGACCCCCAGGCGGTCCACATTGTTGCCTGCACTTTCATAAACAAGGGAACTAACCAGTCACTGGTATGGTACCACCAGTACCAATGTGGTCTTCGGGACCTCTTTGTGTCCATACGCTAGGTCTGGATTTCAGAGTTTGCTCTGAGCTTGCCCTCCTGTTATGGCCAAATCCAAGGAACAGCATTCATGTTCCTAGGTCCAGTTGATCCGATGTGTTTAACCATCAAATAGTAGTTAAAAATCTATATATTATTTTTCATTAATATAATAATTAGCTCAATTAATATTAATTCAGTCAATATTTAGTGGAGTCAAGCTTTTACTTCTTACAGATCATGGTTTACTTGTGTTTCAAATATCATTTTTTTGTATATTTTACATAAACTAGACATTCAGCACATTCAAGCAATCACCTAGTGTCTCAAACTTATATTTAGTAATAAATATAATAAATATAAAAATAAATTTGTCTAAATATTCTAAATAAATTGGTCTAAACTTAATATTCTTGCCCTTTTAAATGAATCATTGATCAATAAATTTTTCCATTCGCAAGTTCATTGCACAGAGCCAAAAATGTTTCATGGTCAAAAAACAGGTCAATTTGACCTGCAGTATAACGGGATGGTTAAAACAGAATGATATGAACAGGTACAAATATTCACCTTTCAGTTGGCTAAGTAAATGGGGTTCTAGGTATGAGCACAGGCTGGGGATCGTTAGGTAGTGCTGCTGTGCTTTATATAATGTATTCTTCTCTCTATGTATCAGCACTGGCCCTTGCTCAGGCAGCGTTTAAGCTCAAGGCGAGTTTTAGACTCTAACCTTCTTGTACTAGCTAGGATGCGTTCTCTGACGGAACACTAAGCACGGTTGTAAGTCGCTCTGGATAAGAGCATCTGCTAAATGCCTTAAATGTGAATGTAAGTGAATGTAGTGCGTCATTAAGACCCTTTTAAAGCTGTGCTATTGAAGTTGTGGGGATTTGGAGACCTCTGTGGTGGAAATGTGTTACTACACCAAGTGGAAGGACTTTCTGTAACACTGGTTGCGCTTCGGTCCCCTTCCACGAGCGGATGAATCTGATAAGAATTCAAAGAGAACTCAGTCGACAGGTCGTGTCTTGTGAGGATGAGTGGATTATCTGCTATAGGTGTCGTACCTTCATTGGTGCAGTGCTGATTTTGCTTTTGAGACGTTATCCAGCTGGACCTTCCTTCTGAGAATGTGCACATGATGTTAATATGTAAAGATGTATGACTCCCTGACCCCCACCACCACCAGCATGCCACCACCATATAACCTACATCTTTATCGTACGTAGTTTGAGGTTTAAGGTTAGTGTAGTACTTTGAGGGTACATTACAGTATTCATTGATAAACCAAACGGTTTTCCTTTTTCTGAAGTTGTATTAGTGGAAATATCCAAACGTCTGGAATAGAATCCCTGTTTTTGGGTGTCTTTGTTCACCCTGTAATCAATATACCATATGGGTAAGTACAGTATAAGTACAGTAAGGCAGGTTAAAGGTTCTGTGTCTAAGGTTTAGTGACATCTAGTGGTGAGGTTACAGATTGCAACCAACTGAATACCCCTCCATCAGCCCTCTCTTTCCTAGTATGTAGAACCCGCAGTCACTGTGAGGTTACATGTGTTGGTAACTATGCCCTTGGCCATGTTCTAGATAAAGCTATCAAACAACAAATAGCATTTAGACTGGTACACTGAATTACCTGTTCAGCAGATACCAGCCAACTTCAGCATCCCTCTGTAACTCGTCAGTGATTTCCATTTGGGAAAAGCAACGCTGATGTTTTTCATTTTCTCTCCTCAGTTGGGCATGTTTTCCTTTCTGTGAGGCCTATTATTCTTATTTTCAGTGTTGATAATAGTGTTTGGGTTCTACTAGAATAGATTTGCATGTTTACATTTTTCCCAAAATACTATTTTTCTGAAACACTGTTAGAGCTCCTGTGTCATTTAAGCCCCGCCTTCTGATGAGCCCAGTGTGCTCTGATTGGTCAATAGCCAAAGCAGCATACTGCTCCAAGTTCCGTAACAACATCACTGTGGCTGTTACTTCAGTGGTGTTGGTTCTGCTGTATGAGTTTAGTCCAGACTCTGAACCTGAAAGTCCGGTTGGACAAGCTGTTAGATCCACCTTTACAAGCTACACTGGAGCGGGACGTTTCAATGTGGTCAGTTACGACTGCTTTAGCTTTCTAGTGTTGTGATGGGGTGTGTAGAGGTTGCCGGTGGGCAGGCAGTTAAGTGTTACAAGATGACATCACTCTAACAAAGTAAAGGGCTGGAATTCTAATTGGTCATCTCAGGCATACGGGGAAATTGGTTTCTATGGGAGAGAGAGTTTCTCCCTCTGCTGGACAAAAAATGAGTCACCTTGCCTGTTTAAGATGGTAGTAACTTCAGGCTCCTGCAGATGGCGCTGCACGAGGATGATGAGGCTATACATCCCTGCGGGGTATGAGTGACAGGATCCATGAGTGTCTCGTTCCATGTGTGGAAAATGGCTCCAGAGCAGATGTTAATGATTGGCTAAAAGGAGTGACTGCATTTGGGCGTGTCAAAGACCATAGTGTGAAGGAAGTAGCTGAATCTGCAGGTGTATGGAAGCATACGGTCATACGGGTCTACCAGCAGTGGCTAAAATCCCAGTCTACAGGGAATTCTCCTCGGAATTGTGCCAGGGAAGGCGTATCACACCCCTTTACTGTCCCCTTAAAGAGCTACTTAACGTAGCGCACCCTAGTGATCAGGACAAGTGCCTACTTGACCAACATTCGGAACCCTGATGCACATGAGTCCAGACCCAGAGCTTGGTGCCTGCGGCTGTGGCTATCAGGCCTGTTCACTAGCCTGGCAGGGTCTTAGCCTTTGCGGTGCTGAGTGTGAGCTTGTGAGAACAGCTCTCCTAGACTGGTTTATCTCACTCTGTCGTCTGCAGTCCGGTGGTAAGTTAAACAAACTGCGCTCTGCCTTTATTAGGGCACGACGAGCACATGCACACAGGCAGAGCACTGGGAGCGGAGCAGCTTTCCTGGTTCGGAACCCCTCCTCTGTGCTCACTGTCTGTGGGAATACTAAAACAACCTTCAGCAAGTGCCGGAGTGAATTTAGGGAACCCTGTAGTGAGTCTTTGAAAACGTGGTTTCTGAACCCAGATGTGGGCGGGGATCACTAAGACACAAGGTTTGGCATTTCCACTATTCTAGCACTCTCGGATCATCAGGTCCTTGTAAAGTCTTCTAGAAGTGGAATCTCGTTCCTGGGCTAGTGAACACTCTGTTAAAGGGGAGTTCCGCATGTTTTCCCATAAGTCTCGGCATAATTAAGTGGTTAAGATGTAAACAGTCATTCTGAGTGGCTTGGTGGTGAAACAAATCGTTCTAGAGAAACTTGCAGAGTCAGAATAGTTTATAATGGAAGTCAATGGAACCAGACGTCTGAGGAACTAAATGCCTCTGAAAGTCAGTTCTTATTAGTTATTACATAATATGGTTGGATTTGTGCTGCCTGATGGGCGTGATGTGGTCTTATGATAGTTGGGGGAAAGTTTTGGCAGAGAGGTACATGCAGGGCACGGTGAGGCAAAATAGTCCTCCAAAGGAAAATGATTTTTTTCCAGGTTTTCCAGATTTTCCCGTCATTAACATTCCATATACCACTCAAAAGAGACGTGTAGGTTCACTGGTGGTTTAGATCAATAATAGTCAATAAAATGTCTATATGTGTGTATATGCAGACATGGAGAACCGTGGTTCCCATCACCACCACTGTACAGAACATATGAACCATCTCATCAGTTACTCAGTAAGTGTACTGTGTTGGTGTACAGTGGTCACTTTGTTTTGAGCTTATTTGAGCTGTTGGACCGAGCTTGGTTCTAGCTAATGGAACCTGTTCTCCTTCAGTGTTCTGTGCTGATGATGATTGTAATAGACGTCAGTGTCAGACTAATTACTGATCTTCTATTATAGACTGGTGGACTGAGAGACACTAGAGTCTCTTCACCTACACGGAGCTGATTAAGAGTCTTGATCCAGAAATGATAATAGGACATTAGAGCCATAATAAATCATGCTCCTGTTACTCTCCATACTGAAGTACATTTGAAGGTACATACTTTAGTACTGTTACTCCAGTGGAGGTCTAAAGGGAGGAACTGACACTGACACTGGAGGAGGAGTTTACCCTGGGGGTCTCTACTGTAACTCAGCTACATGGCTTGTGTTCTCCCTCTGCTGGTGATGATCAGGTGTTATTAATTGGGCAGTTCTTGTGAGAACCGAGCAGCTTTGCAGCTGAAATCTCTCTGGTTCTTCAGTGTTGATGATGAGTGAGTCGTCACCGCACCTGTCATAGCTCAGCTTAGCACGTTCTGATCTTAGCATGATCTGACTTGGCTGACCATCCTGGGTCGACTAGGTCTATTGTTGGTTGTCATCACGATGGGTGGGAGGATATGTGAGTCTGAGTGATGACCTCCTGAACACACAGCGAGCGTGCTAAAGCAGCGCAGTCCTTCTGTGATGGTGTGAAAGGGCTTAAAGGGCCGCTCTTACCCAAAACCGAATTTAGAATATGATTCTTCATGATGTGTATTATTCTGTAGCACAGCGCTGATTTATCACCCATCAGCATCTCTCACTGTAATACCCAAATACATAATACATCATACAGCCGTTGGGAATCCCCTCCACGCTGACTGAACTGCAGGCGTAGCAGTTTTTATCTCGCTGGCTTCTGCCTGATTTATCCAGCCTGTCATCAAGTATCCTCTTAGAGGTGATTGTGGCTGATCAAAGCTCCTCCAACCTTCACAGTACCTCACCAGATACCATCTCATCAGCTCCACTGACCGTATAGGACACTCTGTAGTTGTACAGGTCCAGACTGTAGTTCATCTGTTTCTCTGTGTACTGTATTACCCTGTTCTTCAATGGTCAGGACCCCCACAGGACCACCACAGAGCAGGTACTGTGTGGGTGGTGGATCATTCTCAGCACTGCAGGGACACTGACGTGGTGGTAGTGTGCAACACAAGGGCGTAGGTTTGGACGTAACATTGGTAGGGGCGCAACAACCCACCCAACATCCCCCCACACCCCCAACACGCACACACGTGCTCGCACACACACAGGAACTATATACACAACCCATGAATGTTGGTGTGTAACCGTAAATGCGTTGGTGAATGAGATGCATACAAACATGTTTACTGTCTATGTGCAACCCTACACCCATGGTGTGACCTAGTGCTGATGTGTTTCATCACCCGCACCTGCATGGTAAACAACCACACACGTACTATATGGTTTCTATCTGCATTAGTCCCGTATGAGAGCGACTACAGTAGGTCAGTTAGCTTTACTCTTTCACACTGTGTTGTGTGTTCAGCTCTGTCTGACTATCTGGAAGGTTCTGCTGGGTGTGTGTTCCTACAAGAAACCAATTCACAGGACTCGTGTACTTGTTCACATGATAGGACTCACATTTAGAATGAGCTTATGAAGCTGCGTCCTCAGAAGAATCCATGGATGAATAAGGAATTATGCTAGTTTGAGAGAGATTGTGATGATTCAGAGCAAGGAGGAAAACTCGGGCTGTGTTCAGACTTCCAGCCCAGATCCGAATTTTGACATATCCAGATTGGTTTTGGACACCACCAGGAATCCGATTATTGCAAATCAGGTTCAGACCATATTTGGAGGTCTTTGTTATACCGACGTATCTGGCTGCTCTGGCTGTTTAAATCAGGTTTCAAGTTGTCTTTTGCATCACTTACAATGTGACAAACAGCAACTCCAGAGTACCGGAAGTGCTGGGATTCAAGAGCAGCACCAAAACGTTCCGAACTGTGACTTTTTGGTCAGAGTGACTGTGACCTGGAGGATGAAATGATGCACCTTCATCTCTCCTGCATCCCCCTACATTAGTACCACAGCAGCCCATGCAGATAGGTCGATGATGTCTGGACATACAAATCCAATCTAAACACATACAAATCTCAGTCATCTGAGAAGATCTGAACACCGCTTAAAACTGCAGGTACGTTATTGCTGATGTTCCCCGAGAGCAGATCTCCACCTACAGTAAAGCTATGACGATCTCCAGACAGTCGTACGTCTCTAGTGTGATGAATAAACACAGAGATAAAACCGTATCGCTTCAGCTAGCGCTTCTGATGGTGACCTACCTTCCACTAACCTGGGAAGAGTTTACAACTCATCTTAAATACAGCAGCACAGATGAGACGGAGCCTAGCGCAGCCAGCTGGAACAAGTCCACTGAGATTCCTGATGAGCCCCCTACGTCAGTAACGACCGCTTCCTCTGTTATCAGGAGCTACAACTGTTATAAACCCTTGAAGTTCATTCACGTGGTCTTGATCCTGTTCCTACTTCACATGACGTCTTAACTATTATAAACAGTTCTCTGTCTCCAGGTGTTTCTCCAGATGCTGTTAAGTAGGGATGCACCGAATGCTTGGCAACCTGAAATTATTCGGCCAAAAATGGCAAAAAATCCACTTTCAGTGTTCGGCCAAATAAGTGAAAAGACAGAATAATTTATACCAGCAGTGACGCCACTGCTGGTATGACTGTTACATTCCTCTACTTCCCGGATGTAGACGGGAACATGAGTAGGGTGTTGGTGTACAGGGATGGGATGGTGTTGCGTGTTGACTGGGATGGTGTTTTTGTCATAGTGCTTCGTTGGTGTGTCTGCTGGGATGTTGTTGGATGTTAAGATGTTCAGTGTTCAGTAAGTGTGTTTAATGTGCAGTTTGGTAAGCCAAGACCAAAATACATCCCAGACAGCAAAACAGTTCTGGCCCAAATCTGGCCCACATTCCCCATTTTCCTCTGTCCCACTTGCCAGATGGGTTGGCAACACGTGGGTGGACCTCTCCTGGTAGCAAGATGTGGGCCACATACGCACCAGATTAGGGCCACGCCTCTGCCAAACATAGGCAGCTCTGCTGTATTGGTGCCAGAAGTGGGCCAGATCTGTTTTGTGAACATTCATGTTGTGAATATGTGGGCCACCTTTGGCTCACAGGGGATTGCCAGTGCCGACAGTGGGCCAGCAGTGCCATATCTTTGCCAGATGTGGCCCACATCTGCTTGCTATCTGGGATTTAGGCTGTTTAATTTGTGCAGTTATGAAAAAGAGGCAAAATGAATAAAACATGTTCGGGATTCGGAATTCGGGATTCGGCCTTCAGCCGCATGTTTCATTTTGTTCGGTTTCATTCCGGTGCATCACTACTTGGTGGAACTTCTATTGAAACCGGGTACTAGGATCCATCCATAGACCAATTTCAAGCCTTGGTCCTTTAAGTAAGGTCTTACCAAAAGCTGTTATCCAACAATTTAATGCGTGTCTAATAGCTTACATGAGACGTTTCAGTCAGGTTCTGGTTCTAACCGTAGTTCTGAGATAGCATCGGCTGGTATTGTGAATGACCTCAGGCTCAGTGCGGATGTGCACAGGGAGCCAAAGCTGTGTTTCATAGAGCACACGAGCTCCTTCTTATAGCTGCTAAGGGTCTGTAGTTGTTGGTGTGTAACGTGGGGCCGTAGAGTGCTGCACAGTTCTCCTGAGAGCTCTCCTAAACCCAAGTCACATGGCGCTATATCCCAGGCCTGGAGTGGGAATGACGGAGATTCCATTCTCCCTGTTAAAGGTCCTTCAGAACGAAGGAATAATTTAAGGTGAAATCTTTAATGTTGATTTTAGGTTCCTGTTTAGTTTATTTGGGAACACTACCTAGAACTTTAACACCCTATCAGAGATTTGATCAATGAAACCTCTCGCTGGTCTGGATGTGTAACGCAGGGCTCATCAACCTGTGGGCCATGAAGCACCCTCTAGTGGTCTGTGGGCCTGTACTTCGGTGGAGGCAGCACTTTGTAGTGGGCGAGTGACGTCATAACCGTATTAGTGTTATATTAAGTACACTCGTTGTCAGAAAAGTTGTGTAAATAGCTGTACACAGAGAGAATCAGCCCACAGGATTGAAACTTGGTGGGTAGGTTTGACGGCGTGAGATATGAGAAAGTTTCACGCTTGGCTGCACATGTGACGTAAGCAAGGACGGGTCTTATCTCTGTACCTGACTGACCCAACAGCCACGATTAGATATCCAGCGAGCAGTGATGTCCTCCATGAGTCATCCTGTTAGTGCAGCACCGTTGGCAGACGGCTGCACCACGCAGGACTACATGCACACAGACCGTTACAACGACTGCCCTTAACACCGCGTCACCGTCACCAAAGGCTGCAATGGTGTCGTGCCAGACTGTCATGGAGTGACTCAGAATGGCGTTGGGTCATCTTCAGTGACGAGTCCCGCTTTTGTCTTGGTGGAGACGACCAACGAATCCGTGTGTGGAGGCCCCGTGGTCAGCACCAAGATGAACGGTTTGTTGTCACACGTCCAGAAGGCCTGGTGTCACTCCACCTCCACCCCTACCGCACCATCTGCAGGAACTGTGTGAGGATATTCAAGCTGCATGGGATGGATTATCACAGGACACCATTAGGAACCTCTACAGCTCCATGCCGAGACGTCTGGCGTGTTGGGTTAGCAAACACGGCGGCCCGACGCCATACTGAGAGACAGACTTCTGTATGTGTAGCTCAATAAATATTGATCATATCAGTCTAAATTGATCATCAGTTATTGATCCTGGTAACCTTTATCTTCCTTCCCAACGGACCTGCAATCCCACACCTCCTTCTGGGTGCAGGTATTCTATTAATGATGAGTGTAGATTAGGGTAAAATTGTTTGGAAGTTTGGAAACCCCACATGGAACACCCTAACGAAGATGTGATCAGTGAAATCTGCCTGAAAATGCTTAATGTTTAATTGCTTGACTTTGGTGATTTTTGGCTTCGGCCGTGAGCGGCATAGCGCAGGGTTGTGCAGAGACTCTGTATGTACCGGACAGATTTAGAGCTCCATTTGGGAGACATTAAAGGACATTAACAGTATCAGGTCACATGTTGGTGCGTCTGTGTTCACAGTGGCTATTACCGAATCCCTGAACTACATGTAGCCTTGTACTAATCCTGCAGGCTTATGTGGAGGAATGTGAAATCGCTCGTGGTGAGCGTGTGTACGTGTGTATATGTTGGTGAGCTGTGGCTTATGCTCCAGAATGCAGGCTGAACTGTGTGTCGTCTTTGTGGTCCGATCAGAGAAACTTCCCACTATGCTTTGATGTGCCTTCTGTTTGCTTTTTCCCCTCATGTAAACAGGTTTGTTGCTCAGGAACCACAGAGCGAGCTCCTCGTGTAGGACCAAGGCATGTATCCTTTAGGAATTAGGAGATTAACAAACATTAGGAATAACGGATCTCTAAGCGGTGATCAGGCTTTGTGATGTGTGCTGTATATGTGTAATAGTCTGATTGCGCCCCCTAGCGTAACGTAGGGTCCTGGTTGGAGCTGGGTTGGTGGGCCGCTTGGTAAATGGGTTGGTAAACTGGTTGTTTGGTTGATTAGTTGATGTATGGGTGGGTTGGTGGATAGGGTGACGGGTTGGATGGGTTGACAGGTTGGATGGCTGGCATGGTCAACGTGTACATGGGGGTGGCGCACTTGTAAATTAACTTTGTTCTTCATATCACTTGGTAGTTTTGGTAGTGGTGTAGGCTAGAGCTAAATATCAAGAACTATCTAGCACTTTGCATCGATGTTAATATATTGGCTCAGCTGTTAGCATTAGCTAGTGCTAAATATGAAGAACTATCTAGTACATTGCATTGATGTTAATATATTAGCTCAGCTGATAGCATTAGCTAGTGCTAAATGCCAAGAACTATCTAGTACATTACATCTGTTATTATATTAGCTAAGCTGGTAGCATTAGCTAGTGCTAAATGCCAAGAACTATCTAGTACGTTACATCTATGTTATTATATTAGCTAAGCTGGTAGCATTAGCTAGTGCTAAATGCCAAGATCTATCTAGTGCATTACATCTATGTTAATGTATTAGCTTAGCTGTTAGCATTAGCTAGTGCTAGCACACAGGGGACTTCTCCAGATGCTCTGAATCTGTTGATGGTACTGTGTACTGTAGATTACTGTAGTCTTACACTGAGGAACGTTTTCCTGACATTGTTCCACAATATTTAGGCACAGTTTTTCAGAACCTCTGGCCATCTTTGGTTCTCTAAAGTTCTCTTTTTATACCCAGTCATGTGACTTGGTTGCAGATTGCTCCTCCATCTGGTTTAGTACCACTTACTTTTCCTGTGTTTCCTCGTCCTAACTTTTTTGCGATGTGTTGCTGCCATCAAGTTCTGTGTGAGTTAATAACTTTCGTGAAATGGTGAAATGTCTCACTTTCAGAATCTTGTGTTCTATGATATGTGTTTTATGTTCTAATGTGAATAAAATATGGGTCTGTGAGATCATTATGTTCTGTTCAAATGTACTTATTTTTATTATTTTTATTTACACATTTACTACAGTGCACTAAATCCAGATAAGCAGATCTGCTTATGTTCTGGACGTGTTCTGGAAATGCTCTAAGAAGGGATTTCTCAGTTTAGCCAGATAACTTCAGCCTATAGTCCAGTTGTCCCGTTGGAGAGGAGATGAGGAATATTCCTGTTGGACAGTCCTGAACCTTGAGTTGAACTTACCTGGCTAAGGGAGAAATCCTGTGTTTTGAAGTACCCCCCCAGGTGAGCACTGCCCAGTACATAACAGGAGGACAAATTCAGGTGAGCTACATATCAGAATTGGGATGTTACCCATGGTGCCAGCTGTGCACAGGCTTGTAGTGTGTGCCCACAAGACCAACGTTAGATGGAATTGGGTAATTGCTTTTTGGGTATCACGTTGAATCATGTTGGTGGAGTGTAGACCAATATCAAAAAATTTATAAATATGAGCATGTTTAACATCATGCACATGGTTTAAATGTTTAAAAGTATTACTACTACTGATTATTATTATTATTATTATTATTATTATTATTATTATTATTATTAAAATTATTAAAATTATTATTAAAATT
>CM067493.1:612203-625201 GCA_034552555.1 Semaprochilodus insignis | reverse complement strand
CTCTCTCTCTCTCTCTCTCTCTCTCTCTCTCTCTCTCTCTCTCTCTCTCGCTCGCTGGATTTCGGTCTCCTCTCGTCTGCACTCCTCCGGTTTGAGAGCAGGACTCTCCATCTGCTTCATCCTTCGTTTCATTTCCATACTTTTCCACTGAAACATGTTGAAGAACCAGTGGATTACTAACTACCTCAGCCATGTCACCCAGTGTGGCCAAGGTAAGAGCTGGTCCCTGTTGCCAGGCAGCCAGACTGATTGACAGCTTGGTCTCGGGATTGTTGTGGTGCCAGAGTCGGGACGTTTGCCGAGGGGCGATGGAGTGATTGATTGACCCGTTGCCGGGCTGTGACGGGGCAGAGTCGCGTTAACGCAGGCTAACACCATTTCACCTGCTCGGGGTACATGTCTTTGGTCACTTTTTAAGGTTCCTGCTGATACGACCAGCAAAATCTGTTTGGTTGTACATGGACCTGTACCTGCAGAGTCTAAACATGACTGAACTTGTGGGAAACCCGGCACCGGATTTGAGGATCGGTCACGATTTGTGCGAGTGTGCTTAAAGAGGACAGAGTGTGCATCAAAAGTAGGACAGGAAACGATCAACAGAGATGCCGGTTGGGATGCGTTTATTATGCAATATCATGTGACCTCAAGGAGTGCGTGTTCGGTTGTGTACACATCCGTTTGCTTTTGTTCAGCAGTTATTGTCAATTTATCACGGGACATAAACACAGAGCGCTCCGGATGTTTCCGGCATTCCCCTCTAGTTATTTCCACACCTCGGCTCATGTATATTGACACCATGTAAACATGACGTCAGAGATCGTGGGAGGCGATGGCTGTTATCACGGTTATCCTTCCCCAGCACAGCCCACGACACTCCTTTGCTGTTCATGAGGTGTCTCGCTCCGTCTCTCCAGTTTCTCCTCAGAGAGCTGCATGTGCTTCAGAAGGAGGGTGGCACTTTTGGAGAGGGAGAGAGAGAGAGAGAGAGATCTATTTTTCACCTTGTCTGTCCCTCCCTGTATTTTTAGAAAATCCCTCGTTCCTCCCCTCGCCGGGCTGTGGGTTTGTGGCAGTCAGCATCCTTAAGCTTCTCGCTGGCACTTGCACAGAACACAGACTCATCTGCACTGCATCAGCACTGTTCAGCTGAGATCTGCATTTGCACTGTTCTCCTCACTTGGAGTATAACAGCTGTCTGTGCAGGTGGACTGTGCAGGTGGACAGGTCCTCTAGAACCTGGTGTTAGGACACCCCCTACACATGGTAGCATTTTCCCTGCTCTGGCACACCTGGTTCCGCGAATCGACTCATTAACAAGCCATTCCCAACTTGAAACTGAGCCTGTTCCACGTTGGTGGTGTAGGGCCATTAGAGGCCTGAACATCAAAGTGTCTTCCCTCTTTGACGCATCTGGGAGAAGTCTTGTTAATCTGTCGATTAGAGGAACCGGGTGTGCTAGAGCGGGGGAAACGCGGTTTGTGCACCTAATTTCGAACCGCTCTGTGCATTTCCACCAAAAATAAACAGATTTGGAACCTGAAAAGTTCTTTCCCAACGGGAACCAAAGAATAGTAGGTTCCTCAGCACAATCGTGACCACAAATGTAGGGTCGGTTGTTGAGGAAGGAGAAGGCACCAATGGTGACACCTAGTGAAGAACCTCTTCTACATCTAATCTCCAGTAGTTGATCCATGCTTGCTTTCTGTATATGAACAAACATCTGGAATAACAGCCCAAACGCTCTCAGGTGATCTATAAGCTCCGCCATCTTGCTACTATTGTTTACTACCGCTCTGCAGCGCCCCCTGTTGACACTAATGTCGTATCCTTCGACGTTCCTTGCTTCCAATAAAAACTTGTGCAAACGCAGACTGGTTCTCTGAATAGCACCAAGGTTCTACAAAGGAAAACAAAGTTGGGTGCCTCTAATGCTAGCTAGCTAGCTGGCTAGTGAGTGATCCTAGCTAACATTAGCACCTGTGGACAAAGGCCAAACCAGCTGTTTGTGGATACCCTTGACTAGCCTTGGGGTTTTATGGGGTGTTTCTTGCCATGAACCCACATCTTCATGCTTTGGTTGGCAGTGTTGTCCAGCTAAGGCCCTTAGCTAGCTAGCTATTTTAGTTAGTCCTTATCTGGCCAACAAGCCTCACCACGGAAACATGAAGATGTGGGTTCATAGCAAGACACACCCTATAAAACCTGTAGACTGTGTCCAGGGTCTCCACAAAGGGCCTCAGTGGGTGCTAACATTAGCTAGGTTCGCTAGCTAGCAAGCAGGCTGTACTTCTGAGTTCCTTGTTGTTTGAATAGACAGAGTCTGAAAAACTACTCAAGTTATCATTCTAGTGCTTTCCTTGTGATGGGGCAGGGTGGGGGGAGGGGGGGGGTAGAGGGAATTGGTGTAGTTGATGAGTGGAGTTACAATTCTGTGAACGAATAAAGAAAAACAAACCTAGCTAACATTAGCACCTACTGGCAAAAGCTAAACCGACCCTTTGTGGATACCCTTGAGTGGACTGTGGGTTTTATAGGGTGTTGCTTGCTTTGAGCCCATATCTTTATGCTTTGGTTGTTGGTGCTGCCCAGCTAAGGACCTTAGCTATAATAGCTAGCTAGCCATAGTAGTCAGTCCTTGTCTGACCAACAAGCCTGACAATGGAAACACAAAGATGTAGGTTAATAGCAAAAAACACCCTAAAACTCCAAGTAGCATCCACAAAGGGTCAGTTTGGCCTTTGTCAGTGGGCACTAAGGCTAGCCAGGTTAGAGTCCACTGGTGCCAAACTTGGTTGAAGTATTGTAACAACTCCAGACGTCGTCTCTTCTCTTTCTCAGCGTAGGGAAAGAGCTAGAATGATAACTGGGTAGCTTTGTTTGGACTCAGATCTAACAAAGACCACAGCACTCAACCAGCACAGTAAAGGCTTGGACCCAGACGCCAGGTCAATACGGGTACTGGAACATCAATGTGGTTGGATGTCATTAACACCATGGCAAGTTGTGTAGTGACCGTAGCTCCAGCGGCTGCTGTTGGGAGGCTGATTGTGAGGAGGCCTCCTGTCCAATAAAAGGTTTAAAAGATGGTAACTGGAGATGTGGTCTATACTGGGAGAGTGACTCTTTTAAATGGCTGGAATGCCGCTGTGAAGCTGCGGAAGGTTGTCGGAATTCTCTTTCAGTTTTTGCATGTTTAATTTAACCGCTTTTTAATCATGTAATAGCTCTCTTAACTCTGCAGCGCTGATATTAGAACGTGTCATGCTTTAATCATTTAGTCTGAGCATGGCGGCCGACACTTCCAGGCGCTCACCCGTCTTTATAAGGCAACTTGTGAGGGGAAGTATTTGCTAGGCAGCCGGCCTTATAAAGGCATTGCGTGCTCCTCTGGAGTGTGAAGAATGAGAGTTGCCCGTCCAAATATCGCCTCTGAATTTTGTTTGGTTTGTCTCTCTTCGCAGGGCTGGGAGGCGAGTCGCCTGTTAAGCTCTGCAACCCTGCGCTGCTACAGAAAGGAGCACTGAGGTGCGTTTCTTCTATTCCCCTTACTCCGTTTGGTTTTCCAGTCCTCCTCCCTCACTCCGACTCTCACGATCACCCCCTGAAGTCCATGTGTGCACAGACGTGTCGCTATATGGGACACACAGTAGAGACGACACCTGTAGTCCTAGTAAAGGCTGAGCTGTGGCCTGTACTTCAGGCATGTTGACAGGGTCTTTAAACCCTCCACCTCGGCGTGAAGGCCAGCGTGTCGCAGCTTATTGGCCAAACAGGAGGTTAAATGTGGAACCAACACTGAACGCCGCTGAAGTCACACCGTCAGCAGCCAGATTCTTCTGAAGTGCCGGAAATGTAGCGGCAGCCTCTAAAGGCTGGTGGACACAGGCTGGATAATCACTTGCGTGGTCATGTCACTTTGTGGTTGCCTTGTAATTTTCACGGTTTAGTGTCAGTAGGGTGGTCGTAACTGACCATGTCAACACCCCACCGAATGGCCTTAAAGCCGGACACTGCAGGTGAAAAGGGTGAATGTTTGAGCCGCTAGAGATCAGCGTGATACTTGCTTTCTACTTGCTTCTTCTTTTTCTACTTGCTTTTCTAAAATGTTATCTTTGATATGCAAATGAGGCATAATCTATTTAAATACGTGCTAATTTACATACAATTCAAAATAGAAATCTGAACAGAATAAAGGATAAAGTTAGGTTAAAAAAATCTTATGGTTGCACATTGAAAAGTTAATGATGATGATGATGATGATGATAACATTATTTATTCATTTATTATTATTATTATTATTATTATTATTATTATTATTATTATTAAAATCTTGGTGACTTCTCTGAGTGGTTTGGGCTTGTATACAGTTTTTTCGTCGGATGCACTGATTCTAATTTATTTATTTATTTGTTTATTTATTTTATTTTGAGTCTTTTTCTGGATTTTTTTCGCTTTAAGAATGAGTGGGCTGGGGAGAGAGTGCACGGTGGAATGATTATGCTTGACCGACAGACACTGTTTCAGGTACACTATGTCACCCCAGCACAAGTTCAGTGTTACTGTCTGATTTGTAAAGTGGTCTTAAGGAGGGATCCAAAATGAGCTCCGTTCTGTTGGGATGCTTTTAGATTCCTTTTCCCAGAGCCAGTAAACCACATCGCTTGGAATGTAGTGAAAAGCTCCGTTTGATCTATCTGGTTCCGTATGTGCTGAGGTATGGGCTGTATATACACTTGGGGGTCCTCATCAGTTGGTAGTGTTGGGGTTGGCTGGTTACTTCTCTCCCCCCACCAGTGGTCTGTGATGGACAGTGCTGTGTTCACACTACACTATTTTACAGGTGTGTATGTTGTTCTTGTTCCTGGGTTCTAAGTGGGTTCTCTAAACTCCTTAGACCTAAAATGTACAGTAAGTGGCTACTGGTCCCCATAAACCTGGAATTTGTGGTCAGGACAATGATGTCTTGAACGTCTGCGATGCATTCAGTGCTGAGTAGACTTCTGAAACTGTGAGTGACTCCCCAGACGTTTATAGGTCTGTCTGGAATGTTCTAGATCTTTGGAGAACTGTTTAGAACTATCTAGAACTGTCTGGGACTGTCTAGTAGTGTGTATATAGCAGTATAAATACAGGTGTGTTGAACAGCCATTTCAGGTGATGCTCCAGCTGAGTGAGTGGATAGAGGATACAGAGCTACAGGTAGTTTAGAGGCATCAAGAGGCCGCAGCATGTCTTGTTACGTAGTGTTGTAGGCGTTATTGCTGAAATCTGATTTGTGTGTGTGTGTGCGCGCGCATGTGGCTTTAATATCTGCTTAGTACAGGAATATGATCTGTGTTCATCTCAGTCATGTATGGTGAAAACAGCTCATGTAGTGTCTACTTTAACAGCTTGAGGTGGGAAAATAACCTCCATCAAAGACCCATCTTTTGGTTGACCCCCTCACTGTAGATAGCTACTCAACTAAAGGATGGGTCTTTAATGGGGACTCCCAGGGAATTCCATAAGGCAGTAAGGCAGAGGGAATTCTAAGGTACATGCCAGGAAGATTAGGTCTCTTTCGAGCTTGCTCTCTGACTAATCTTTGTCTAATACCCCAAAGAAAATGCCTGTTTTAAAGAGTTTCAAGGCGTGACGGGTACTCTGTTCGCCGGTTTGCAAGGTGCCATTTTGCTTCAAGTTATATTGTTGGAATGTTGTTGCATTACTGAATTACACAGCTTGGTTTATATCCTCATGCATTTGGGAAGCCTTTTTTGGTCCTGTATTTGTGGGCTTTGGGTCAGTATGGCAGATTATGACCCCGGCCGTACCCACAGCGAAGATGCCGGACCAGTAAAAATGATTTGTTGATGATGAGTTATGTGTATATAGCATAGGGTTTTAACCTGGAAACTCAGATATGTAGTAATTCGATTATGAACTTTATGGAGGCGAATCCTGTAGCTTAATTTCCCTGAAAGTAATACAGTTACCAATTGGGATAATTTCGAATGCATGATTTGGTTTGTAATTTATTACTAATATTTGTTGTTGTTATTATTATTATTATTATTATTATTATTATTATTATTATTATTATTTACATTTAGATGTATGGCATTTAGCAGACGCTCTTATCCAGACCGACTTACAACCGTCCTCAGTGTTCTGTCTGAGAATGTTTCCTAGCTAGTACAGGAAGGTGAGAGTCTAAAACTTGTTGTTGTTGTTGTTGTTGTTGTTGTTGTTCCCCCATTTGGATTGGTGTGGAGCAGCACTGGGGCCCAAATACATTGTTTTTATATACTAATAATGTATAATTTTAATATATATTAAATAATATATACTTTTGTATATATTTTATTTTGCTTAATATAAACAATAAAAAATCTTGGAATTTTCTTGGAAATGATGTTTACTCAGTCCATTTATTATGTAAAGGCATCTTTTTGCTAACCATCATAATTTGCCTTTAGAGGGTTAAATAAAGGCAGAGCAATACAAAACAATCCATATGGGGTTTCAGGACTTCAGGGGTGCATACTCCTCCTATGGCACATGCTTGGCATGGCCCAGGTCCCGTGTGCCCTCTGATTAGAGCCTGCTCTGTAAATGATTATCTGCCGTAAGTCGTTTTGTTTCATTAGCCACCAAGCTGAAGTGGGGGGACGTTATTGGAGTGCCCTGTTTAGACCGGGCGGGCATGGTACCACGGAAAGGGGGAACTCGAGTGATGCTGTATTAATAGCTGAGCTCCTGATCTATTCCTGTGTCAGTCCAAGAGTCCTCGACACCCTCTGCTTATTCATCTTAATGTCACACGGGAGCACGGGATCAGGACTTTAAAAACATCCCCCTTTTATTACACTCGAGGTGGTCTTGGGCAACACCGTCTCCTGGAAGTTGAGGGTCTTCTTAGGAAGGGAACGGTTCCCGTATCTCTGCCTGGCTGCTTGGTTCTGCATGTGGCTTTTTAAGCCCTTACTTCATCACAGGATCTTGAGCTCGGTAAAACATCCCGTCTATCAGTATTTAGTGTGTCTACCCTTTACTCGCTTTCAGTTCCCCAAAGAGACACGCCTCCAAAGTTCAGTCTTGGGAGTTGGTTTAACATGTTCTGCTTCTTCTCACCATCCAAATAACCCCCCACACGTTCAGTGATGTTTCTGTTTTTCCCTGTTGCAGCTTTCCAAAGGAGCTTTCCCTTGAAGACAACACACTGGTTAGGACCGTCACAGATATTGATGCCAACCTCCTCTCTGTGTTGCCCAAAGGTGAGCCATGCTAAGCCTTCTGCTGATCTTTACCTGATGACGTACTGATGACCCGATGCCACCGTTTCCCTTGCGATACTTAGACTGATGCCTGATCCATGAATACAGGCTGATACCTAGAACCAGTACTGATACTAACTCTAACTTAACTAACTTGTGAGCTTTATGTATGCACAGTTGCATCTATAAAATTTTATTTTAGTGAAGTCCATGTTCTGTGTCACAAACGTAAACGACACCAAGAAAGTAATCAACCAAAGAGGTGATCTATCTTATCTATCTATCTATCCAATCAATAATAAGAACCATGTTTAACAGCATATGTGACCATACATTCATCTCATCGGACAAAAAACTGAGTTCCCATGCGTGTTTAAGGTGGTAGTACCTTCAGGCTCCTGCAGATGCCGCTGCACGAGGATGATGGGGCTATAAATCCCTGCGGAGTGTGAGTGACAGGATCTGTTGATTGGGAAGAGGTGGTACAGTGCAGGGAATGTCTCGTTCCATGTGTGGAAAATGGCTCCAAAGCAGATGTTAATGATTGGCTAAAAGGAGTGACTGCATTTGGGCGTGCCAAAGACCATAGTGTGAAGGAAGTAGCTGAATCTGCAGGTGTATGGAAGCGTACGGTCATACGGGTCTACCAGCAGTGGCTAAAATCCCAGTCTACAGGAAATCCTCCTGGGAATTGTGCCAGGGAAGGCATCCACCAAATCTGGCCCAACTGACCAATTCTTTGATGTAAGAGTGTCTGAACATTTGATGTGGCTACCTCCAGAAACTCCATCCAGTATATGCCCAATCCAGTCACAGCTGTTACTGGTGCTCATGGAGGGATTAAAGTCACAGTCTTGTTCACTCGTGTTGCATCTTTGAGTCAGACTGGAGTCAGCTGGAGTTCAGTAAATAGTTCAGTATAAAAAAAAAAACAAAAAAAACCCCAAAAAAGGCGGGTGGGTTGCGAGGCCCGACTGATGAACGAGCATCTCCCATAGGTCAGTCTAGTGGACACACGGGCCCAGCTAGTGCTCTGTTATGCTAAAGGCTAAATGAAGGGTAAAGTCTATCGTTACTCTGAGAGTCTGGCAGTTCCTTCTGCTCCTCAGCACCAATCTGGACCAACAGTATCTCAGACTGTAAGAGCTACACAGCAGCAGGTGAGCGATTTACTGAAGCTCAGACCTTCAGGTTAGCGGCTCCCATTAGCTCCTAATACTGCCAGAACAGATTAAGCCATGGGTATTTTTACCAAGTTCTATTTTCTGGTGCAGGAATTGCTTCATGGGGTTGATCATGGGTATCTCTGTCCCATTGTTGATACTGATCCCGAGCTGTCATACGGTGTTGTAGTAGTATGGAGGGAGTTTGGAGGTCCTCACTGAAGTGTTGTTGTCCTAGTTTCAGAGCTAAGGAAGCAGTTTGAAGCAGTCATCAAAAGCGAACCAAAAATGAACAGGTGAGTTCTCATCAAGGATTTGCTACATGTGAATAAATAATAAACTATTCAGCTTGTTAGAATCTACGTAGTGACGTTTTTCCGGCATGCTCAAACTGAAGACCCTGAAGTAAGACCCTGCTCTCTTGCAGGAAAGAGAGGATTGCGCGAAGGCTGGAGGGAATAGAGACTGATGTTCCTTCAGCCCTGGCTTCAAGCATGCAACATACCCCTGGCCAGGTGACCAATCGATTGCTAGAGGAGGACACGCCACGCTATACCCGAGCTTCAGACTCCAGTGAGCCAGGCATTGTGGGTAAGAGGGCGCTCTGTGTATGAGTGTAAATACACCCATCCGGCATAACATTAGGGACCACCTCCCTGTATCTGCACTCTTAATCCATTTTATCAGCTCCACTGACCATATAGGGGCACATCAGTCCTGTTTTAGAAGCTGCACTGTACTCTTACTTGTATCTATGTTTAAAGTTAACACACCATACGTTAATGTGATTCTCTCTGCTGTTCTCAAAGCAGCTAGTTTTATTATTCTAGTACCAAACGTTTAATTTGTATTTGCAATTGATTTAATAAAATACCAATAGAACTTGCTTTGTTTAAAATACATTAGGTCTGTACCCGACTCAGAATTTAGTCAGTGGAATCGAATTCGCCCGTCCTGGCCGACGATTCGACTATTGGTTCATGTGTTTTCTCCATATACATTATCTAGTAATCAGTAAATCAATCTGCATACGGTTCAGATCTGATGTCCTCATTTAGAAAGTCAGCAGAGTCACAGGATCATATTACTGAACTAAAAGAGACGTGGCGTATGATGAACGATCTGGAGCCTGATTTAATTACAGAGTATAGCGTCGGGCAGCGAGCACGTATTTATGCTAAAAATTAGCGCTTCTAGCCTGTCTTTATAATTTCACTTTTAACAGCTTCTTCAGTAGGATGACCCTTCGTCTTTCATCTCTCATAAATAATGAACTCCTAAATAAAACCAAATTAGTCAATATTTAAATTATTTTTAGATGAAAAGGAGAACGGTAGACCTGAAACCGTTTAATTATTATATCACCTGCGCTGAAATAATTATTCCTCGTTTATCGGCAGGCATATTAAGTGACTGTACTTATCTTTAAATAAAAATAATCTTAGCTGTAAACGAATAAATAAAAATATCTGTAATTTAGGTTCTAAAATAATGGAATTATAATAAAACAAACGTCTTCGGTCCGTTTTTCCTTCACCGCAAACAGCCATTATGTCTAAAACGAAAGTCAGCTCACTGGTTTGAAGCAGTGTTGGATGTCTGACTAAATGACGAGCAGAATTAGCTTTAATTTGTTCAGATTCTCTTCTTCAAAAGCTCCTCCAGACTTTCTCTGAGACATCGTTCCACCCGTGTTTCTCAGCTTCACAGCTTTAGCTCCCTTCAACGGTGAACCGCCAGCGCACGTTGTCACGTGGATTTAATTTTTTAGCAAGCATGCGTCATAGACCAGTTAGAACTTAAATATATATTTATTATTCACCTTTTAATAATTATTAAAATCTCTTTTTACTTTCTTAAAGTTCTTGTGCATTTTGTAAGCTTTTGTCTGTTTTACGACAAAAAATTAAATAAATAAATAAATAAAACTCGTCACTGTTGTCAGTCGACTTGAAGGTTCTCGGTTGACTCAAAGGGTCTCCGACTGACGATTCGACTCGTCGACTTCTAGAGGGCAGCCCTAATCAGTAGTGATAATCCCACCTGGATTAAGCTTTATGCTAGGATGGAAGGTCATTTTGACAGATTTCCTTCTTCCAGCTGGTGCTATAGTATCATACAAGCATGGAAGTCTCTCTCTACACCAGTGTGTGGTCTGTCTGTTCTGGGCTACTGTAGAAACATGGCGGTGGTAGTTTCTGCTGGAAGACGAGCTGCTCCTATGTAGATATGAAGCTCATTCTAAGATAACGAGAACACAACTATGGTTTGTAGTTACCGGTAATTATACACTAATGAGGACGTAGTGTTGTGTATTATATTCAGTTTCTGATAATAGAACCCCCCCCCCCCCCCCTAAACCTTACACACTGCTCCTTTAACACGCCTGGTTCAGCTGGTTAAATAGATGCATTAGAACCAGGGGGAACGGTCCACTGTGTTGGGCTCATGACCCACTTGTTAGATGCCTCAGCAAATGTGGGACATTTTGTCCAAGCTGTTGTCCCCTGTCTAGTCTGGTTGTCTAGTGTTGTGGGACGTCTCCATGACCTTTTCCTTGTCGTATTTTAAGTGTGAAGGAACATTGTCCCTTTTACAGGAGCTAACACAGGACGTAGCTCCATCAGGTCGCACAGATCCTGATCCCATCACTAACGGTTCTGTAGAACCTCCACAAGGCCAGCAAGTAAGACCGTATGAACCACTGCTGATTTGTGAATCCTGGCTTGATAACAGCTCCTGATTGGTGAATAGCTAGAACAAGTAGTGTTGCATCCTCAGAACTGCTGCTTAATCTAGACTGTTTGCTTGCCTGCCGTGTTCCGGTTTGGGATACCTGGTCGGGGTGTTTTGTAGGAAGCGGTGGGGCTGCATCTGAAGGAACGGCAGCATCTACTGGATGAAGAGTGAAAGTTGTTGCCGTGAGCCCCGAGTCTGTCCTCCTCCTTTTCTCATGCAATCCTCTTAACCCAAACTGTAGTTGGAATGCTGCTGCATGACCGTTCTATCCCCCTTTCATTCCCCTGTGACCTTAAAATCCACTCCAGAGCAGCTGTAGATCAAAAGTATCTCCCTCTTGACTGAGGGATGCATGCGCTACCGCGAGTCAACCTTAGAATTTGAAAGTCAGAGGTTTCAGGGCAGATTCCGCAGGTGGTTTTTGGATCATATCATATGAGTCTTTATGTATTATCAGACGCAGACTTCAGAATAAGGCGTTTGGTTCTCACATGCAAAGTCAGCAAGTTACAAATGAAGATAAACAGACTGGACACTTCCAGAACCACCTCGTTTCTACACTCACCTTCCATGTTATCAGCTCCACGGACCATATCGGACACTCTGTAGTTGTACAGTTCCAGACTGTAGTCCATCTGTTCCTCTGTATACTGTATTACCCTGTTC
Organism: Semaprochilodus insignis; assembly: GCA_034552555.1. Taxonomy (NCBI): domain Eukaryota; kingdom Metazoa; phylum Chordata; class Actinopteri; order Characiformes; family Prochilodontidae; genus Semaprochilodus; species Semaprochilodus insignis. Next base: position 613,377 of record CM067493.1, on the reverse strand, counting down.
TTCAATGGTCAGGACCCCCACATGACCACCACAGAGCAGGTACTATGTGGGTGGTGGATCATTCTCAGCACTGCAGTGACACTGACGTGGTGGTGTGAGTCGATTAACTGACAGTGTAGGGGAAGTTTACTGTGATTGACTGACAGTGTAGGAGAAGTTTACTGTGACTGACAGTGTAGGAGGTGTTGCCTGTGACTGACGGTGTAGGAGAAGTTTGCTGTGATTGACGGTGTAAGAGGAGTTTACTGTGATTGACAGTGTAGGAGGTGTTTACTGTGACTGACAGTGTAGGAGAAGTTTACTGTGACTGACTGACAGTGTAGGAGGTGTTGCCTGTGACTGACGATGTAGGAGAAGTTTGTTGTGATTGACGGTGTAAGAGGAGTTTACTGTGACTGACTGACAGTGTAGGAGGACTTTACTGTGACTGACGATGTAGGAGAAGTTTACTGTGATTCACAGTGTAGGAGGTGTTGCCTGTGACTGACAGTGTAGGATAAGTTTACTGTGATTGACAGTGTAAGAGGAGTTTACTGTGAATGACTGACAGTGTAGGAGGAGTTTACTGTGACTGACGGTGTATGAGGGGTTTACTGTGACTGACTGACGGTGTAGAAGTTTACTGTGACTGGTGGTGTAGGAGAAGTTTACTGTGATTGACGCAGGGTGTATGAGGAGTTTACCAGGATTTACTGATGGTGTCGGAAGACTTTAATGGGATTGACTGATGGTGTAGGAGGGGTTTACAGTGATTGACGGTGAAGGAGGAGTTTGCTGGGTACTGTGTTGCTGTCCACTCTGCTTATATGCCCATTGTTGTGTGAGTGTTGTGTTGAAGAGGAGGAGTCCAGGTTTGCTGTAGAGGCTACTCTGTATGCCATGCCTGTAGTCACCGTCCGAGCTTCCTGTGCATCCTCCTGGCTAGATATGACCCCACTGTGCTGAGTGTGTTTGATCATTGTAGCTGGTGATGGTAGTGACGTGAATGCTGACGTGTACTGTTGAAGTCATGTGGTCTTGCACAACCAAGGTCTGTCCATTGTTGTTTAGTCAGTGCTGTGTTTGTAAGCCCTGTGTTCATTCTGTGCATGTCCTTCTTTTCCCCTCTTACTGCACCTCCTACCTCTTCTACTCCTCCTTCCATATCTCTTCTCCTCTCTCTCTCTCTCTCTCT
>CM067493.1:579977-612107 GCA_034552555.1 Semaprochilodus insignis | reverse complement strand
CTCTCTCTCTCTCTCTCTCTCTCTCTCTCTCTCTCTCTCTCTCTCTCTCTCCAGCTGCAGAACGGCAGCCTGAAGTTGGAGCCTCTCTCTGCATCGTTGGTCCGGTCCGTTGCTGCGGTCGCCGCCCAGGCCTCTGTTGCCACGGTGACAAGCCCTCCTATGGCAGTGACTGGAGACGTCCACTTGGGGATGTCCACGGGCCACCCTTACACACCGCCCACCCGCCCCTCGCCCTATCAGACACAGGACAATAAGCTTCCATCCTATGACAGAGGACTGCGATATTTCAGCCTCACGGAGAGCGGAGAAAGCCGTACCCCTGAAACGTACTCTCCGCCCCCAGCGGAGGCCTTCGGCCAATCTGTGCCAGGCAGGGGTGTGGCGGTAGGGGCCCCGGCGAATGAGCAGAGGCAGGAGGAGGAGAGTGGGTGGAGGGAAAAAATTGGCTTTGCAGAACCCCCTCACGCCTTCCCTCGTACACACACCCTCTCGCACGCTCACGGCAGGGGAGAGACCGAGCCCAGCCGACAGCCAGAGCAGGAGAGGGAGAAGGGGCGAGAGAGGCAGCGTGAATGGGAGAGAGAGCAAGAACAGGAGCACAAGAGAGAGAAGGAGAGCGCGCTCATCCCCAGAAGAGGCTACCTCTCGCCGGACGCTTTCCCGACAGAGCCAGCAGGTAAGGAAAGGTGGAAGGGAAGAAGGGAGAGGAGGGAAAGCATGCAGGACTTCAGCTGGATAGGGGGTGCAGTGTTTCTCCCCCTCAGCCGTGTCCTTATTGTGTCTGACACACATGCACACGCTCTGTGTCACACTTGGCTGCCTGTCCGCCAGAGCCGCTTTCTGATTGGGTTGAAGAGGCTCCGTCTGCCATGCTGCTCGGGGTGGAATGTGATTAGCATAATTTTGCCATCCATCCAGCCCACGGCTTTCTTTGTCTGCGCCGGAGAAACCGCTAAACAAACTGACGGTGCTGGTGCGAAGGAGGTGGGAGGCTGCTCCTTTTTTTTTTTTCCCTGCTGGAGTGTTACTATCTCTCCTTCGTGCTTTGTCTCTAGAGAGAGGGATGTGTTCTCGGTGCTAAGTGTCTGAGTGGAATTACATTAATAAATTGCTGGCTTGTGCTCAGATGGGGAAAAATGAATGAGACCCATCGTGCATGAGATGGCAATGCGGTGTACCTGTGTCTGATTCAGATCAATACATGCAAATATACATTTATATAGTGGAAGGCTGGTGTGTCAGGTTCCATTTATATACACTATATTGCCAAAAGTATTCGCTCGTCTGCCTTCACACACATATGAACTCGAGTGACATCCCATTCTTACTCCATAGGGTGTAATATGATGTTCCAACCTTTACAGCTATAACAGCTTCAACTCCTCTGGGAATTCTTTCTACAAGGTTTAGGAATGTGTTCATGGGAATTTCTGACCATTCTTCCAGAAGCGCATTTGTGAGGTCAGACACTGATGTTGGATGAGAAGGCCTGGCTCGCTGTCTCCGTTCTAATTCATCCCATAGGTGTTCTATCGGGTTGAGGTCAGGACTCTGTGCAGGCCAGTCCAGTTCTTCCACACCAAACTCGCTCATCCATGTCTTTATGGACCTTGCTTTGTGCACTGGTGTGCGGTCATGTTGGAACAGGAAGGGGCCGTCCCCAAACTGTTCCACAAAGTTGGGAGCATGAAATGGTCCAGAGTCTCTTGGTCTGCTGAAGCATTAAGAGTTCCTTTCACTGGAACTAAGGGCCCGAACCCAACTCCTGAACACACCCCTGCACCATAATCCCCCCTCCACCAAACTTTACACTCGGCACAGTCCAGTCAGACAAGTACCGTTCTCCTGGCAACCGCCAAACCCAGACTCGTCCATCAGATTGCCAGACGGAGAAGCGTGATTGGTCACTCCAGAGAACACGTCTCCACTGCTCTAGAGTCCAGTGGCGGAGCTTTACACCACTGCATTCCACGCTCTGCATTGGGCTTGGTGATGTAAGGCTTGGATGCAGCTGCTCGGCCATGGAAACCCATTCCATGAAGCTCTCTACACACGGTTCTTGAGCTGATCTGAAGGACACATGAAGTTTGGAGGTCTGTAGTGATGGACTCTGCAGAAAGTTGGTGACCTCTGTGCACTATGCCCCTCAGCATCCGCGTTTTACATGGCCTACCACTTCGTGGCTGAGTTGCTGTCGTTCCCGAACGCAGTTATAATCCCACTGACAGTCGACTGTGGAATATTTAGTAGGGAGGAAATTTCACGACTGGACTTGTTGCACAGGTGGCATCGTATCACGGTACCAAGCTGGAATTCACTGAGCTGCTGAGCTCCTGAGAGTTCAGTGTGTAGAAGCAGTCTGCATGTCTAGGTGCTTGGTCTTACACACCTGTGGCCATGGAAGTGATTGGAACACCTGAATTCAATGATTTGGAGTGTACATCAGCATCATCCATATGTACATTTGTAAGAAAGGAAAATCCGTGTCAATGCTGCTTTCCTCTTATGAGCAGATCAGCTGTATACAGTATGTAGCAATGTGGCAAATGGGAGTGCTATTAAAGGACAAATTCCAGTATTATTAATAAATAATAATAATTATTAATAAATAGGTTGAATCAATTCATCTTGATTTTCACTTGGGAGTACTTTGAGGGTGACCCTTATTTAATGCAACTGGGCATTTACATCTTAAAGGGACTGAAAAAAACAAATAAAGTGACATTTTAATCTGATTGAAATGAAAAAGACTACATAAACAATTTGATGCTAAAATCAAACTAGATATACACATCAAAGAATAAATCTTAATTAAAAGGTAAAAATAAATACCTTAAAATATACAATATGCCAAAATAAAAAGAATTCTATAAACTTATGAAAATAAAAAATTATATTGATAAAGTATAACATAAAATAATTAATAGGAATAATAAAACACTAAAATTAATGAAAAATAGTCATTTAAAGTACCTATTTATTGGTGGGGGTTTAACGCAAAACCAGATGGACCACTGTCTGCACCAGTGTTGCAATCTTCACTCATTAGACTCTTCCACCCCAGCATAAAAGGCGCACTGGGGCCGTTAGCATTAGCATGCCTATGCATATGGTGGTCTGTTTTTATACTATGACAGTTTCTTAAAATTAGGTTTTAAAAATGGCGTCATATCTCCTGCTTAATGAACTGAGATAATGAAGCACATCGTGTCATATACACCACCCTATGAGTATGGGTGATGTTGGGTAACGAGAAACGGACGCAGGTACTCGAGCAAGGTAAGGATAGTCCTGGATTTGGATTTGCAGCTGTACCTGTAACTAACAAGCAGTACAGTCAATAGTGATCCAAATTGGTTCCCTCAGTGTAGAACTGAAACTCTCAGCCAGCACAAACTGCTTCCAGGTCTTCATTCAAGGTTGCCCAAACATGTCAGTATAGTATACAACAGTGTGATTTAAGGATGCACCGCTAATGTTGGCATTAGCACACCTGTGCATGTGGTGGTTGCCTTAATTATATTGCAACCCCTGTATGATGATATATATGTATATGTATCATTGTGTGTGTGTGTGTGTGTGTGTGTGTGTATATATATACAGCTCTGGAAATAAATCTCCAGGTTCTTCTTAAATCAGCATCTCCACATGTACAGCAGGTTCTTAGTGAGGAACAGAAGGTTGGGTTCTAGCTTTACTGGCAGATACAGTGAGCGTCTGGTTCATAAGAACAAGGTCAAGCAGCCAACACACAGGACAACACAGTTACAGACCGGCAGAGGGCCAAAACCACTCTCTACTGACCGTGATGAGCGCCTACAGAGAGACTGGCGAGCGGTGGCTGGGGTGAACTGCACAGCGAGCATGGTTCTAAAAACAGGCTTCTGGAGGGTCATTAGTGATTTTCTAAATAAACAGATCTAAATACAATATTTGATCTGGAATTTGGGAGACGTGTTTCCAGTAGGGTATAGAATCAAACAGAACTGCTCATTTTGGTCCAACACAAACCCAGAAACTGTACAACTGAGGAACTGATCATTTTCAGGGGGTCTCTTCAGTTTTCTAGAGCTGTATGTATTTGTGTGTGTGTGTGTGTGTGTGTGTGTGTGTGTGTGTGTGTGTGTGTGTGTGTGTGTGTGTGTGTTGAGCAATGGGAAACAGGGATTCAAAGATGAGGAAAGTTCCGGGTTTGGATTTGGAAACTGGATGTAGCCCACTGGAACAACCTTGTGTATTTGCAGTATAAGCAACATTAGCCTCAGAACTTTGGTGCCAAACTACAGAGCCAAAATTTTGGAACCCATGCATGGGGTCTTGGCTGGTGGACCACATCTGGAGTAAGACCAAAAATGTACATTTTCAATCTTGGGCACTCCAGAGTCAGGTCTGGTTAAATGTTCAGTTCCATGTTCTAACTTCCTTTGTATGTTTGTTTTTCCAGACACTCCTGAGGCCATTCATCCAGGGCGTACCGTCAACACTGTAGCTGTCGCCTCCAGAAGTTCTTCGCACGTTTCTCACGTCGCCTCTCACACGCTTCCTTGCCTACAACACACACCGCCTCACACGCCACCTCAGTCCCAACCCAAACCGCTTCAGCCTCCCACTCAGGCCTCCCCTCAGACGCACATACGCCCTCATCCTCAACTGTATGCTCAAACCTCACCTCAGACTCCTCCTAGACCCCAGCTCCCCTACCCTGACCACCAGGCTCAGCCCCAACCCCACCCATACACAGACGTCCAGCCTTCGCCTCCACTACAGGCAGCACAAGCCTACCCAGAACCCCAGCGACAGACGCCAACAAAAGCACCCCCACTAACTCAACCAAAGCCCCAGGCGTTCGTCCCCACTCAGTCGTATTCCTACACCCCTACGCAGACCAAGGTCCCACCACAGACACAGCCCAAACCCCAGTACTTTGTACCAAATCAGTCCCAGGTCCAAACAGGACCCTACGGCCAAGCTCAACCACCGGAAATCTCCTTCCCAGGCCAGCTAGGTCCCTCTGAAGATCAGCCCGTTACTCCTGAAGATACAGAGACGATGACGTCAATGTCGATCAAAGAGAGGTGAGTGGATGTTGGCCAACACTGAGCAATACCCACTTAGTGATTTCCGTGTTCAGACCCTGGCGTCTGGAATGGGTAAACCTGTGGTGTCCAGTCTCATCCACAAAGTGTGGATATGGTTGCAGAATTCATTCCAACAAAAAAGGAGAACATAAACGGTTGTTTGAGAGCTTTTTGTATGCAATCTGCAAAGTTCAAAAAGCCTACACCGCAGGGAGAAACTCTTTTACCCAGAAACCACTTTTCCCAGCTGCTTGATGGGAGTTCTAGCAAGGAATGATAGTGGAATGCCTTGATCGGGCTCATGTTGGGTGAACGTGCAGGCCACATTGGGGAGGCCATTCGTCGGAACCCTCCAGCATGCTCTGAACCAATTCTGGACAACTTGGGACCAAAGGCAGGGTGCATTATCCTGCTGGAATATTCCGTCATGGTGGGGGTACAGGAAGTCCACACACGAAGGTCTGTGGTTTCTGCCAGAGTGGCTTGTCTGTTCTAGCGCCACCGCTCACGATCCAAAAGCACCCATGGACGGCCACTTCACTGTCCACTGTGGGTGGGAATGCTTTCTGTGATGTACTTCAAGTACACATGTGACACTGTGGATCAAGGAATGTTAATGGTTTCTCCGACCTTTCTGGCACCCACTATCATGCCTCGTTCAACTATTCAATAATTCACGTCTCCTTGCCGTGAGCACGCTGGCCAGTGTTCAGCCTCACTCACAAGATAACACCTCACAGCTTATACAGGTGTGGGCGTTCCCAAACCGTCCCCTGAGGGAACACCCCTTCATAATCAGTCTACATACTGATATCACATGACTTGGTATGTCACTGTAGTGGTAAAGTACAAGATCAAGGCTTTAAGTCTTGAAGTGCATATGTGCACTAGAAGTACATATTAAACCAAACCGGGCCTGAAGACTCGCTTCCACCTCACCGTGTCGGTGTTCTGCCGCCCTTTCACAGTCGCATTGATGTGCTTAATTGTAGGATGTTAACTAGGCCCTTACATCTCTCACTGAGAATCATTTTGCCTCCTGTGTCCTGTCCCAGAGGGGCAATTTCCACTGACCCAGATCAAGCCCGATCCATTGACCATCTGTTTAATCGAACACTGGATTGTGCACCAAATTTGGTTGGTTCTTGATGCTGTGCTGTATCGTAGCTGGCCACCGAGTGCATTGTGTGCAGATGCAGGGGGTGTGGGGATCGGCGCTGTTCTCCTTGTGTCCTTTTTGATGAATGAATGTGGGTCAGCGCGCCTCTCGCAGCCTTCCCCGAGCCACCGAGAGATCGCTATTTTAGAACACGGCTCTGCTGTCGGCTGTTCTTTACGGTGATGGTAGGATGAGAAGATGGAAAGAACAAGAGATGGGGACTTTAAGGAGAGAGAGAGAGAGAGAGAGACAGGAAAGGAGAATGTGTAGTAATGAGTGTGCCGTGTGGACTGAAATTCTAGTCTAGAATCTCCTGGTTTTGAACCGGTCATTTAATACAAGACCTGCCCCCAGTGTTTTTGGGTGTTGGTTGGAGTTCTGTTGCTGCAGAGATGATGACCAATCAGCTGTCGTCTCTTCTCTCCCAGATTAGCCATGTTGAAAAAGAGCGGGGAAGAGGATTGGAAGAACAGGATCAACAAGAAGCAGGAAGTCGTACAGGAAGTGGTGTCAATGAGCGAGAAGGGCAGCCAGATATGGCAGGAGCAAGGCTTCAAGAAGAAGGTAAGAGGTCAGAGGCTGCTGTCACCTGAAGCGATACCGGACTGAACCAGTGGTGTAAATCCCAGTATGAACATGACGGCAAACCTGTTACCCTCGGCTAAGCTTTGGGTGATGAATGTGCCATACAGGAAACTGCTCATATAATTTTATTAGTTTTTTAAAATTTTTTTTTTATTTGATTTAAGTTTTGGGAAGTGTGGTGGCTACCTGAAGCAGGTACAGCTTGGATGTAGCAGTTCACAGCTGTTATTAACCCACAGAATGCTGTTTAATATATACTGACCATTCGGAAAGCAGGTATCAATACTGACCAGAAGTGAAGTTGGTATCTATTTCCCATATTCCGATTGCTTTGGAACAGTGTCCACTCCTCAAACGGTGTTGGTTGCAAACAGTGGCTCCCTGTATGCAATCTAAGGTCAAGGACTCAGGAAGGTCTTACAAGCTCATCTTCTAAGCCAGTCCCAGCAGGGGCCTGGGCAGGCCGCCAGTCCGTCATAGGGCAGGCACACTCACTCGCTCAGGGGGACAATTTAACATCTCCAGTTCACCTGACCGCATGTCTCTGGACTGTGGGAGGAAACCAGAGCACCCGGAGGAAACCCACATAGACACTGGGAGACCATCCGCATTGACGTGGTGTTAAGGGCAGTCGTTGTAACGGTCTGCGTGCATGTACGTGCAGCCGTCTGCCAGTGGTGCTGGCACTAACAGGATGACTCGTAGAGGCATCACTGCTCACGGAATGTCCTCAATCATGGCTGTTGGGTCAGTCAGATACAGAGATAAGGCCCGACCTTGCTTACGTCACATGCGCGGTTGTGTGTGAAACGTGAATCATTAGCATGTCTCACAATGTCAAAGCTACCTACAAAGTTTCAGGAGTGTATGTTACATGAGATGTATGTTGTTATGGTAATCTGTATTCAGCTGTACTACCTGTGTAATCTGTACTGTGATGTAGCTGTTACATACAGGTTACGTATAGTTACACTGTTATTACATGTGTTACCATGTAACTACACAGGTATTAGAGACACTAATATAAAAGTGCTCCACAGTGTTAATAACCCAAAGCAATAGAGTGACGGTACAGCGATCCGTGGCCAGGAGTCACCTTCTACAACGCGGTATCTATAGATGTCATACTGCTGCAGCCGTGGCTGATATCAGTAGATACCATGTAGTTGTAGTTCACGGATACCTGGCGGTGTCTTACCTGCACATGTGTTCCTGTGTGTTGTAGGAGGAAAAGGCTGTGTTTGAGGAGCGCACAGCGTCGTCTGAGCAGGTTTGGGTAAGATTCAGTGAATCCTGCATTAACAACCGCAGTAGCTGAAGCTATCAGGGCCTTTCACTGCTGCACTGCTTCCTGCTTTCCGTTTCACACTGCGAGGTGAAGGATGGATGCTCTGCGAGGGCAGGGTGTACTAGCTCATACTGACTTCTGCTTGTTCTGCTTGTTTCTGATTTCATGAACTACTTACTGGGTTCCAGATACAGATCAGGAGCTGGGTGTGAATGCGTGTGTGCTAACACTCTTAAGATTGAAGCTTCCTAATTGGTTCTTTGGCATTGATGTACAGTTCTGGGAACCTTTAAAGGGTATGTAAGATCCATGGGCAAAACAACTTGTGTGACGGGATTCATAGATTGGGAAAAGGTGGTACAGTGCAGGGAATGTCTCGTTCCATGTGTGGAAAATGGCTGTGGTGTAAAGAGTGTAGATACAAGGAGGATGTTTTAATATTATGGCTGCTGGGTATATAATCCAGCAAATTAATACCATTCAGTCAAACGGAGTATGTGATACAGAGCAAAGATTTTACCACAATAACATTCAGTCGTATGAGCATCAGGACGTTAGTCAGGTTATGTTCAGTTAGTATGTTTAAGGATCAGGGATCAGTGAAGGAAGGGAAATGGAGATATCAGTGCGTCTCTAAAGGCACAGTGAGGAATCGGAGTTCTGTGGTGTGTTGGGTTAGTATAGAAGCGTTTACACACTGATTACTGGGTCTGTGTAGATCCGCCTGTTGAACAGCGGGAGCTCTGTGACCTCACTGCTGAGTGACACGGTTATTTTCAGGAGTGCTGCATTAACATCCCCGAGCTCTTACGCCTGGTGTTGGTTCTCCTGGTTCCTCCTGTCTCTGTATCTGTGTCCTCTTGCTGATGTACCATGTTGCGGTACTGACCCTTGGCGCATGTGCGGCTGCAGCTTTTCCTCCCTCATACTAAACGCTGTGTGGAGCTCTCGGACGTCTGTATGAGGACCTGGCCCACTTTCAGAGCTCATTCCCATTCCTCATCAGCTCTCATCACTCCCTCACATCACTCCCTCACATCACTCCCTCACATCACTCTCTGTCCTTCTGTTTGTTCCGTATGTCCTTTCATTTTTACCTCTTTCCCTCTGTTTTCTTTCCTTCTGTTCTCTCTTTCTCACCACCTCTCATGCTCTCTCTGTACCTTCTACCTTTCCTTCTCTACCCCTTTCTCCTTACCCTCTCTCTTCCTTTGCCCCTTTCTCTCTCTCTCCCCTTTCCACCTCTCTCTACCCATTTCTCATTCTTCCTCCACCCCTCTTTCTATCTACCTCATTCTCTTTACCTCTCTCGTCTCTCTCATTGCCTCTCGTTACCTCTCTCTATATGTAATTCACTTTCTTTACCTCTCACTCTCTCTTTCTCTACCTCACTCTCATTACACCTCTCTCTCTCTCTCTCTCTCTCTCTCTCTCTCTCTCTCTCTCTCTCTCTCTCTCATATTCTCCCTCCACCCTCTCTCTGTAGGAACCAGTTTTTGCCTCCACCTATTCTCCTCCTCCTTTCCCTTCCACCCAAAAACCCAGTCAGCCTGTAGAACCTCCAGCACAGGTAAGTGTAGAAGTTCTAAATGAGCTTCATGGGTTTTTAGGGATGTTTGTTTGTTTGTTTTACAGCTCATACAGTATAGTTTATTGCAACTGGTCAGATAAAACATTCTACACACTTTAATGATCAGTTTACTGAACTGAAATAATAAGGCATGAAAAGTTCTGGCACATTTATATATTAATTTATATATTAATTTCTCTCTAACATGTTCAATTAAATAAATAGAAAATACTCTAAAATTAGTCTAAAATACTCTAAAATTAGTCTACATATACTCTAAAAATACCCTAAAATTATTGTAAAAATACTCTAAAATTAGTCTACATACAGTCTAAAAATACCCTAAAATTAATCTAAAAATACTCCAAAATTAGTCTAAAATACTCTAAAATTAGTCTACATATACTCTAAAAATACCCTAAAATTATTCTAAAAATACTCTAAAATTAGTCTACATATAGTCTAAAAAAATACCCTAAAATTAATCTAAAAATACTCCAAAATTAGTCTAAAATACTCTAAAATTAGTCTACATATATTCTAAAAATACCCTAAAATTATTCTAAAAATACTCTAAAATTAGTCTACATATACTCTGAAAATACCCTAAAATTAAAATATGCTACAATTAATCTACATATAGTCTAAAAGTACCCTGAAATTAATCTAAAAATATTCTAAAATTAGTCTACATATACTCTAAAATACCCTAAAATTAGTCTAAAATTAGTTAGTCAATTATGGGTCTAATTAGTCAGAAATGTGTCTAATATACTCTTAAAAATACACCTAGAATGAATGAATGAATGAATTAATTAATTAGTTAATCTAAAAAACATCTAAAATTAGTCTAAAATACTCCATAAATACTCTAAAAATTGTCTAGAAATAGTCTTGTTGTAATGTGCCTGTGTCTCCTGCGCTGATTTTAGAGTTTAAAGCCACTTATTTTAATCATTTGTGCAGTAAACACACACACACACACGCGCGCACTAGGGGGCAGCGAGCACGCTGGCGTCTTGCTCAAGGGCCCTTCAGTCACGCCCTTTCAATTCAGGAGATCAAACCGCCACCTTCCGGTCACAAGGCTGGTTCAAACAGTGGCCGACTTGGTTTAACGCTGTGGTGTGTTCAGTGTTCGCTGTGCTGCCTGTGAGTTTGACCTGTGAAGCGTGCAGCAGCTGGTGGAGCTCACAGTGTCTGTGTCTGTGCTCTCTGTCCACTCAGCGGCTGGGGGAGGAGGTGGACCGGCAGATGTCCATCGAGGAACGGAAGCAGATGATCTCTACACGAGAGGAGGCGTGGCAAAGCACTGGAAAGGGTGTGGCGAATGACTCCGCCCAGTACACTGTGGCAGCTCGGATGGTGAAGAAAGGTTGGGAAATGCTTGTGTACCTGTAGCGCGAGTTCACCTGATCTCACTCTGATATGAGGATTACAGTAAAGCTGTGACAGTCCCGGGATAAAATAATCAACAGTTAGAAAAACATAACCAACAAAACACAATATAAAATGTTAATAAAAAAAAAAAAAAAAATTTAACAAAAAGTATAATTGCATAAAATAACACTGTAAATAATTCCTAAATTAATTTAGTCCTGTTTTTGCTGTAGTTTCATTTTAGTTTTTGATATTACATTCATTTTTTCAATTTTCATTTTAAAAAACTAATGTTTGAAATGTTAGCAGTTTCAAATCTTTTAGTCCATCTTTAGGTCCATTATCCATTAACTATTTATTTATTAATTTTTGCTTTTTTAAATGATTAATAAAACAATGTTCTACTATTCTAACTGCTCACTGAAAGTCTGCAGTCGTGGCTGTTGGGTCACTTTGCATGTCGGACAGTGGTGCAGGTCATGACTACAATGCAGAGCCCACATGACTACACACAGCCCCTAAGTCAACAAGGGGTGGGTATATTGACACCAACCAGTACCATGAGCGCCCATAGTGGTCCGAAAGCCTCAAGGCGCACACACCTGCTGTGTAAACTCGTTTTCTGTCATCATATTTCTGCTGTTTTAAGACGTTCAGATTTGACGTGTCAATACGGACGCCGACCTAGACATGAAGAATCACATGGCGATCCATAGCCATATATAGTTCGGTCAGGTACAGTGGTAAGGGCCGTCGTTGCTTGTGTCATGCGCAGCAGAGTGTGAAACTTGAATCATTTGCATTTCTCACACTGTCAAAGTTTCATTCCTGCCGGTTGATTCCTTCTGGGTGATAACTGTACATACATGCTCAATACTGTATATATGCAAGATTCATTGCTTATGCATTTTTAGTCCCCTGTAATATGTATCTGTTCCTGGTTGTGTCTCAGGTTTGGCAGCTTCCTCGGCGGTGATCAGTCCCATTCTGTCTCCCGTCTCTGCTAAACTAAAGGGCAGCATCTCGGCCATCTCTAAACCTCAGGAGGGTAAATATCACACACGGCTCCTGCATAATGACTTTCATAGTAACGTCTTCAGTCCAGCCTACTCAGCGAGTCGTGCATGTGATCTTACACACCTGCCTGATTTTCATTCATGCCGGCTATAAATAGCATCTTTCCTCCTGGCAGAGATGGAAGCCAGAGCAGATATGGAGTCGGATAAGAGGCTGGATAAGCTGGAGACGTTTCTGGGACGTTTGAACAGTAAAGGTGGGTACAGCAGGAGCTTTGATCTGCTCGTTCTCCAGGCCTGTCTGAGTGGGGAATGACTGATCTGTCTTCCTCTCTAATCTCCCTTTATCTCTCAGTGACGGGCCTGCAGGAGACGACACTGACAGTCACTGAGAAGGCGGTGAAGGAGGTGATGCGATTGGATGATGAGATCTTCTCCAAGTTCTACCGTCACATGGCGGACATTCCACGCAGCATAACCAGCAGGGTGCCGATAGAGGAGGATTTTGATGCCATCTTCGGGAAACAAACACCAAAGTGAGTAAATAAGGAGAACTAATGCTGAACACGAAACCCCACATCAATGGTCTTACATCCATCCATCCATCCATCCATCAATCCATCTTAATCCAGCTACGGTCGTGGTTGCAATGAGGAACGCAGGGAAGCCCAGACGGCCCTGTGCCCTGCAACTTCCTCCAGCTCGTTTTGGGGGATCCCAAGCTGTTCCCAGGTCAGCCTCCAGCGGGTAGGACGACCTCTTGGTCTCGCCGAAGTTGGCCGTGCCCAGTAAACCTCAAACGGGAGGCATCCAGGGGCGTCCGAATCAGATGCCCGAACCACCTCAGCTGGCTCTTCTCAATGTGGAGGAGTAGCGGCTCTGCTTTGAGCTCCTACCGAATGACTTAGCTCCTCACCCTATAAAGTAGAGTACGGCCTTCACCCTTCGAGGAAGGCTCACATCAGCCACTTGTATCCGCCACTGTCTTACAGTCCTCTTTAAAGCGATGTGCTAGAAGAATCGTGTATTTCTCTTCCTTCGGATGATGCAGCTCTTTAAGCATGGTGATCTTGAGGATTAGCATGCTCTCATATTGCTCATGGTGTAAACTGGGGGGAGTGTGACTGAGAGTGATCTGATTATGTGCTTCTTACCTGTGACTGTCCTGAACCCTGCTGGCTCCTGCTGTGTGGCAGCCAGAGCTAATCAGACGAGTTCAGAGAGTGAATTGAGGGCAGCTAATAAAGCAGAGGAGCATTTAATCAAGCAGTAAAGCAGCTGAATGCTAATTATACAACCCAATGCTAATTATACAACCCAATGCTAATACATTTGAGTCAGTGAAGCAGTGTGGTCTCTGTTACAGTCGAAGCAGCTTTAAGTTTGGTGAGAAACAGGAACTGTGAATGAGAACGGGGTATATCTTCTCCTTCTTTCTCTTCTCTTCCTTCTTCTCTCCTCCTCCTCCTTCTGATTCTGCTCCTCCTCCTTCTTTTTTTCTTCTACTTATTTGTCTTCTTCTCCTTCTTCGTCTCCTTCTATTTCTTCTCCTCCTTCTTCTTTTTCTTTTCTTTTTTTCTCTTCCCCTTCTTTATTCTCTTCTCTTCCTTCTTTTCTTCTCCTGCTCCTCCTCCTTTTGCTTCTCCTGCTGCTGCTGCTTCTTCTCCTGTTCCTCCTCCTTCTTTTTCTGCGTCGTCTTCTGCTGCTTCTTCTCCCTCTCCTCCTCCCTCTCCTCCTCCTTCTTCTGCTGCTTCTTCTTCTTTCTCCTACTTAATCTGGTGTGTAAATGTTGGGGGTGTAAATATTATGAAGTCTGTTTCGTGACGGTTTGGGATTTTGGAATCGGCCCGTTTTGCTGTCCTAGAGATGTACAGTCATTCTGAGCGGTTAGTTTAGGAATGCTTGACTGTAGAGAAGCTTCCAGTGAGTTTGTGGAACTTGTCGTTCAGTGGTAGTGATGGAGCCAGATGTTTAATATGACCCACTTGTAAACAGTCATGCTTGTGTACATACCTGTCTATACTCTGACCCTCTTCTTGACCTGTTTGACCCCAGACTGACGTCAGCCATGGTGCAGCACAAGAGGGCAGTGCGTCCGTCACGCAACGTGCAGGCTTCTCGCAATCCACTGAAGACTCTTGCAGCGCGAGAGGACATCAGACACGAGTACACTGAACAGCGGCTGAACATTGGTGCCTTGGAGAGCAAGAGGATCAAACAGGAGAAGAGTGAGTGATGGAGGGAGAAGTTGAAGTGCCTGTGTACTCTCTACTGTTTATTCTAAATACATGGTACATCAAATTCAGCAGCCAACTGAAGAATGTACTGTCCCCTCTCCAGTCCATAAATTCACCACCAGCTGATAATTCCAGCTGCCCTTTATTATGTTGTAACGTGAGGATGAATTGAGTGAGAGAACTGGTCCAGAAATACTTGAAGATGTCCTGCTCTAGTAACTTCCATTTAAATGTAGCCTTTTGGAGATATGGGTTTTGTCACAACAGCAAAAATAGCTTGATGAAAACAAGTCCCCTTGTGTGTTTAAGGTGGTAGTAATTTCAGGCTCCTGCAGGTGGCGCTGCATGAGGATGATGGGGCTATAAATCCCTGTGGGGTGTGAGTGACGGGATCCATAGATTGGGAAGAGGTGGTACAGTGCAGGGAATGTCTCTTTCCATGTGTGGAAAATGGCTCCAGAGCAGATGTTAATGATTGGCTAAAAGGAGTGACTGCATTTGGGTGTCAAATTGAATGCCAACACATTTACAGCGGGGGTCCTTAACCTTTTTGGCAGTGTGACCCCAAACATTTTGTTGCCAGTGCCTTATCTATGGCGGGTGAGTAAGAAGCCAGTCAACACGGCCAGCATGGAACCTCCAAATACCGGGAGGTCCTTCACACACTACCTGGTGCTAACATGCTTCAGATGCAGCAGCTGGTCAAGACTGTGTAGTGTGATTGATATACGTCTTAGAGCACCAAGAGGGTCCTGACCCTCCAGGGTTAAGACCACTTCAGCTTAAACTGCTCATGTAAAAATGATTTACACAAATGTTGTATGGTCTTCAGGAAAGAGTCCAAAACAAGAAACAGGAGAATCATCAGTGTACACTGACCTGTGTGCTGTCCTGCTGGAGGAAGGAGGGGAATGAGGGAGAGGGTGACTCAGTGAAGGTGGACTTGGGCACTAAGAATAGAAATTCGGTGCAGAACTGCAGGAGAGCAGGAGGATCAAAGAGGAGAAGAGAAGGGAAGAAACTGAGAGGAACAGAGGGAGGGAGTAGGAGAAGGCAGACTGTGTGTGAAGTGAATACGGTTGTTTTGTGTTTTAATCTGTTTAAAGCGCATCACAGTGAATCAAGAAAAACAAATCTTAGTCAAACATTATGTAGGTGAACCCCCTAATCCAGCCTAGAACTATCCAGCCTAGACCTATCCAGCCCCCTGATCCAGCCTAGACCTATCCAGCCCCCTGATCCAGCCTAGACCTATCCAGCCCCCTGATCCAGCCTAGAACTATCCAGCCTAGAACTATCCAGCCCTCTAATCCAGCCTAGCGCCTAGGCGTGTCTAGGCACGCCCAAATGCAGGCACTCATTTTAGCCAATCATTAACATCTGCTTTGGAGCCATTTTCCACACATGGAACGAGACATTCCCTGCACTGTACCACCTCTTCCCAATCTATGGATCCCGTCACTCACACCCCGCAGGGATTTATAGCCCCATCATCCTCATGCAGCGCCATCTGCAGGAGCCTGAAGGTACTGGCACCTTAAATACGTAAGGTGGCTCAGTATTTGACCCTGTAGTGGTTATGTCTGTAGTGCAGCATTGCGTCTCTCTGCTTTGCTCATTTGACAGAATTTTATATGGTTGTTGTTCAGTGTTCTATCACTACAATACCCAGCATGCATCACCCAAATACTCATTCAGGGAATCTCTCTGGTGTCAGCCAGTGCTGACTGATATTACAACCACTGATTCATATGTGGGCTAATTTACATGATCGCTGTGTGTCTTTACTGTGTGTGTGTTTTGTGTATTGCAGTGACTAAGAGCTCCAGTCTGTCGGATGCTGCTTTGGCTGGTTTGGCCAGTAAGGAGAGCTACAGCAGCGTTAGTCTGCGCAGCGTCAGCATCTCTGAGCAGGTCACCAACAACAGTGCGGCTCCCTACAAAAAGCTCATGCTCATGCAGGTCAAAGGTCAGTCTCACGCATGCCAGCACGTAGACTTGACGTTCTGTATAGACGCTATGATTCACACTGGAGTGTTTTATGATTTGCAGTCAAGTTGGAAAGTCTGCACAACCCTTTCACCTTCTCCACGTTCTATCACTTATTCTACAGTAGATTGAGCTCTTTCTTTGCCTCAAGCATCTACCCACAATCGCCCACAATGACAAAGTGAGAGCAGGTTTTTAGACATTTGTGCCACTGTATTAAAAATCAAAATGTAAAATATCAAATTCAATTGATTGGACATGACTGGGTATTGCCAACACCTGCTTGTATAAGGTCCCACAGTTGACCGTGCACGTCAGAGCAAACTCCAAGCCATGGGGTCAAAGGAATTATCTGCAGACCTCAGAACAGGATTGTGTCGAGGCATAGATCTGGAGAGAGGTACAGCTGCAGCTTTACAGGTCCCAAAGAGCACAGTGGCCACCACCATTCGTAAATAGAAGTTTGTAACCACCAAGAATCTGCCTAGACCTGGCCGTCTGGCCAAACTGAGCGATCGGGAGGACGGGCCTCGGCCAGGGAGGTGAGCAGGAACCCGAGGGTCACTCTGACGGAGCTCCAGCGTATCCTTGTGGAGATGGGAGAACCTTTCAGAAGATTAACTATCCAGGCAGCGCTCCACAAATCATGCCTTTATGGTGGCCAGCTGGAAGCCACTCCTTAGTAAAAGGCACCCAACAGCCGGCTTGGAGTTCGCCAGAAGGCACCTAGAGGACTCTTAAACCATGAGAAACAAGATTCTCTGGTCTGATGAAACCAAAACTGAAATTTCTGGCCTGAATACGAAGTGTCACGTCTGGAGGAAACCAGGCACTCCTCATCACCTGGCCAATGCCATCCCCAAGTGAAACATGGCGGTGGCAGCTTCATGACTAGTCAGAGGCAGGACTAGTCCTGATAGCGCTCTGGACCTCAGACTGGGGCAAAGGTGTTTACCTTCCAACATGACAACGACCTGAAGCACACAGCCAAGAGGACAAAAGAGTGGCTTCAGAGAAAGTCTGTGAATGTCCATGAGTGGCCCAGCCAGAGCCCAGACCTGAATCCAGCTGAACCTCAGTGGAAGGAGCTGAAAATTACTGTGTACCGATGCTCCCCATCCAACCTGATGGAGCTTGCATATGCCAAGAGGAACGGGCAAAAATGTCCAGAAACAAGTGGGCCAAGCTCATAGCTTCTTTCTCAAGACACCTTGAAGCTGTAATTGCTGACAAGGTGACAAAAGGTGTGCAAACTTTCCTGCTTGGCTGTTTGCTGTATGCCTTGTGTGACTGTACTTGTGTGCTATGTGTGCAGTTTACGGCATTAACTTTGTTTTCATTGGATAGGTCGCAGACACGTCCAGACCAGACTAGTTGAGCCCAGATCATCGTCTCTGAACAGCGGTGACTGCTTTCTCTTGGTTACCCCTGAGCACTGCTTCGTTTGGATAGGGGAGTTTGCGAACGTCATCGAGAGAGCGAAGGTACAGTCTACTCAGGCTATTTTAGACCCGAGATGAACTGTGCCTGTGTGGCGCACCATCCAATTACAGGATAATTGGTCTTCCCCTCTTTCCTCTCGGTCTTCATTAGGCGTCTGAGCTGGCCACTTTCATCCAGTTGAACCATGACCTCGGCTGCCGGGCAGCACAGGTGGAGACCATTGAGGAGGGGCTGAACTCTCAAAGCCCTGCAGCTGCAGAGTTCTGGAAGATTCTCGGAGGACCAGCCAGTTACAAGTGTATGTGTCTAACGCACCGGCCTGTACACGCCAACGTGTTGCGTTAAACTTCATTCGTTCCCAAATGAGCACACAAACAGAGGTGCAGTGTTACGCTGAATGCTAATGCCTGTCTGTGCCGCTGCAGCCGCTGGGACCCCGGAGGAGGACGAGCTGTTTGAGAGCGCGATCGTAGAGACGAATTGTGTCTTCCGTCTGGTGGATGATAAGCTGCTTCCTGATGATGACTCCTGGGGCAAAGTACCTCGCAGCTCCCTGCTGGGCTCCAAGGAGGTCTGAAATCAGTTACTCTGATTACCTCACTCTTTTTCCAAGGCTTCCTTTTCCTGGTATTCCATACCTACCAGAGTGTTCCGTACCTACTAGAGATGCAATAAAAGTCGCTCAAGGACATGCGGTACCAGTCAAACGTTACACGGCTACTCTTAGAAGGTTCTCCTTATGTTTAGCTTGATGCTTTACCTAGTTGTTCAGGTACTCGTGTGATGAATGTGATTGGTTACTGGTATGCGTCTCTCTCTGTAGGTGCTGGTGTTTGATTTCGGCAGTGAGGTGTATGTGTGGCATGGTAAGGAGGTGACGCTGGCTCAGAGGAAGGTGGCCTTTCAGCTGGCTAAGCACTTGTGGAATGGCACTTTTGACTACACCAACTGTGACATCAACCCACTCGACCCAGGAGGATGTAATAAGCTCATACCAAGGTCTGGAAACCGCACGGTTCACACATGCACACGGAATAGATTTTAGTTTTGTGTTGAGTGGTACCTCACTGTTCCTCTTTCATGACGTACTCTGCGTGTGTTTGTCCAGGAAGGGTCAGGGCCGCCCGGATTGGGCCATATTCGGCAGGCTGACGGAGCACAATGAGACGTCTTTGTTCAGAGAGAAGTTTCTAGACTGGAGAGAGCTCGCCAGTTCACCACCAAAGAACGGCAATGAACAGTCCTTTGAGCAGAAGGTGGGTTCCTTAAGGGGGGGCCCGTTCATACGACCCGTCATATTAACAATCTAACCTTATTTGCGTCTGACTGGTAGATATGTGAATGGAGGATAACATGTTAGACCGGTGTAAATGGGTGGAGAGCGTTCTAGAACAGAATGAATGAGGGAGGAAAAAACAGGACAGCTTGAATGTGAGTGCTGTAAAATAGCTGTGAATGAGTGGGAACATTCTACAACACTGTGAATATAGAACATGTCTGGACTGTGTTCTAGAACAGCACAAATGAGGGAGAACGTGCATGAAAAGTGAACAAGAAAGAACTTTCTAGAACAGTGTGAATAAGAGAAAATTTACTAGAACAACATGAACGTAGTAGTACTTGCTGGAACGGTGTGATTGAGGGTGAACTTGGCAGAACAGGGTGGATGAAGTAGAACTTGCTAGAACAGTGCAAATGAGGGGGGAGACTGTAAGAACAGTGAATAAGGGAGAGCATGCTGGAACAGTGTGAATGAGGAACCTGCAAGAACAGTGGATAAAGGAGTACTTGCTACAACAGTGTGAATGAGAGAGAACTTGCTAGAACAGTGTGAATAAGGGAAACATGCTAGAACAGTAGCAACTGGAGTGAATTTGCGAGAATGTGAAGCGCTGGAGCCTCTAGCAAGTGCACTCTTACACCAACCAATAACTTTTTATTAGTATTGATGTTTGCTGGAGAACGTTTGGTCAGTGATCTCTCACGTCTGACTGTAAATGACCTTAAAGAATTGGAGTTAGTGGTAGAATTAACCAGCCCTCCCCGTCACATCCAGCTCTCTCAGGGTCCAGACTCTCGTTCAGAGTGCTGCGCGTACGATGTGGCTCTGATGCTGCCGGTCCTCCAGTCGCCCATCAGCATGATTCTAGACGGGCAGGATGTGGGCAGGGGTCACGGACCCGTGGACAGCGGCTCTGAGGACCGTCTGCGTTCCCTAGAGATCAGCACAGTCGGTGTGGACGTCTGGCACATCTTGGAGTTCGACTACAGCCGGCTGCCCAAGCAGAGCATCGGTCAGTTCCACGAGGGGGATGCGTACGTGGTGAAGTGGAAGTACATGGTCAGCGCTGCAGGTCAGTACCGCCGGCTGGAAGGTGCTGTAGTAGTGGTGTTTCACCTGTGTGTGCCTATCGGTGATAAATCATCATCACAGGCTTATTACATCCACGCTTATTATTCAGCATCTACATGCAGTACAGTGCAAGCTGGCATTAGGACATGCTGGCTCCTCCTGGCCATTCACATAGTTAAACCTCTTTTGCCTACGATGTGGTACGTGGAGTAGTTGGTACAGGTGCTAATCCCTACTGCTAATCAGTCACATGACTTGGCCTGAGCCTAATTTGATGTGTTAATTATGTGTTTGGGTTCTGCTAGAACAGATTTACCTGCTTCAGTTTCCCCAAACACCATGTTTATTACTGTATGTCTGTTTTCATGCTCTTTTAGAGCTCATGTGTCTATAAGCTCCGCCTCCCACTGAGCCCAGTGTGCTCTGATTGGTCAGCTCGTCCACTGTGCTCTGATTGGTGAACCACCAGAGCATGTTACACTGGTGTAAATGGGAGGAGAGCCTTCTAGACCAGAATTAATGAGGGAGGGAAAAAAACAGGACTGCATGAATGAAGGAGAACATTCTGCAACAGTGCGAATATAGAACATGCCAGGACAGTGTTCTAGAATAGCGCAAATGAGGAAGAACATGCATGAGAAGTGAACAAAGTAGAACTTGCTGGAACGGTGTGATTAAGAAAGAACTTGCTAAAAGGGTGTGAAAGAGGGAGAACTTGCCAGAATGGGGTGAATGAAGGAGAACTTGCTAGAACAGTGTACAGAAGGGAGGATGGTATGAATAGGAGGGCAGTGTTCTGGAATGGTGTGAATGAGGGAGAATATGGTAGAACAGTGCTAATGAGAGAACCTACAAGAACAGTAAATAAGTGAGAACATTGTAGAACAGTGCTAATGAGGGAGAAGCTGCAAAAACGGTGAACAAGGGAGAACTTGCTAGAACAATGTGAATGAGGGAGAACATGCTAGAACAGTGCTAATGAGGGAGAACTTCCAAGAACAGCGAATAAGGGAGAACATTCTAGAACAGTGTGAGTGACGAAGAACATGTTAGAACAGTGCAAAGGACTCCAGTGTCTTTAAGCCCCGCCTCCCAATGAGCCCACTGTGCTCTGATTAGTGAGCCACCAGAGCAGCATCCTGCTCCAAGTCCTGCTCCCGTACGGCCGCCCGGCTGCTGTTCTTGCAGTGGTGTCGGTTCTACTGTATCAGTTTGATCCAGAGTCCGATCCTGAAATGCCGCCTGATGACACCACACTGCACTATATCAACTGGACAATCTAAAAAGGAAATAACTAAATAACCATAACGGATTAGAGCTGATAGCAGAACGGCCCATTTTAAATATGGCGAGAACTGTCAGTACCCTCAGCTGAACACTAGATGGTGCCAAAGTAGTCTGTTTAAATAAAGGTGTGGATTTATGACTCTAATAAGAATGGATGAATTACTCCTTCATATCTGTAGTCTTAGTGGCCTTTCTTTCTTTAGAATGATGAAGAGAAATGACAAAAAACCCAATATTAATCAGTAATCATGTGATGCTTATAGAAACTGCATAGATTTGTGGCCTTTGGAACATTAAGCTGGACCTTCTTTTTGTGTGGCGTGTGTGATGTTGACGTGTACAGTAAACTCCCCAGCTCTCCAGACTGTCTTTGACTTGGGAATGAGGATTTTAGTCTTTACAGGTCTTGCAGCAGCACATGCTCACCATATTTTATATTCACGTCTGGATGTTTTCTCTGCTTACTCAGTAATAATACTACTTAAAGTTTTAACAAAAAATATTGCAGGTATATATATATTTTTTACATGTACATATTTTATATACATACATATACATAGTGCTGCTTACAGGAGTCCACTGTCCTTCATAGTCTGAGAATATTGTAAATTAGAGTTTTAGTTGAGCATGTTCAGGTCATTGAAGGTTTTAGTTTTGGATTAATCTTCTGAAAGGGGAGTTTTAGCTGTAGTTTTAGTGTTTTCAGTTGTAGTTTTTGTGTACTAGTATTCATTAATAATAATAACTTTTGCAAGCAAATATTCCAATACCTGTCTCTCTGTCTGTCTGCAGTGGGGAACAGGCAGAAGCCCGAGCAGGTCCGCAGTGCTGGTCCAGGTCGGGAGAAGTGCTGCTATTTCTTTTGGCAGGGCAGAAACTGCACAGTCAGTGAGAAGGGAACGTCTGCACTGATGACCGTCGAGCTGGATGAGGAAAGGGGGGCACAGGTATGGTGTCTGTGTGTGTCTGTGAGTCACTCAGTCACTCTCCTGTAATCTAGTAGTAGCTCCATACCAGGCCTCACTCCTGGCCCCCTGTTTAAAGCCTTCCTCAAAGGTGGGGTGAGTTTAGAATCACGCCAGGGCTGTAAAACGCGTTGTATGGAGACTGTACAGGCTGTAAAATCCTGATCAGAGCTTTTCATACCATGTATCAGACCAAAATAACCAAACTTTTTAAGTAAATAACTCGTTTTTGAGATCTTATGATGCACTGAATCATTATAATCATAACGTTATGCTGTATATGCAGTATTTTGAGGTTGGATGTGCAGCTGTTTTAGGCAGGTGTAGTACACACTTTTGGTTACTGCCCACACCTGGCCTGTACTGAATCCGAATGTGTGTTTGACAGGTCCAGGTGCAGCAGGGCAAAGAGCCGCCGTGCTTCCTGCAGTGCTTCAACGGAGGCATGATAGTGCATTCTGGGAAGAGGGAGGAAGAGGAGGAGAACATTCAGAGTAAGGACATGGACCTATTAAAATGGACAGCCTGAGTAGTTATCTTGTCTCTCCTCTACAGCTTCATGTAAAGTCTGTTGTATTTCTTGTTTTCTATCAGAGCATTTTGCGTGTGCGTGGCTCTGTGCGTGTGTCGCTGAGCAACATAAGTTAAAAATATGGAAGAAATTAAAATCAGCACTTTTGTAAGAGATAAGTGACAGTAACGTGTTTAAGATTGAAAAGGAGTGGCTTGCCATGGAGGGTATGCATTGAAGTAACGTCCCACCCTAACCCGCCCCCTCGATCGACCTGAGTGGTAAAACATTCTGCAATAGGTTGTTTTCAGTCACATGATTCCAACGTGATGCTACTTTCGGGTGGAGGGCAATAAATGAAGAGGAGGAGAAGGAGGTGAGGAGCCTGTACTAGACCATATTAGAAAAGAACAGTAGACACAGAAACTCATAACACATTTTGGAGATGAGAGATTAGTTGCTCTGGGGCAGCAGATATAAGAACTACCTTCTCCCCCGGAACACAAACCAAGGCATGCAAAAGCACAGAGACACACAGCCTGCTGTTAGCGGCTGGGTCGATCTCGGTACCGAGGTGCTCCACAATGACTGGACTGGTTTTCTGTTAGCAGCTGTGCCTTCAACATTAACGTTAGGACTGCTTACTTACTGTAACGTCAGGTTATATAACCCTAACCCTCTCTCTCTCTCTCTCTCTCCCCACCCCATACGCCAGATGAGTGGCGTCTGTACTGCGTGCGTGGTGAGGTGCCAGTAGAGGGCCACCTGCTGGAGGTAGCGTGTCACTGCAGCAGTCTGCGCTCTCGCACCTCCATGATTCTGCTCAGCATTAACAAAGCTCTCATCTACCTGTGGCACGGCTGCAAGACTCAAGCGCACACCCGCGAGGTGTCCCGCACCGCCTCAGACAAGATCAAAGAACAGTGAGTTCAGGAGATGTGGGTGGTTGTGATGTCATACACGTCTGCAGTGATTGCGCTTTAATGACCTTTAATGACGTGAGGTTTAATTGTTCTACAAAGCTGGAGTGAACGCGTTTGGTTGGACTGAATGCTAATAGCTTGATGTGTCTTAAAGGCGACCACTGGAGGCGGGCCTTCACAGCAGCTGCAACGTGACCATCCATGAGTGTGAAGAGGGGGCGGAGCCAGTGGGGTTCTGGGAAGCATTAGGCAGGAAGGATCGGAAAGCTTATGACTGCATGCTTCAAGGTACAGCGTTTAACATTTAGCACTGCTACAGCTACACACGTCTGTACATGGTTTTATGAAAGGGAATTTAGTGTTTAAAATTTCTACATAATTGAATTACAATATACATAGTCTTTCAGAGTCACTTGATAGTGATGGGAACCAGGGTTCTCCATGTCTAGAACACACACATAGACATTTTTTTTAAATCTAAACCACCAGTTGACCTGCATGTGTCTTCTCAGTTTATATGAAATGTTGATGATATGATATGATATTATAAGAACACTTTATTGATCCCAAGGGGAAATTAGTGTTACAGCAGCTCACATACCGGTTAATTGTAGTCTAATGGCTTCAGGGATAAATGACCTCTGGAAGCGTTCCTTCCTGTAGCAGGGCAGAAGCAGTCTGCTGCAGACGGGGAAAATCTGGATAGCCTGGAATTAGTAACTTTTCTTTGGGGGACTATTTTGTCTTAAAACACTGTGTGTATCCCTCCGCCATGAATGGAGTTTAAAATGACATTTTAAACAAACTGTGGTTCAAAACCGTTGGAAAGCTGCTGCATCAGGCAGTAATGTAACCATTTCATGTAGTAACTTTCAGTGACTGAGCTTTTATTGGTGGACGTCCGGTTCCATTCACCACCACTGTGAATGATTTGAGGGATGTGTTTTACATCAAACAATTTGTTGTTAAAACGGCCTAATTTATTTGTTATGTATTATGATTCATTATTTTAATTATTTACTAGCAAATTTAGAAAAAAATGTGGTATTTCCCTTTAATGGAACAACATATTTACATATCAGCCTGTCCAGCTTTTTAAATAGGGCATGGTGCAGAACAGCCAATCAGAACAAAGCTCATTTACATATTAGTCTTAGAGACACTGTAAACGATCAACCTGAATAAAGAAAGCTTGTGTAATTAAGATGATTTTTTTTGGTCTTAATCTCAAAAGTGGGCCTACTTTTAATAAACTAATATATGATAAAATAACTGGATATGTCAATTAAAGTCAATAAAATGACTCTTTAAGCTGGGGGTTCTTTTTGATGTTTCCAGATGAGCCTTGTGTAATCCTGGAGTTTGAGCTTGCGCTGGTTAATCTCTCCCGTTCTGTTCTTTGTTGTTGTTTGTGTTTTCTCTTTAGACCCAGGCAAATTTAACTTCACCCCCCGGCTGTTCCAGCTCAGCAGCTCTTCGGGCGAGTTTGTGGCTCAGGAGTTTTTCTACCCATCCAGAGCTGCGGGCCTCATCAGCTCTCTGCCTTTCCTCCAGGAGGACCTGTACTCGGCACCACAGCCAGGTAACCCTAAATCCTTCCCTTCACCAGGCAGGTGGACGCACAGCGCTTCCTCTAAGACCTTCATTTAAACCTCTGTTCGGTTTGAGGTAAATAAACAAGTCTCTCCCCCCGCCCTCTCTTTCTCTATCTCTCTCGCTCTCGCGCTCTCTCTCTCTCTCGTTATCTCTCGCTATCTCTTGCGCTCTATCTCTCCCTCTCTCACCCCCCCGCCCTCTCTTTCTCTATCTCTCCCGCTCTCGCTCTCTAGCCCTGTTCCTGGTAGATAACTACCATGAGGTGTACTTGTGGCAGGGCTGGTGGCCGCAGGACACAGAAACTCCGGGCTCAGCCCGCATCCGCTGGGATGCTGACAGGAAATGCGCCATGGAAACCGTGCTCCGGTACTGCCAAGGTGAGGCTCAACTATAGAGGTAGGGTCTGTAACATAGACTAGAGCCCCATTTAAGGTGGATTAGTTTTACCTGGAGAGATACTGTAATACTGTCAGTGATGATCAGATTAATCATACAGAGCTCGCAAATTCCAGCCGGAATAGTGCAGCTGTGCCATGTGCTACATTAAAGCTCTATTATTCAGGAGTTTCTGTTTCCTTCTTTCAGAGAAGAACGAGAAGAATCCTCAGAAGTCCTACCTGATCCACGCAGGCCTGGAGCCGCTTACCTTCACCAACATGTTCCCCAGCTGGGAGCACCGAGAAGATATCGCAGAGATCACAGAACAGGTAAGACGAGTGGCATGTATAGACGCAAGTACACTCACCGAGCAAATACACACCATAGCTGCACAACTGAAAATGCAAGACGTGGGAGATTTTCCACTATAGTGTGTATATGGAATGAGTCTTCTGTAAATTTGTGTTTACAGATAAACTCAGTATTCATTTACTTCATCAAATAAGACACTAAACAATGAATTATTTTTATATTTAAACTTATAATTTATTATAATACTGATATTGCATTTTGCAACAAGCAAAATGGTGTCAACCCAATATATATGGTGATATTTCAAGCAAATGTTAAAAAAAAAGAACACTACACTTACCATTGTAGTATTACTTTTCCGTTTGCCACAAATTCCTCTCCATAAAACCTAAACGATCACCTCTAGATCTTCTTTTAATGCATAAAACAAAATAACACACACACACATGTATATATTTGAAGTACAAAAAAGGTCAAACAACATAAACAGTATAATTCAATTCAGGGCTGTTCAGTAAACGAAACTCAGTCAGGCTACTTCTCCGACAGATACATTAGTAAGTAATAGTGCAATGACAAACCACAGAGGCACAATACAATATGTGCATAGACATAAACGGATGAGCAGGAGCAGTAACTGTACGTCAGTATGAACTGAGGGGCTAACAGCAGTTAGTATATGCAGTAGAATGAAATACAGCTCAGTGTAAGTGTACATGTAGGAGAGTACAGTATGGTGAGGTGGCCAGGTGTGCAGTTAGTTATGTGACTGTAAACAGTAGATGGTTTTTTTTTTTTTTTTTAAATTATGGATCTGCTGTGTACAGGAGGCTGAAGTGTGTAACCAGATCATTCTGGTGGAGGACGTTCTGTCTCGTCTCTGTCAAAGCACCTATCCACTAGAAGCTCTGCAGAGTCGGCCCCTTCCGCATGGTGTTGACCCTCTGCGCCTTGAAATCTACCTATCGGATGAAGACTTTGAGGTGAGACCGCAGCCCCTCTCTAGTCCTCAGTCTTGATTTACTGCATCTGTAGTAAACGTGCCTACTCGCCTCCTACAGTGGGACTGTATCTCGGTACTCACTCCAGAGTGAGATTCTCTGGTATTAAGACTTGTAAAGCCCCCTCTGATGCGTTGTGGAGGTTTTACATTGCTAGCTGGCTCATGTAGAAAGAAGCCAAATAGCTAGTGTTACTGCTAAGAAGCTGTAGAAGATTATTTACAAGGACGAAGTACACAGAGCATGTAGTAGTTCTCCAGTGCCAGACCTCCCTTTAGACCTCCACTGGAGTAACAGTACTGAAGTATGTACCTTCAAATGTACTTAAGTATGGAGAGTAACAGGAGCATGATTTATTATGGCTCTAATGTCCTATTATCATTTCTGGAACAAGACTCTTAATCAGCTCAGTGTAGGAGAAGAGACTCGAGTGTCTCTCAGTCCACCAGTCTTTAATAGAAGATCAGTAATTAGCCTGACACTGACGTCTATTCAAATGATAGATCGACTGACGTGGTTGACGTATATTCCGAAATGTAACTTTATGCTGGTTTTAGGCTGGAATGTTCTTTAATATGAAGTATTTTATTGTACTAAACTTTTTCTACATGTCTAGAATGTCTGATGTTGTGATGTTTTTATACTCCAGGCTGGTTTGTAGGGAATTCTGGGTAGGTGAGTGTTTATTCTTTGAGTGAGTGAAATCACTGCTCCTGTCCTTTCTTCACCGATGGACCTGCTCACCTCATGCACCTCTTCCTCCTGCACTCTACTCCTCTTCCTCACTTGCATCACCTTCTCCTCTATTGCCATAGTTAGGAGTATGAGAACACACCCACAAGCACTTGCTACAAACACTTGAAATGCTTCAGTACAGGTATAAGGTTTGACTTCACTGTGGATGGATTGATGGACTTCCTCTCTTTTTCACATGTGGTTTTCCTTGTAAGGTGGCTGAGCATGATCACAGCCTTGACTCTTCTTCTGGTTAAGCAGGGGGTGGGGAACTGCGGGTCCGGTGTAGAGCACAGTCTGGTGATTTCCCTGCTCTGGCACACCAACTAAACCTGCTGATGAGCCTGTAATGAGTTGAGTCAGGTGTGCAGAAATCAGGTTCTCCAGGACTGGAGATCTCCACCCTTAAATTCAGACAGTCACTCCTGTAAAATCAGTCCTCCTCCTTGATGGAGGTCTTTCCCCACACACCCACCAAACAAATACATCACAGCCACAAGGGGTGCGTTTGGAAAACATGGGAGGGCTTTGTGGTGTTTGCCGAGTGGTTCCCCAGTGCAAACGTAATTATAGCCATTAAAGGCTCCAGCAGCACTGCTGTATCTGATCCACTCACACCAGCACCACGTCAGAGAGTGGGGATTTTGTGGGCCACTCCAGATGTGTGAACGCTCCCGAATGTTCACCGTGCCAATCAGTCACATGTGCAGCCCTGAGAACGCCACAATTGTCATCTTGGAATACAGGGATAGGAATGTTATGTTCCTTGGTAAGATGATGAGCAGTAGGTAATACCTGGTTGTCCAGCAGCCCAATGTAGGCACTGTGGTTCAAATGTCACCTTAACCAAAGAACCCATATCCACATAATTAAACCCCCCAGAACATCACAGAGCGGACTCGGTTTTTCACTTCTAAGATTAATATAATGCAGCCAGGGATGTAAATGTTTGCATACAGCTGTAAACCCAGGCTATATGCTGTATCTGCTCTTCCTGGCAGTGAAAATGACTGACAGTTTTTTCAGTTTCTTGTTGTGCCTTCACTCCGTCCTTATGGGTGGGGGGTGTTTGTGTGTCCTCACCGGTGGTCCTCCTGTGACTGTGGTTGTTCTGTTTCCTCAGAAAGCCCTGGAGATGAAGAGAGAGGAGTACGAGGCATTGCCAGGGTGGAAGCAAGTCAACCTTAAAAAAGCCAAAGGACTCTTTTAAAAGCACCTGTTGATGGTACCCTCACTTGGGTGGTGTGGCCTCCGGTTGGTGACGGGGGGGGTCGTGTCAAAGGTCACTTTAGAATCCACACTTGCGTGTTAATCTGCTGCGGTGTCGGTCTCTGATGTAATCGCTGTGTTTGGAGGAAGTGATGTCGTCGTGTTTGTGTCAGCACAGTCTACGCACTTTCAGCAGCCACCACTGTCCGTGTGATGTCATGTTTCTATGAACTGTGCTGTGCTGTGCAGTACCACAATTTACAACAATCATTTCTGTCCTTTGTTTCTCTTTGTAAAAGGGGGGTGGGGGGGTTCGAGTTTGGTCTTTCCGTGTCCCCGTTTTTGTCCTGTGTCTGTTCCGGGGATGGTGCTGTCCTGGTGTGCATGTTTGAGAAGAATGCAGCGTTATTTTTTGAAACTGTGTGTTTAAAAAAAAAAAACTAAGAAAAGAGAGAAAAAGAGAAGTCTGTGTTGTAGTTTTACAGTTGCTCTGATATGTTTCCATCGTGAGAGGAGTTTACATGCTAAGTATGCAGGTTCCTTTCGCTGGATGGATGAGGTTTGTTTGTCTGTCGTTGTGATCTCTTGCCTTAAAGGTACAGGAGCATCGAATCATGTGAGGAGGAAAGAGATGAAATGAATTATGATTATCTGTAAATGTACAGCATAGTGCCTTGCTTTTGTGTACAGTTTATATACAGAAGGGATTCTAGTCTGCATTTCAAAGACTTTCTTTGTGATAAAGGAAATGGTGAATAAATAAAGCATATTAAAAATCCTGCCCAATCATGTTTACTGTTCTTCATACATGGTAGCGGCTAGAGCTCGTAATTAGAGATGTACACATGTACTTGAGTGTGCGGTTAACCCGGTAATGTGCCAGTATTTTAATAGTAAAGTCACTGAGTATTCATTATGTTTTCTCATAGGATAAGACTAAAATGATTAGACTACCAAATCAGGGAAACTTGCATGTTTACATTTTAACACGGCTGTAAACTGATTATTGGAAGTTTATATATTTCCTGGTTGGCTACTACAAAGCATGGCTGCAATTTATTTGCCCCACAAAACTCTGATCAGTTTGGAAAAACCATCTGGCCCACTTGTGAACAACATCCTTGGGTCCTAATGAAGTACAACAAGAAGTCTGCGCATATCACCCCCATCCTCCATCAGCTACACAGGCTACCAGTTACAGAACGCAGCTGCTATAAAATCCACCTATCTGTCAGCTCTCTTACATCCTTATGCTCCATCAGGACTCAGGTCTCCTGGCTGTTCCCAGGTTCAGGCTTTAATCTATGGGTTTCCTCTATGGGTGGCAGGTTTAGTGTTGCTGCCCCCAGTCTCTGGAACTCCTTACCTTCAACTATTTGGTGTTCTCCCTCTCTTTCCATCTTTAGAGCCCAGTTAAAAATCTTATTTCACTTTCATTCCCTATTATTATTATTATTATTATTATTATTATTATTATTATTATTATTATTATTTATTTATTTATTTATTGTTTTTGTTTTATTTCTTCAGTTGTAAAGAGATTGCTACATAGCCATCATAGGCTTGTCAGCAGGACAGGGCTGACTGACAATCAAAACACAGATATGTGGGTTCATACAAACCCATAGATTATAGACAAGTGGGTGAAGAAGTTTCTCTATTTTTCTGGAGATTTTCTATTTTTCTGCAGAGTTCTCATCTCAAGACTTGATACACAGAATATAACACCACCAACAATAACGTCTTCTGTTTGCTTTACGAGCTGATTGTGTGGTAGAGCAGCCATGCTGGTGCTGTAAGTATCTTTCGAGTTCAGTAACTTTAACGAGGGAAAGTTAACAAAAGACGCAATGCTGTGTCTTTAATATATGGAAGCCCATTTCCACCACTTAAGAAAAAAGGCCATATAGCAAGTCATAATTATGAGAGGCTCAAAATTACTATCTCATAATTATGACTTACTATCTCATAACCATAACTTAACATCTCATAACTGACTTACTATCTCACTTACTATCCCAAATAATTATTGGATGGTAAGTCATAATTATGAGATGCGAAGTCGTAATTATGAGAGGCATAATTGAGATAGTATGTCATAATTATGAGGGGCTCATAATTATGACTTGGCATCTCATAAATATGACTTACTATCTCATAAATATGCCTCTCATAACTATGACTTACTATCTCATAATCATGATTTAACATCTCATAATTGACTTACTATCTCACTTACTATCCCAAATAGTTATGGGATACTGTATGGCCTTTTTTTCTTTAATGTGATGTACTCCTCCTAAAGTTTATCAGGCGTCTTTAGATAGGTGTTACACTCAGACCTATTCAGGCCACGAGGACCTCAGCCAGCGCAGTAGAGCCAGTTTCTCGTTTGTCAGCTTCTTGTTCAAACGTTCTCGTTCTACCTTAAATTGTGTATTGAAATGTGAACGCAGCACCATTTAAGGTGGAAAGGGTAATTTGAACACGAAGCTGACGAACGTTTCATCTTACTAGTATACTTATGCCATTACTGAGATGTGAATCTAAGCAGTACTGTTATTGCTGAGGATTTCAGAGTTTGGTGGAGCATAGGAGGGAATTCTTACTGTGCTGTACGATGGAAAAACTACATGGCGGATTACGTAATGGATTAGAATCACGGAGGTCGTACTCGAATTACACCACGCCCACAGGTAATACTAATCCCATTCAGACAGCGTGAGGGAGATGTGTGTGGAAGTTCCCCAATGGTTCCTGTTGGGTTTATTAGGGTCCTAGCACGTAGTGCAGGGACCCTATTGTATTTGTTAGGTTTTTTCTTCTTCTTCTTCTTCTTCTTCTTCTTCTTCTTATTAGGGTCCTAGCACGTAGTGCAGGGACCCTATTGTATTTGTTAGGATTTTTCTTCTTCTTCTTCTTCTTATTAGGGTCCTAGCACGTAGTGCAGGGACCCTATTGTATTTGTTCGGATTTTTCTTATTATTATTATTATTATTATTATTATTATTATTATTCTTTTTCTCGGCTGAAACGCATCGTGGAGCATAGGCCGTATGGCCCACAAAGACCAAACTTGGACTGAAGGTAGAGTAGGGGTGAAATGACTCAGCCA
>CM067493.1:529243-545990 GCA_034552555.1 Semaprochilodus insignis | reverse complement strand
TATTATTATTATTATTATTATTACTACTATTACAAATGGAAAAAAGTCACATTCAAGAAAACAAAATGACAAAAGCAAAAACAATTTTACAAATGGGGGAAAAAACTGTTTAGTGGTGGTAGAGTGGGTGGAAGTAACAGATGAACAGGCATCTAAACCACTTAGAGCTGGAGATGTTAATGAAGGTAAGTGGGCTGTAGCGCTAGCTGTAGTGGAGAACCAGCTAGCTAGCTTAAAATGGCTGAGAGCTTTACAGTCCACTTTGTACAGCCCACGTGGTTTATAGTCGCCTGTTCGTCTCTTTCTCCCGTCTGATCTTTAAACACTCTAAAGACCTTCACCAGGAGAAACAGAAGCATGTCAGCTGGATACAACACGCACCACAAATCGACCAATCACACTTTAGCGTCGTCACCATCCCAAACTCCACCCGCTCTACTGCCGCCAAACAGTTTGATTGACAAGGGTCCACAACAAGCACTTCCTGTGTGTTAGACCATCAGAATTCACAGTTTGTAAAAGTGTTTCCTGGCAAAAGTTTTTACGTCTTGTAAATTTGTTTTTGCTTTTGTAATTTTGTTTTCTTGAATGTCATTTTTTTTGTTTGCAAATTTGTTTTTAATTTTGTTTTGCACTTCTCGGCCACCGTACTCCAAACTTAAGACACTTCTCCTCCACAGGCCGTGATCACATTTTCCCCGACTGGTCGATTTGTAGAGGGTTTGATATAAGTCAAGCTAACAGGCACTGGAACCTTTACTGGTGTGGGAGCGCGCAGTTGGTAAGAATGACTGCCATGGCACAGTAAGACCACAGGTCAAATTTGACTAGCCCACCACCCATGTCACCACCTAATCCCATCAAAATAGAGATTCCAAAGACAGGAAGCAGACAGATCAATACTCGAGACTGCCCAGAAGTGTGGCTGTGTGGGGGGTGACCTACGTGGCAGCAATGACTACTTCTTCTGAGGTGATGGGCTGGGTTAGCGAGCGGTCCTGTGCCCGTCTGAGCCTCCGGTCCACTGCTGCATTACGTGACCGAGGTTTGGGGACTCCACCCTCTCCAGTCTTCTCAAGCTCCTGGGAGGAAGAAAGGAATAAACAAAGGCTCTGAAATGGAAAACCCTGTCTGAATTTGACAGTTAGCACATGTATGTCCTCACTGTCCAAAGAAAAAGTATCTCCAAAATGGCCACTTCACAGGAGAACCTAACCTACTCCAAACACCTACTTTAACTTTAATGCAAGTCAATGGAACCGGACTCTGTACCAAGCAATTCTGAGTCCTCTCTGTTGGTCTACTCATCACGAAATTTCACACAGTGTAAACAGCAGCTGCTGAGTTCAAATGATAAATAAACGTACAAATCAACAAAAATGGAGACACAATCAATCATCAAAGGAATAGCTGCACCCAGAAGGAATCAACTGATCGGAATGATACTTGGTGGGTAGGTTTGACATCGTGATTCATGGCTCGGCCACACATGTGACGTAAGCAAGGACGGGTCTTATCTCTGTACCTGACTGACCCAACAGCCACGATTACAGACACTCAGCGAGCAGTGATGTCCTCCATGAGTCATCCTGTTAGTGCAGCACCATTGGCAGACGGCTGCACCACGCAGGACTACATGCACACAGACCGTTACCACGACTGTCCTTAACACCACGTCACCGTCACCAAAGACTGCAATGGTGTCGTACCAGACTGTCATGGAGTGACTCAGAACGGCAGCGGGTCATCTTCAGTGACGAGTCCCGCTTTTGTCTTGGTGGAGACGACCAACGAATCCGTGTGTGGAGGCACCGTGGTCAGCACCAAGATGAATGGTTTGTTGTCACGCGTCACACGTCCAGAAGGCCTGGTGTCGCTCCACCTCCACCCCTACCGCACCATCTGCAGGAACTGTGTGAGGATATTCAAGCTGCATGGGATGGATTATCACAGGACACCATTAGGAACCTCTACAGCTCCATGCCGAGACGTCTGGCGTGTTGGGTTAGCAAACACGGCGGCCCGACGCCATACTGAGAGACAGACTTCTGTATGTGTAGCTCAATAAATATTGATCATATCAGTCTAAATTTATCATCAGTTATTGATCCTGGTCACCTTTATCTTCCTTCCCAACACACCTGCAATCCCACACCTCCTTCTGGGAGCAGCTGTTCTACTGATGACGAGTGTAGATGTTTTTCATTGGACAGTGATGATATACAGGCCACATTCTTTAGACTAAAGAGTTCCAGTACCCTGAAGAGGGACCTCTTGGCAGCTACGCTCATCTTCGCTCGCTCGTCCAACTTCTCTTCATCCACTATTGAGAAACAAAGAGCACCGTCATTCAGATTTGGTTCACTAATCCTGCTGTTGAGGTGAGGTTGTACTGATACATCAGTAAGCTACCCAAAAGCTATAGAGGCTTACCTTCTGCCTTCTGGAGCTCTGTGGGACTGAGTCGAGACCTAACAAAAGAGCCAAACAGGGTAATTAAACGTCTAAATCTGATGTTACTGATGTGGAGGAAAAGAAAAGATCAACATTAGTTCAACCACACATTTAGCTGCACTCAAGCTGAAAGCACCTGTAGGAAAATACTGAACCTAACAAGGTGCCGAGAAAGACCAAGCGATCACAGTCTCAGCGCACCTATCTGACTCCAGCCTTTCAGCTGAAGTGATCGGCTGAGTCCTAAACCTTTCAGAAGCCTTCCGGTCATCGCTAGGGGTGATGTAGCGCCTGGGCCGGCGTGCTCCTCTCTCTCGCTCCAGACCCCCCACGGTATCGGACTCCGTAACAACTGGCTCTACCTTAGGCTCCCTTTGCCATTGAGGGTAAAATTGACAGACAAAACGTGGAAAACAAGAAACAGAGAAAATCATTACAATGAGAAAACGGTTTCACTCTACAGTAGCTGGGTATCACAGCGACATCAGCCATTCATTAAATCACACAGCAAACCACAGACCCGTGCAACGTAAACAACAGCCACCTGGACAAGACCTTTATTACTGGATTTTACAACATGCAGAACAGAAATGAGTCAAACTGACCAACACACAAAACCACTGGGGCAATTAATAAAAGGCGACCATATTCTGGGACAAACAGGATTCATCTTAGTCAGCGATAAGGGTTAGTGGTCACTGTTCAGAGATTTTAGTGTTTTTAGGTAATAGGCAAGTCTCAACTCCCATTTTAACATACATTATTCCATAGCATTCGTATAGTACACCGCAGAATTAAACAAAAAGCAGAAATCAGGTTAGAGACCCGGGGCCATATACAGAAACATCCCATCTTTCAGTCAAGTTAGGAATTCGGTCAAGTTAGGAATCGTACAGGGCACCTGTCGTGTTTTTCCTGTTTTCCCCTTTCAGCTTTTGGAGGGTGTTAAAGTTCTGCAAAGCTCCAAATCCCAAAATACATGCAAGAGAGACAGAAACCCCTTTTCCCAGCTGCCTGAAAGGCCTCGTTGGAATCCCAGCCCTTTGCTCTGTTACAAGGTGACATCATCTAGTAACACAGCCCTTAGTGCCCGCCTACCAGCAAGCTCTGTACACAGTAAACACTGACCACTCTGAAACGTCCTGCTCTAGTCTGGATTGTGAAGGTGGATCTACCAGCTTGTCCTACTGAACTTGCAGGATCGGACTCTGGATCAAATGGATATGGTGGAACCGACATGAGTGTTTTATTGCTGCTCTTCTAACTTGAAAGTGTCATGACCAGCGCAATGAATTTGAAGCACTAGGAATCTTGCTACGCTGTCACAGTTAGCCAAAAAATTCCCCATCTGGAGATAACATGAGACAGTAGGATTAGGACTAGAGCTTCTACAGACTAAAATACACAGAATAAGATCCTAACCCAAACTGTAGGTCCTTAAGGGATACGACAAGATTTCGGAGTTGGAATGTTTGTTATAGGGCTCCCAGGAAAAGCAAGACAGGGTTAGGGTTATTCTGGACATGACCATGTTAAAAGGTGCACTAATATGATAATACAAACAGCTATAGTGACAAAACTCAAAACAGATATGCAAATATATGCAAATGATGTAAGTGGATCAACAATGATCCATTTACATAAAAGATTTATGTTAATATTTTCAATCCTTAGTAAACCTTAAACTAGTGCACCTTTCGTTAAGTTAAAATCAAAGTCGTCATATCAATATCACGAGCTGCATTCTCCACACTGGAGGAACACTCCTATTCAGTATCTGGGAAAACATCATCTGCGTACAGTTCAGGCCTGCGTCCGGAGGCATTCTCCAGGTAGGAATGTCTAAGCTTTGCCACAGAAACTCTTGTATCCAAAGTGCCCACTTCACCATTAGCGGTTCCAGTCTCTCTTCCTATCGGCACAGATTCTCGACTCGCGGCGCGCTCAAGAGTGCGGAACACTGCAGATCGCTGGGTCACTCCAATGTCCGACATGGAGCGGGTCCGGACTTTTGGCTTGAGATCGCCACCATCCTTGCTTCCTCTATGGCGTGCCTGCGGGAGGGAAGAGCCTGTCTGCAAGTACCCACCTACTTCCGGCACCCTCTCACTTGAAGGCTCATTGGCTTGCTGCGGTGGGGGCGTGGTGTCCATGGCTTCTGGCAGGTTCTGAGGCAGGTGACTGTCCCCTTCACCTCTTTCTCCTTGTCCACCTGACTGCCCGGTCTGATCTCTGCCATCCCACTTATCTGACTGGCTGATTCTATGCACCCTACGTCCTTTCCGGTCTTCCTCTGTCTGGCTTATCCTTCTGCGTCTGATTTGCCCCTCGTCATTCTCCGACTGGCTGATCCTTCTTCGTCTACCGTATCCCTCAGACATCTCCTTTTGCGTAATCTTATAAACTTCACTTTCCATTTTATCCAACTCGTTTACATTCCTGTCTTCTTTCGGTTTTGTCTCACTGAATGGCGTGACTCCCTGTCCAATCTGTCCAGGTTTCGCCTCTAATTGACGCATGCTTTTGTCACCCTGAACTTGCTTCTCCGAATCTCCCGTTTGTCCTATTCTCCTGCCATCCCAAAGCAGTTTCTCTTCTAACCAGCCCGTCTTCGCATGAAACTGTCCCTCAGCATGTTGCTGAACTTCATCTACCCTGCTGACGTTACCAACATCCCTCCTCTGCCTCTCTTCTAACTTTCTGTGACCATGCTCAATCATGCCCTTCCTGTCCTCTAGTCCTTCTGGGTCTTGTGATTGGCTTACTCCTCCCTCATCTCTACCTGCTCTCTCCTGCAACTGGCTGATCCTCTTTTCTCCTCTACCTTCTTCACCCCCTGACTGTCTTGCTCTCCTTTCATCATGCCCTTCTCTTGCCTCCAAGTTGCTGATCCTCCTTCTTCCTCTCCCTGCACCCTCATCTGCACCCTGCCTAATCCGCTCTCCACCTCTTCCTTTAGCCTCTTCCAATTGGCTGATCCTCCTACTTCTTCGACTCTCCAAAGCTTCTTCGGCATCTACACTTTTTTCCCTGCGGCGGATTTCAGAAGGCAGCACAGCCTTCCTGCTCTTCAGCAGGCCTTCCGAGTGTGCATCACCTCTAGACGCTGCTCGACCCTCTCTAGGGACAGGCTGAACATGATCCGTGCTAGCTCTCTGCCTGCTTTCTACACCTTCCCTACTGGGCATCAACCTAGTTATGGACGGATGACCCCGGGGATCTGGAGGCTCATGAGATTCAAGTACTTTAGGAGGTCCAGGTGAAGAGTGAGCAGTATCCCCATTCAAAGGAGCGAGTGGTTTGCTTGCCGAGTGGGCAGGACCAGAGGGGGGAGCTTGATCATAGGTAGGAGGCAGACCTGCTGTGGTATTATAAGGTGGTGGCTGACCATGACTGTACCCAGGTACAAACGGCTGCGACTGTCCATATGATTGAGACACGTGTGAAGCATGGTCATATTTGGGTGGTAGTCGTTGAGAAGGCTGGTGTGCAACACTGCCTACATGAACTGATGGATGTGAGTCTCTGTATTTTGGGTCAGATTGTGGGGCATCTCCAGTGGTGGGCAGAGGTTGCTGAGAGTATCCAGAGTAACACTGCTGAGGAGGTCCATATGTTTGAGAAGGTTGTTTGATGTCCGTGTACCTTGAGGAAGGTTGCTGGGTTTGCCTGTAATCAGTCTGGTGACCCACAGTGCTAGGACGTACCCCATGAGGTTCTGCTTCTGTAGTGTGTTGGTACTTCTGATGTTCACCTAAGGGTACGCGTTGATGGCCAGCTGATTCATTACTCTGGGTGCGATGGTACTGTGGGCGTTCGGCACTCTGTGCTCGATGGTGATGTAGTGGTTCTGCGTTAAGCTTCTGCTGTTGCACCGGGGGTTCTGCACTCCGTGTACGCAACTGGTTTGCTGCTTCAGAGTGAGGGGCCAAATACGGAGGAGCAACTGTAGGGTGATGTCTGACCGAGGACACATCTGATCCCGAATCAGATGCCCGTCCTAAGCTGTCCTCCCTTGCACGTCTTTCTCTCACTCGTATTCTTTGTGAGGGGATAAAAGAGAAATATTAGCATCTACACATCAAAAGAAACGCTTTCAAACTGACGGTTACTACACTAAAACATTAGCTGATCCAATAGCTATACTTCGTGATGAACGCTGATCCTACTAAAGGGCAATATGATATTGCTGTTGCACTTTTTGTTAAAAGTAATCATGACGGTAGTGATTTTATTTGAGTTGTAAGGTTGTAAAGTCATGAAACCATTTGGACAGCAGTCTGCTAATAACTGGACAGTGAAAGCTTTCCCCTGTAGATCTCCAGCATATAAGACTTGAAACAAACCCATGAGGTTACAGAATGAGAATTTCAAAGCTTTATTTTGATGCTTTTGTGTCTGTATTGGGCAAGCGATTTAGGAATCACATCTGCTTTTGGAGGTACTACTGCTGCTACTACTACTGGTACCATTACTACTGTTACTACTACTGCTAGGGATTCACCAAATGTTCAAAAAACTAAATTATTGAATAATTGTTTTATTGTCAAAATTGTTCTGGGCCAAATCTGACCCACATTCCCCATTTTCATCTGGTCCACTTGGACGGATGGGTTGACAGCACTTGGGCAGACCAAGATACAGGCCACATTTGCACCAGATTAGGGCCACGACTCGGCCAAAAGTAGACAACTCTGCTGTATCTGTGCCAGAAGTGGACCAGATCTGTTTTGGCACAGGTGGGCCAAATGTATGTTATACATATGTGGGCCACCTTTGGCTCACAGTAGATTGCTGGTGCCAACAGTGGACCAGCAGTGCCATATCTTTGACAGATGTGGCCCACATTTACTTGCTATCTGGGATTTAGCCTATTTAATTTGAGCAGTGGTAAAAGAGAGGCAAAATTAATGAAACACTGAAAAACCGTGTTGGTATTCGGCCATAGACCAGATTTTAATTTTGCTCGGTTTTAGCCAAAAACTACTGAATGCAAACTGATCAACAAGAATTTGTAGACAGTAGAGTTGGACGTGAATATTTGACTACTTGGCTATTCACTGCATTCGGTTTTGGGACTGCAGACTGCAAAACACTATAACGTTTATGGTTCTCAGGGGATACTAGATGTTACGTAGGAACCTGAGGAAGGACTGGAGGTTATGGTGCACAAGGCATTTTTTTTTTTCACTTGCTGCCAAACACAGCGAGACGAACCACAACCTCTCCGGTTCCGACAGCTAAAAACACAGACCCCCTGGTCTACTTGGGAAAACCTACCACTCAATGAGAACCTCAAATTAGACCAGGAGAAAGACTAGCAGGCCTAGTGGATGGAGCAAAACCATGCTGTGAAGACTCTGTGAGAAATTTGCACTTTACAGTGGTTGAAGTTGCAGACAAGCTTTCAACAGGGGTGTCATATGTGGACTTTGATATAATTATGGGATGATTTTGGAAGAATTCCAAAGTATCTACTTATCTATTCAGATCCAACTCAAGGTTTCTTGATGCCAAGATCAAGTGATGTCTTTCATGTGGTGATCTTCAAAGGATTTGTAAACAATTAGCAAAAATTCATGAACACCGCTTAGAGTAAAGACTTATCGTCTCCTGAAATGGAGACATCCTGTATCAAAAGAGCAGGTGATTCCCAGGTGGTTCAACCAATGCCAAATGAAACTGGGTGTTATGCAGTTTCGCTTTAGCATCATTGCTTCATTTCAAATCTGATGTGCTGGAGTGTTCGAATACAATTGCGTCCAATATACAGCTGCTCTGTCCAAGCAAAGCTCTGGATGAATAACAGACCAAGATTAAGTTATATCAAATAAACCAGAGCCCTGATTAAGAATTCAGTCCTAATATAATTCATCACCATGCATGAACAGTGGAGATTAGATCCCTTCATTGCAAAAGCTCCATAGTTGGATTTTTGCCAGTTGTTTTTGCCACACTGACCTACCAAAAGCCATGTGATATCAGTATGCAAATTGATTACGAAGGAGTGTTACCTCAGGGGGTGGCTTGGGAACGCCCACACCTGTACCAGTTGTGAGGTGTTATCTTGTGAGGTTGGACTTACCTCACATGAATTGTCAGTTCAAATGAGGCATGATGGTGGGTGCCAAACAAATAGGACATTCCTTTTCCGAAGTGGACAGCGCAGTGGCTGCCCGTGGGTGTTTAATGACTCTGACCGGTGGCGTATGACTAGAATTGTCCATGTGAACAGACGAGCAACTTTGGCAGAAATCACATCCACATGCAATGCAGGAGCCCCCACACGCATAATCCGGAAGTGCTTTAGCTTCCATGGGATATAGGAGCAGAAGACCCACCAGAGTGCCTCACATGGGCTTGTGAGGTTGCTAACTGGACCCTAGAGGACACAGTACCAATTGTTTGGGGCTGATGGTAGGGTTCATGCGTTGCCCAGACCCCATAAAGCCATGGGCTCCAGTTGCCAACAAGGTACTGTGCAGGCTGGTGGTGGCTCCACACTAGTGTGCGTTGTGTTCTCATGGCATGGGTTGGGTCCACTGGTCACGCTAAACACATCACTGACCGGTGCCCGCTACATTTCACTGCTTGGTGACCATTTGCAGCCCTTCATGGACCCCACAGTTATGGGCTATTCCAGCAGGACAATGCACCATGCCATCGGGCCAGAACTGGTTCAAGGAGCATTCTGTAGAGTTCTGGCGAATGGTGTAGCCTGTACATTCACCCAACATGAGCCCAATCGAGTCATTCCACC
Organism: Semaprochilodus insignis; assembly: GCA_034552555.1. Taxonomy (NCBI): domain Eukaryota; kingdom Metazoa; phylum Chordata; class Actinopteri; order Characiformes; family Prochilodontidae; genus Semaprochilodus; species Semaprochilodus insignis. The sequence goes on along the minus strand of CM067493.1, from coordinate 536,776 downwards.
ATCATGCCTTGTTTGAACTCTGATAATTCACGTCGCTTTGCCATGAGCACACTGGCCAGTGTTCAACCTCACTCCCAAGATAACACACCACAACTTCCCAAGCCTAGTGGCCTAGTTGGGCGTTCCCAAGCCATTCCCCCAGGTAACTCCCCTTCATAACCAGTTTACATACTGCTATCCCATGACTTTTGGTACGTCAGGGTAGGTGTGCCCAAACAAGTCATAGTGTGAAAAAGGACTTTTAATATGTTGAGTGCACAAACTGCTGTTATAAGCTATGAACGAATAAGTGGAAATCACTGGGCAGCAGGAAGGGGAGGTTGATGCTGGCCATTAGTCGTACTTCTAGGCATGGCATGTTTGTCAGTCAGGAAGGAAGGCTCAAACCCATCACGTTAAGTAAGGAAGCTATGTTAGGAAGGAGGACTATACATGATGTGCATGTTTGTACATCTCATCAATGGACACAGTAAATATGCTACAAAGGGCACAAATGAAGTTAGCATGTCAAAGTTAGCAGTTCCATGGTTTACGTGGGGTCGCACACCCAGCACTCGGGTACCTGGAAGGCCAGCTGATAACCGAGTGTGTATCATCATCCAAGTCTTTCAGGAGAGACCACTCACTTTGAGAGCGAGACTCCAAGCTAAAGGACACCAGCCAAAACAGTGCAGCTTAGATACGCAGCAGCAATGGCAGCACCGTACTATTAACATATCATACAGCATCAGAGAAGGGCTAGAACTCTGGAAAGGACCTGACTATGACCCTAGAACGTGTGCCGGTCACTGCAGTAATGGTGGTACGTATCAAGTTAGCTCTTCCTTACTGAGTTTGGATGTTGTGATGTTGGATTATGATAAGTCAGCTTTCAATAACAGCAATCATTTAGAACATTGTATACACCAATATGATACATCACAGACAGCTTTCAAAGCAACTCCATGTGTGACCACCACCACCACCACCCAGGGGACTTTATTTTCAGGACACTGACTTCACCAGTGCTGACCTCTACTTCAGGAGTATCAGCATTACATAGGCACCAACTAGGAACACCATAAACCTTAAATACCCACAACCTCCCAAAGAAAGTGGTAGAAGGCAGTCTTCCCAAATGGTCTGACTTCACATCCAACATCATATCCCACTTACTTCCAACAGGGATCAGGGCTAAAGGGGGCTGAGGTGGGCATTTCCTTTCCCAGAGTACAAGCAGATGTCGTTCTAGTTCCCCACTCTTATGAAAGACGTTATAAGTCAGCCAATTAATTCTAATTCTTCTAAATTGAACTGTCCAAATCGTTCCTTTGGCCAAAGTTTCAACCAATCACAGAATATGGTTTTGGTATATTCAATCAATCATTCTGTATTTGAGCTCAAGTTTACATTGGGAGGGGAGCCATAAGGAGGGTTTAAAAAAAATAATAATAATAAATAAAGTAAAATGAAATAATAAAAGTGAAGTAAAATAAAGTTCAAAGCAAAGATTTTTTTTTAATTAAGTAAACATATACAAGCAGTTAAAAAAATAAGTTCTTAAAATAGAATATATAAATATAGAATACAGAAGAATATATAAAACATAAAACAATCTAAAGTAGATATATAAAATAAATAGATAATGTAAAATAAAAAAACTCAAACATTTACAACATTTACAAAAACCTGAACAATAAAGCATGCAGCTCTCAATTTAGTAGCCAAGGATGCAGAGTCATACAGGATGAACAATCCCTACCTTGACTAGCATTAAGAGGTACAAACGTAGGATATCTGATTGATATGTGATTGATGACTTAATGTTTTGTCTTTTACACTTCTAAATATGTTCATATGCTAGTTGATATGTTTTGGAATGTGCTCCATTAGCCAGTTATATTACGTTAATTATATTAAGTTATATTAAGTTCTGCCAATTTATATTTATTTCATTTCAATAAAAATAGAACAGAAGAAATACTGCCCCCACACACTGCTCCAGTCAGACGAGCAAAAAAATGCTTACTTAAAAACCTGTTCATTTTTGTTTATACCATTTATTTCATTTGTCAAGTTTCCACCTGTTATCTTCTACACACCATCTTACTCTGCAGCAATGCTTTTTTTGTTGGCATGGGGGGAGGGGAGTGGCCCACTAGTCCAAGTCCACCCTCTAGTTAGATCCCTCCTCACCCCATCAGATGATGCCACCAAGACCATCACAGGCTTCCTCCAAGACAGATGAAGCACCAAGCCAGCTGTGGCAAAACCAGTGGCGATGTAAAAATGGTGCACACTCCTGATTGGTCGGAGAGAATAGTCACCATCACCCTACCCTGCAACGCATATGCTAACGTTAGCCACCAGGCTAGTGCGTCCTCTTGCATCGGCTTCCATGCCCCGTCACTGTGATGACCAGCTATAGTGAGAGGGTACTACATCTGCAGTGGAAATCCTAGTGGCTAGTACCAAATGCGAATCATGTCAAACTGTGGCATGAAGGAAAAGCACCACAACTGCTAATTTGTCACTCAACAGACGTCCACCTCAGGACTATTCCATGCTCTCTATGCTCACTGTATGGCAAGGCAAATTGTGTTCTCTTGGATTCCCAAACACGGATGACCGTGGCATGACCAAGGACCAAACCTGAGACCAGGGATGCTCAATCCTGGTCCTGGAGATCTGCCACCATGGAGTCCATATCCAGCACACCTGGCTCTATTACTCAGAGCTGTCATTCCGATCCCAACGAAGGGCCTTAATTACCAGGATCAGGTGTGTTAGTTTAGGGATGGAGCCAATCTGATGCTCAAGTTTGAGCTCCAGTTGTGCCATTTAGTGTATCAGGCCAGGGATAAACACGGGCAGACTTCTGTTTGGCAGGGAAGGACAGCAGAGACCCTCAATCTGCCATCACTGTGTGACACATTAGCCCATCACTGAGACATAAAAAGCTGGCTACAGGCATTAAAGGGTGCAGTTACAAATCACCATAATCTTCACTGTGCAGGTAGTGCACATAAATCACATCATATTTTAATGCCATATGCACTGCATGCGCAGCATGGGGAGGCGTCATGTGCATGGCTTTGTATTGCATATATCTGAAAAACAAATAAATAAAATCACCAAATAAATAAATAAATAGGCTCGTCACTGTGAGGTAAAGTGGAGGTCTTGCTGACGCACTGTTTACAGCTCTACTCCTTCCGCTGCATTCCTCTACTCACTAGTTCTGCACATTCCTGACTTCACAAAAATCCCACTCTATTCAGCATTCAGGAGACTCACAGGAGAGCGCTTCACCCTTACCCAGCAAATAAGCTCTCCATCAACTGCCCAGAACCCCCTCGCCCCCCCACTGGAGAGAGGAAGAAACCTGTGTTTGGCTCAGACTGATTTCTTTACAGTGGTGGTGGTGGTAAGAGGGTCACCCAGGGGTCATGATGCCTACCAAACAAAAAAAAGCCATTTAACTTAATCCCTTAAATCAGTCGTGTGATCATCGTGTGATCATATAGAAACCTGAGTGACACTAACATGAGGTGGGTGGTGTGGCGCAACAGACAACACCACTACCTGCCAGTGACCTTCCAACCCATGTGGGAGACTGGGGGTTCGATTCCCTTGGGTCTTGGGTGCCTATGCCGTGCTACGCCAATAAGAGTCATTAGGCGAGACTCCCAACACTAGACTGACCTACCTGCAATATGATTAACCTTGTAAGTCAGCTAAACGGCATAAATAAATGTATTACTTCATATAAATCTGTCAATACTGAGCGGTACAGAAATCTGTTAAGGGCCAAAACCTTTCACACAGCGGTACCTGTGAGACAGCCTTCGGACGGTATTGAACGCTTTGGATGGCAGCATCCCATCATCAGGTCTGTGAGGTGAGCTATACGATGGCAAGTTTCTGTTTACCACTCTGAACGACTGTACATTCAGCTCTTTCACAGTAGCCATAAAATGCAGTTGCCCCAGTTTGTCTGGAGGCCCCTCGGTGGAACTGGGTTTGGGAGTCTTGTTCAATAGTACTGATGGAAGGCAGTTGAGCCAGGTGAGCAAGCAGGTCAAACATTTTGAAAGTGTTTGGAGTTTCTCTGTTTCAAGAGAATTTGAGTGTTTACATGGAACATCCAGATACATAAATACACAGCTTAAAAGCTGCTCATCAGACCTCTCTGAGAACTGTGTGGGCGTGGCTAATGAGCAGCTTGATTGACATCTCTTTGACCAACACTAGAAACCTGCTCCTCCCCTCATACAGAACTAACATTCTTATCTAGCTTTACCGAGACGCTGACTGGGCCAAAAGTGAGGAATAGACAGACAGACGGTCCGTCTAGCCGTCCGTCTGTTTGCCTGTCCAACAGTCAACTACAGACAGGAGGTCTAGCTTGCTAGCTTTTGGTCATGCAGGTTAGCTCAATAAGTTTTCCTGATTCCGAAACTGCTCTGTTTGGGCGGGGCCAGAGACGTCAGCCTTGTGATTGGTCAGGAGAATGCTTACAGAAGCAGTATTCATATTTAGGACAGCCCAGTTTACATGGAGAACTTGAGAATATGATCAGACGCACTATACTGCCAAAAATATTCGGTCGTCTGCCCTCACACTCATATGAACTTGAGGTACGTCCCATTCTTAATCCATAGGGTGTAATATGATGCTCCACCCTTTACAGCTACAACAGCTCCAACTCTTCTGGGAAGGCTTTCCACAAGGTTTGGGAATGTGTTTATGGGAATTTCTGACCATTCTTCCAGAAGAGCATTTGTGACGTCAGACACTGATGTTGGACGAGAAGGCCTGGCTCTCAGTCTCCGTTCTAATGCATCCCAAAGGTGTTCTATCGGGTTGAGGTCAGGACTCTGTGCAGGCCAGTCCAGTTCCTCCACACCAAACTCCCTCATCCATGTCTTTATGGACCTTGCTTTGTGCACTGGTGTGCAATCATGTTGGAACAGGAAGGGGGCGTCCCCAAACCGTTCCCACAAAGTTGGGAGCATGGAATTGTCCAGAGGCTCTTGGTCTGCTGAAGCATTAAGAGTTCCTCTCACTGGAACTAAGGGTCCGAGCCCGACTTCTGAACCTCAACCCCACACCCACCATAATCCCTGCTAGCTTGTGTCATAACTATAAATCGATTATACTGATTAAAAATATAAAAGTTGATTTCTAATCTGTGGGCCTTACCGGCACTAGGGCCCAGCGGAATGCAGTCAACTTTGCAGAATTTATAATCCGTAGAATTACTGTAAATCAACTAACGTGTGGGCGGAGTCAAGCTATCGGCAGGCCCTTGTTTTGGTTTCAGGCTAAAGAGTACACTGAAGACATGAGACTGAAATGGTAGCAGGTCCCGGTATGAGATCTGCTGCTCAGTTCTGACCACTGAGGAACTCAAGACGAGACACGTACTGCCTCCTGAAGCCCACTGAGCAAACCCAGCCCTGATTTAACCGCTCATTCTACTGCCAGTACTGATATATGCACTGGCGGTTTTAGCATAGGTGTCGTCAGCAGTGGTAAACATGCAGTGGTCTCCATTTCCAGAGCACTTGACTCACTGAGGATACGCAGACCACTGACCACTTCTGCTCCCACCAGCATGTCAACAACAAATGTTTCCAGCAGACTGGAGTGCTGCTTTAAACGACCAAACCATTCACAGACACCTGCTAGCTATCCGTCTACAACCTCATCATAACAGGTAACACCGGCTATGAAGCTGGAAGTCCTGAATTAGGAAGTGTTGGGAGGAAAAACAGGGAAGCTCAGACTCACCCCTGCCGGCTAAGGATATTCTGTGCCTGCTGCTCGATGAACAGGTCTCCAGGGGAGATGCCGCTCCGGTTGGAGGGCAGAGAGGCACGCCGAGCTGTCCGCGGGGAGCTGGCCACTGCCACCACGGCAGCACCCCTGGTCGGCTGGGCAGCCGTCATCTCAGTAGTGACCGGAGCTTCCGGTGGCCGTGATCTAGGACTCCTGTCTGGCGTTCGCCTGTAGTTCTCCAGGTTCATCGCCCTCTCTCTCTCTCGCTCCGAATCCAAGCTCCGGCGGTCTTTCTCTTGGGCTTGGAAAGTGCTCCGTCGTTCCTTGGGTGGAGAAGAGGCGGGGGCAGGGGAGGAATCAGTTGGTATAGAGACCCGCCCCATCCCAGAGCTGCTGTATTTTGACCTGCTGGTGCTTCGTTCATAGCCCTCCTCCTCTCGCCATGCCTCCCGTTTCTCACCCCGCCCCCTGTCAGGCAGAGCCTGTTTTTCCGTCAGGTCGGACTCCCTTCGTGCTCGCATGTATCGCGGCATGTAATCCGTTTCTGCCTCCTGGTCAAGAAGGATCCCGTAACGTTCCGATAACTGCCTCCGGCGTTCAGCTTTGTAGCGCGCGATTCGTTCGGCCTTGGAGCTGAGGCTCGCCGGGTCGGGTCCCCCGGAATTGGGTGCTGGGGCAGGATGGGCAGGAGGCTGGTGATCGGGCCGCGTACGCGACCTGGATTGCCGTTCTGGAGCCTCCAGCTCATCTCGACTGTAGCGCCTCACTGTGGCAAAACATGGACAGTGAAATTACCACAAATAACCTTTCCAAGCTCCACCCACACATTCAGAGCAAGGGTTGCCAGGTTGAACAAGCGTTACAGAACCTTTTAAATCCTTCACTACTTGAAGTTGAGCTTCCAGGTTAAAACAGACATTATAGTTAAAAGAAGAACACGTGTCATATTGCTAGTTATTGATAATATTGGGGAAAAAATGGATAACATATCAGAGTCATTTAATATCTAATTTCAGCTGATCTCAGAGTCTAATCAAGAGGTGTCCAAACTTTTTGCCTTGGGGTTCCAAAGTGGAAGGTTTACAGAAGGCTGAAAGCCAAAAAAAGACAAAGTAATATATAAATACATAAATGAAGGCAAGTTTTTACAAAATTAATAATATTCTAGAACATTATATTGTTTCACTAATGAATTAAATAAAAGTGTTTTGTTACTGGATGAGGGTGTGGGGTTAGGGTAACTAACTAGGCTAAGTAATATATTTTAGGGCTGCCCTCTAGAAGTCGACGAGTCGAATTGTCAGTCGGAGACCATTTAAGTCGACTGAGAACCTTCAAGTCGACTGACAACAGAGGCTTTTTTTTTTCGGAAAACAGACAAAAGCTTACAAAATGCACAAGAACTTTAAGAATGTAAAAAGACATTTTAATAATTATTAAAAGGTGAATAATAAATATATATTTAAGTTCTAACTGGTCTATGACGCATGCTTGCTAAAAAATTAAATCCACGTGACAACGTGCGCTGGCGGTTCACCGCTGAAGGGAGCTAAAGCTGTGAAGCTGAGAAACACGGGTGGAACGATGTCTCAGAGAAAGTCTGGAGGAGCTTTTGAAGAAGAGAATCTGAACAAATTAAAGCTAATTCTGCTCGTCATTTAGTCAGACATGCAACACTGCTTCAAACCAGTGAGCTGACTTTCGTTTTAGACATAATGGCTGTTTGTGGTGAAGGAAAAACGGACCGAAGACGTTTGTTTTATTATAATT
>CM067493.1:472998-528743 GCA_034552555.1 Semaprochilodus insignis | reverse complement strand
CTAACCCCACAGCTCACCTGCTAACCCCACAGCTCACCTGCTAACCCCACAGCTCACCTGCTAACCCCACAGCTCACCTGCTAACCCCACAGCTCACCTGCTAACCCCACAGCTCACCTGCTAACCCCAGGACTGGCAGTGTTTATGATAGTTGATGCAACTCGGGACACATCACTATCAAAGAACAAATATGTTGCAAGGATGTTGAACTGTTAGCCGTTAGCATGAGGCTGTACTATCTACCGAGGGAATTCTTGCATGTTATCACGATAACTGCGTATGTCCCCCCCTGCCGATGCGAACACAGCTTGTGACATCATCCACAAGCAGACTACATAAAATTGTGTGTGGAGAACACTGTGCCCACCAAGTGCCCACAGTACAGTGTTTTCCCAATAACAAGCCCTGGGTTACCTCAGACCTGAAGGCTCTTCTGAAGGCGGCCTTTAGATCAGGAAACAAGGAGGAACTGAGAAGGAAAATCAGGGAGAGCAAGAACCATTGCAGGAAGAAAATGGAAGGCCAGCTGCAGCAGAACAATGTGAGCGGAGTCTGGAGGGGCTTAAAAACCATCTCAGGATTTAAGAGTCCAACGGGCAGCCTGAAGGAGACCCACAATGGGCAAACGACCTAAATGCCTTTTTCAACAGATTTGATCTGGCATCAGCTCTTCTCTGTCCTTCACCAGACAACAAGTGAGGAGGGAGCTGAGCAAGATGAAGGTGAGGAAGGCAGTAGGTCCAGACAACATCAATCCTGGACTCCTGAGACACTGCACAGACCAGCTGTGTGGGATAGTAAAGTGTAACGTTCCCCCTCTCACTTCAAGAAAGAAATAGTTACATATGTCCAAGGACAATATACTCTGAGTCAGCAAACACACCCCAGATGCGAGAAACGGCCAAATACCGCTAAAGTCATATTTGAAAAACAGTGATTTATGTTACAGTGACAAACACATACACACATATGACCCTTAAAGACCCAATAAATACCCAACGTCCACACAACCTCCAAAGTCCATAAAGTCCAAAATCCACAGCATTGCAGTAAACAGAAAAAAGGAAAAACCCAGGACAGATCTCACCGGTGGTGCAGTCCTGAAAGCAACCTACTTCCGAGGCAAACAGAGGAAATCCTCTTTTTAGTTTCCTCACTTAGTCCTCTGGGACGAAACCCTCGGCCGAGTTTAGGAGTTCCCATGTAGAGTAGACAGCTTTGGGTTGTCTTGCTCCTTCTTTCCCAAACACATCTCCCCCTCACTTCCACATGGCCAGACCATTTCTTCCCTTCCTCTTCCTGGTTCTGGTCACCTGTCTCTGTGACTCCGCCCCAGACAGAGCTCTTAAAGGGCCCATGCAGTTCTTTCATTTACCACACCCAAATAACGTTTAACCTTGCAAGGCTTTATTTTAAACCCATTTCTTAAAATGTGTGCAGCAAATTAAAAAGACTTAAGAAGCATCGTCACAAAAGGACAGTTTCAATCTGAGCCTGAGACAGGAGAGAGTTCCGGTGCTACACATCATGTATAGTGCCTGTTCCAAAGACTGCACACCCCACTGACCTTAATGGCTAGAGACCAGTAGCTTTGACTTCTCATCTGATGAAGGCTCTGGAAAGACTTGTTCTCACCTATCTTCATTCACTGGTGGGCTCAGCTATGGCTCCTCTGCAGTTCGCCTACCAGCCAAGCATTGGGGTGGAGGATGCAATCATCTACCTTCTCCACAGTTCCTTTGTTCATCTTGAAAAGGCAGGAAGCCCTGTTAGAATCATGTTCTTTGATCTGTCCAGTGCTTTGAACACCATCACGACCGCAGACAGGGAGAAACTGGACAAGCTCATCAGGAAGGCAGGTTCTGTTCTGGGCTGTGCATCGGACCCAGTGGAGGTATTTGGGCAGCAGAGGATGTTGGCCCTGCTGGCATCCATAATGGAGAACACCTCTCACCCACTACAAGAGACAGTCGCAGCACTGGCCAGCTCCTTCAGTGACAGGCTCCTCCACGTGCAGTTTGGTAAGGAGAGATACCGCAGCTCTTATCCCACCACCAACCCCACTAACCCCACAGATCACCCACCAACCCCACTAACCCTACAGCTCACCCATTACCTACCAACCCCACTAACCCCACAGCTCACCCACTAACCCCACTAACCCAACAGCTTACCTACCAACCCCACTAACACACATATAGACATTTTATTGGTCTAAACCACCAGTCAACCTACACGTGTCTTCCGAGTGTTATATGGAATAGTGATGATGGAAAATCTGGAAAACCTGGAAATAATAAGTTTCTTTGGGGGACTATTTTACCTCACAGCGCCCTGCAGCATGTATCCCTCCACCATGAATGGAGTCTAAGGCTGAAATCTTCAGACTATCATAAACAGCGTCTCAGACATCAGGCAGCGTATTCAGAACCACCTCATGTAGGAACTTTCTGTGAGGGAGCTTTTAGAGGGGGACGTCTGGTTACCTTCACCACCACTGGGAACAGTTCTGACTTTATCTAGAACGGAGCGTTTCACACTAATCCGCTCTGAATGACTCTGTTTATGTATTAAACACTGCGTCATGAGGGTGATTTGAAAAACCGGGGAAGTTCCACTTTAAAGTAGCTGAACTCCGGGTACTTTATGGTCATTTAAAGAAAGTCAGATTCGCTAAATTCAGTTTCACCACTGTAAACAGTCAGACTCTGTTACACCCAGCTTTCGGACGCTCCTGCGTCTCTGTACTGACCACCGAGCATAACGCGTACTGACCACACGCCTGAAGTTGGCTTCGTATTCTCCTGCTTCAGTTAGAACTTCTCCGGTCCACCTTAAATAGCGCAGCAGCGTTCTGCTGTAGTGGCTAGAATATAACTGCACCATTTAAGGTTGGAACGGGGAAAGTCCAATAGGAGACCAACTGACGGCTGACGTCTCCTGTATAAGCCTGCACGCCTTTACACGCGCGCGAGCTGTATCATCACCACCGTGACACTCTTCCGCCTCGAGGTGGGATTCGCTCGCGAAGATGCTCCGCGGGTCCGTGTGCGCAAAGGCGTCCGCGCTCCACGTCCTAACCGGATTTATTCTAGCTCCCGCTGAAAGCAGGTTTTCCTGCAGAGCCGGATTCCAGTGAGACACGTCGGCTGGTCGGACATGGACGCGCTTTATCTCGGGATACTCGCCACTTTCTGGAGCTCTGTAAGTTCGGCGACTTCAATTTCAGTTACAACCAGAATGTGTTTATACATCAATATTATTATTATTATTATTATTATTATTATTATTATTATTATTATTATTAATAATAATAATAACGATTAATAAAGATTGATGATAATGATGGTTATGATGATGATGTATCAGCCACTGGGTTCAGGCTTGAACAGGAACAGCTTTTAGCACTGTGTGTATACGGGTGTTAGTAGATGGTTGATGTTGGTCACAGATCTACAGGCAGAGAGGCGATGATTCCTCCTCTTATTGATCTTATTGAATATTATTGATCTTATTGAAGCTTCTTTATGACTTATAGTAGCTTTAAACACCCCCCCCGCCACCCCGCCCCCCAACTCCACCACCATCTTTCCAGTTGGCGGTCCGCACTCCTATAAGTGATCAGGTCGGATGTCTGTGTCCAGCCTATCTGCATGGGTTACTGCGGTAATGACATAGGTGTCCGTAACTATATAGCCATGCTGGTGGCGCTGGTGCAGGACAGATGGAGGTACATCATCTCTCATACAGGTAGAACCTCTCTGACGTTAATGGGAATGTTTGGCTCTCATCTTTGATCCCAGCACTTCCATCCACTACCCATTATCAGTCTACGTCTGGACACAGAGATGCCAGGAATCAGATTTGGGCTGGCAGTCTGAAGTCAGGGCGGGTGACTGCTGCTATGTACCACTAAGGTTCTTCCTGGGACTGTATGTCCAAAACAAGAAAGCTAGAAATCCAATACAGGTTACTAAAGTCTGCCCAGTGTTCAGTCATCAGCCATTCAGCAGATGTCTGCATGTCCTGATGGCTCTTTTGTTTGTGTCTTCAGATGGAGGCCATCCACCCGGACTGTGCCATTATATCCCAGCATATGAGGGCCCAGGAGCTCTGCAATCAGACCAGGTGGAGAGAGAACAAGAACCAGACAGGACCACAGGGTATGCACATAACCTGCTCACCTCACTGCAGATCCAGTCTGGGTTACCCCTGCGTAACTGGAGCAGTTCTGACTCTGAACTGCTTTAAATATGAAATATTAAAACTTCATCTTAGTTAAACCCCAGCAGATCCGTTAATGTAGCATGTTCCTGTCTGCTCGGATCTGCAGGAAGTGTAGCCCTGCCATGACGGTGCATCTCATCCACACAGCTGCAGAGGTCAAAGGTTAGTCATGTAGAAGGTTCCGGGGGCTTGAATTTGACTTTGAATTTGAATTCGGCAGACGTTCTATATTAAAGACCCAGAATGACAGAGCGGTGTAGACGAGTGAGGAGATGGAGAGAAGGCATATCCCCCACGACCCAGAATGATAGAGCGGTGTAGACGAGTGAGGAGATGGAGAGGAGGCATATCCCCCACGACCCAGAATGATAGAGCGGTGTAGACGAGTGAGGAGATGGAGAGGAGTCGTATCCCCCACGACCCAGAAGGACAGAGCGGTGTAGACGAGTGAGGAGATGGAGAGGAGTCGTATCCCCTGCGACCCAGAAGGATAGAGCGGTGTAGACGAGTGAGGAGATGGAGAGGAGAAGTGCTGAAGATTCTGTGTCAATGTCATATGCTAATGACCAGTGCTCTCATCGCATGTCTCTGAAGAAGGGGCTGAGTTAGGGGTGCGGTTGTGTCACGTTGGAGAGTATAGAAACCATATAGCCTATTGCTTCATACGGTCAGATGCATGTGCCAGCCAGGTCCAGATTTATTGCATTCGTTTAGTGGTTGGTAAGATCAAGTCAAGCCAAGATTTATTTATTTAAGAAACCTCGAGAGGAACCAAGACTCAAAAGGGGAACCCATCTTCCTTGGGTCAACACCAAATAACAAGAAGGACCAGGAACATCATTCAAAGCTCCAGAGAAAATCCTAACAACCACCTGGAAGACCTGTTAAACCCACCAACACTGTCTTCATCTCTGAGAGAGAGGAAAACATCAAGCTCCACTCCTGCTTCAGATCTGAGAACATCCACAGGTGTGTCTGTCCATCCTTCCACTGTGAGAAGACACCTCAACACTATGGAGGTCTGAAAGGAGGTGTAGCTGTTCAAGACGCTCCTCGCTGAGAAAAGGAGACACACACATCCCACAAAGAAGCCGCTGGTGTTCTCAGAACAATGGACTGACCACCCCACAGTCCAGAGTACAGAAAGTGTTTGGGGTTATCTGGATGGAGAGGAGAAGCAGAAGATGCTGAACCAGCTTCTAAGACTGAACTGTGGAGGTGTGTCTCTCTAAGGATCTGAAGGTGAGCCTGCTGAGGAGAACAGCAGTGATGAAGGGAAGAGTAGAGAGACTAAACACTCTAACACCTGATAGTTGCTGAGGATTCTGGGTATTTACTAATAGCGTCTGTTTTCTGTTTTGAGTCCTGGATGGTCATTTGAACAGTGAGTGAAGTGTGTCTGATGTCTGTGCAGGACTGCATGTGTGCTGCTGATGTGTCGTCAGGCAGGAGCTTTGCCCCAGTTCTCTCTCCCGATTCTGCACATTCAGGCGTGATGAGAGGGTCTTCTCCATGTTCCTTTAATTGAACATGACAGGACGCTGCTTCTCAGGATGGAGTCTGAATTCTGTTGGGCTGTGTGTTCCCCGCAGCAGATATCAGCTTTCAGGTGGTAGTAAACGGGATGTTCCTCAGTGCACAGGTATTCACAGCAGCTGCCCATCAACTGCATTACTGTCCTGACTGATCAGCTGTCTGCTACAGACGAGGCAGGTAGAGACTGGACTGGCAGATGCTGGAATCTTCAGGTGTAGATATTAGAAGATGGAAGTGACAGCAGACAGCACAAAGAAGTCTGAAATCTGGGCACGATAGTCAATTTCCCCAGTCCTTTCTTTCACTTCGTGGCTCCAGGCAGAAAAGAGATTGCAGTCGAATTTGCATTACAGGACGCGTAAATGTTCGTGAAGCTGCTCCCTTTTGATGCTGGTTCAAAGGAATGAAGCAGTGAATGCTTGTGTGAGGTAGAAGGACCGGCAGCGTGAGAGGAGCCGGTGGGGAATTCTCCCTTTGAAAGGGTCTTAACTGTCAGGCCTAATCTCCAAAGTGATTTACAGAGGCATTGTTAATCTGGAATGAGTTGCGACTTGCGCCGATTTCATCTCTCCCAGTGGACCGGCTCGATGAATTAAGGTGCTATGAATAGAAGCGAGTTAGTGGGCGGAGACGTCCAGAGCGAGAGGTGGGAGGGACGCTTGCGACTGGGCTAATTGACCCAGATGGTGGATGTTAATGGAGTTAGAGCAGGCAGGTAGAGACTCCGGAGGTGTGGAGGTATTACTCTGGACTCCGGAGAAAGGTTCGCATGCCTCTCTTATTGAGTCGAAGAGGCTGCTGATATCACGATCATTCTGTTAAATCCAAATTTTTAGGTTTTAAGCCTAACCTACTCTGGGTGTAGTACAGTGTCAGCATTAAGGTGGAGGACCATCCCAATGTGCCCTTAGATCAGAGTCTTTATGCTTGGTAACGCAGTAGCTCTGCAGCTCACTGTGCCAATCAGTCCATCTGAAACACGCTGGCAGTAAGCTGTCTCCCTGAGGCCGACCTGACCCTGTTCTAAGTGCCAGCTTTACAAATGACATGATTTCCCTTCAGCAGGGACAGAGATGTGTCTGTCCACCACAGGCTGTCTGCTGGCCACTAACAGCACTGAATGAGGAGGCTCATCTCAAAGTCCTGAACATTTCCTCATGACTCCTCTATTGGGAAGTTCTATTTATGTGTCACCTTCCATTTAGATTCCTCCAATCCAGGACCAGCTTTATCAGCTCAACACCATCTTACCACTTAACACCCAAATTCACTTTGGGTTCCATTGTTCCTGCTTTAAGCTCCTTATGTGAACCATGTTAACCCACTGGAGTGGCATTTAAAGTCCAGTGCCTTCACAGCTCGTTCCTGGTCCTGGTCAACAGGTCAGCATCTGCTCTCCTAGATCTTATTAGGCTGATGCTCCGTTTTCAAAACTGACCCTCTACATCGATACAGTGCGTCTAAATGTATCTAGGTCATCCTGGAGAAACAGCCTTAGTGTCCTCAATCCAGAAGAGTTTTACTCTGAATGTTGTATTAGTCACTTCAGGGGCCTCACTCACTTTAGGGGCCTCAGGGGCCTCACTGACACACTGACCTCGAGGAACGATCAGTGATTTCACCCACTAACTGACACATGCTGAAACCACGATCGTCCAGTGTCATGTTTATAGTGGGTTGTGTTCCGGTCTCATGGGCCTACACCAGAGTGGACAAACAGCGGGCAGGAGGCGACTGAAGCTCAGCCTGGATCACTTTACATGGGCACAAATGGACGGACGCAGCTGAAACGAGAAGAAACAGGACTTACAGAGCCGGTGTTCATAGCGTCACTGTCCTAATAGAACCTCGTATCTCTGAAATAGGCATGAAAATGAAGATCGCTGCTGTGGAGGTGTGCAGGTCTGTGCTGGTCTGTGCCGGCCTGTGCTGGTCAGTGCTGATCGCTGCTGTGGAGGTGTGCAGGTCTGTGCTGGTCTGTGCCGGCCTGTGCTGGTCAGTGCTGATCGCTGCTGTGGAGGTGTGCAGTTCTGTGCTGGTCTGTGCCGGTCTGTGCCGGTCTGTGCTGGTCTGTGCTGGTCTGTGCCGGCCTGTGCTGGTCAGTGCTGATCGGTGCTGTGGAGGTGTGCAGGTCTGTGCCGGCCTGTGCTGGTCAGTGCTGATCGCTGCTGTGTATATTGTAGATGCCTCACATGATAATTCAGATGATAAATATTTTTTCAGGACGTGTTCGAGGCTCTGATGTAGGTGTTTCTCTGATGTAGGTGTTTCTCTGATGTTTCTCTGATGTTTCTCTGATGTAGGTGTTTCTCTGGTGTTTCTCTGATGTTTCTCTGATGTAGGTGTTTCTCTGATGTAGGTGTTTCTCTGATGTAGGTGTTTCTCTGGTGTTTCTCTGATGTTTCTCTGATGTAGGTGTTTTCCTACATAATATTAATACACGACGCCTTATTAATATTAACCACTATTAATTAATTGATATGTCATGATTTATCAGTCTAATAGTCAAATTACACATATAGAAATCTCTAATTTAAAGTAAAGAAATGATCTGACTGAGTGATATGAGTGGGTTTTGATAAATGTGATATTGGCTGCAGCAATATTTGAATGATATCAAACACAGGACTTGAAAATAAATGAAGCATTTAATAACATGCAAAATCACAAACGAACAAATCAACACCAAACACCAGTATATTTACACTGGATATGAGGGAGGAGGGAATGGGGAACAGGAGAGAAGGAACGTGGAGGAGGGAACTGGGAAAGAGGGAACGGGAAGGAGGTAGAGTTGTGGACAGGTTGTAAAACAGGCTGTTAGACAGGTGTACCTGTAATTACTGAGATCTGGACGTGACTTCACGGACATACTATAAGCAGATCTGGCAGCTGTGACCATCTCTGGCATCATTGGTGGTGCTGCTCACCGCTGCCACTGGCACGGGGTCGTTTATGGAGCCAGGGGAACGCAGCTGTCAACCATAATGTGATCAGACACGCTCACACAGTTCTGAGCCGGCAGCCGGATTATTTCCTGAAAACAACAAACATGTTCCAGTTATTAACACACATTCCAAACACACAGCTGCAGACAGGAGCTTCAACAGAACACGTGCAGGGTACACGTCAGCCCCTCTGAGGTGCCTGGGAGAGAAGGAAAGCCTGATCTGATGGATAGAGAGGTGATGCTGTGTGAATGCTGGACCGAGTAGACGAGGAAACCGAATGTGTTCCAGTGTTGACTGAACCTGCATCCACACTCTGCTGTGTTTCAGGATGCAGGACGGAATGGGATGAGATACGCTGCTGGCTCAGAGCAGATGTCGGCCAGGTGGTCAACGTGTCCTGCTCAGAAGTCTTCCAGCACTTCTCCAGCAAGCAAGGTCAGCTCTCTACTGACAACTCAGGAACCAAAAGGGAGGCAGGGAGTGTGGGTTAGGGTTAACATGCTAACGGAGAACTGAGAGTGGATGTTCGGAAAACCAGACCCTGGAAACCAGCCCCACCTCCACACACACCCCCAACCTCCCAACACACCCCCACCTCCTGACAAACCCCCCACACTCCCCACCTCCCCACACACCCCCCAGGCAGTTCAGTAGTGTGCTAAAGTGGGTCAGTTCTCCTTCTCTTTGATGTTGGAACAGACGTGTGCACGTGTTTCTGCTGGTACAGATCTTCAGTCTGATTGGCTTGCTGATGCACTGCGAGGTAGTGGGGACTGTGTGTGACCTAAATTGAAAAGCTGGAGGTTAAAGGGTCTGCAGTCTGCCAGCTTGAGGAAAATGTGCATCAGGGTCATGTGACTCCAGGTGTCCCGGTGGATTGATGTCCAGTATGGAGGTTGTGGTATTTTACAGGTCAGTGGTCTACTAAACACTGTGAATGTTTGTTGTACAGGACCCCAGAGGAGCGGAGAGGGAGCTAGCTAGCTCTAAAAATGTTGTGCAGACTTGTCCTGCCCTCCTTTTTGCTGGCATCAGTGGTACCAGAATCCGTCTTACCTCAGAGAGAGTCGACCTACAGCTCCTCTCAGGAAACTGCCGGAGGACTGTTTCTAGCAGTGAGCAGACTGAGCAGACTGACCAGACTGACCAGACGGAGCAGACTGACCAGACTGAGCAGACTGAGCCCACTTCCTCAACATTAATGACGAAAGCAAGATTATTTCATCACAGGTGTTAAACAGGTGTGTCTTCATCACTACCTTCCACAGCAGAGACTGCTGATATGGAGATTGATGCAGTCTCCAGTATTCACCAGAGCCAATATCTAAACACGTATAAACTGGAGGGACTGGGAGCAAATCCCCCCACCTTACAGGGGACCGTAACATTCCTGTGTTCAGGGCTGCAGAGAGAACACAGCAAATGGAGTGCAGCGAATTGCCGCTCAGCTCTGTCTGATCTTTCTGCTCCTCTGATACAATAAAATACATATTTACAGTATTACTGAAGTGAGAGTTCTGATACTGAAACACATTCCAGAAGTGCACATGTGCACCTGCAGAAGTGCAGTTTATTAGCACAGTGACCCGCGATTAGCATGCTATTGTGCTGGTTCATGGTTGATATATTATTAACAGCTGAGTAGAGCTGAGACGACAGATCGGACCCTCATAATCACTGATTGAGATTGTTGGTCATATGTTACTGTCTGTTATGTTTCATGGCTTCAGTCAAGACTCCTACAGTAATGCAGCACTTGCTATTGAGCAGCTAGAAGCTCAGATCAGTCACCTCTCGGTTAACTCTTCAGTCAGTCAGTGTTTAATGCTGTATATGAAAATGGAATTATGCAACTTTCGCTGCTGAAGTGATGTGTTCATCGTGCTCTGTTCATGGATCTGTGTGCTTCATGTTAGTTGCTCATTGTACCTTCCTGAGCCGGTAATGCTGGATAAACTGGTGGGATTCCGGATTCCTGGAAACAGGAACAGAAATTAATCTAAAGGCCTTAGAAAAGACGAAGAGCTGGATAAAGTCAGATTATTAATCTGTGATTTTAAAACAAGCTCTTACAGATTACATACAGCAGATCATAGATTCAGTCTGTTGTGATGTGAAGGCGAGCGGCGATTAGAGATACAGTGAGGGGAAAAAAGGGATTTTGAAAACTGCCACGTGTGATGGAATGTTTTCCGCTATGAGGATATTCCACAAGGAAAAACTAAAATCGCATTATTAAAAAATCCACACACACTTCATATGGTTCAGTAGTGGAGGCTGATGACTTCACAGCGTTCACCCAATTCTGATTCTTTGATTACTTTTTTCCTAAAAGCTTCAGAGACCCAGGATTACACGTTCCCTGTAATCTGGCTGTTTATGTCAACGTTCCTAAATCCACTCTGAGGGCTTAGAGCTTAAAATGAGCAGCTCTCAGTCTCAGTGCAGAGCGGGGGACTGACCACACGCCTGCCCAGTGGTAAACCCACCTAAAGTCTTAATCACAGACATGAGGTCCTTCTGGGAATTCCCAGGGACTCTCCACACACATCTGTCCCACTTCCTGGACACGTGGGGCTGTTGGACGCTGTACACTGAGCTGCTTTACTGTCGTTTCCATGGTAAATCCTGTTTGCAGGGTTTAACTGCATCTGAACCAGCTGCTGCAGAATGTAGAGAAAAGGTGTGTGATTAATGTCCAGCCTGTGATCAGTGATCAGGTTCTACAGTCCAGCTCTGAAGCAGGAACCCGCAGCTGAGTGTGAGGAGTTCCTGCTCGAATGCTGCTAAGCTTAGCTGTTGCTGTGAAAGAACGCATTTGTGGGTGGAGCATGAAAAGGACAGTTAGCGTAGCTATGACAGGTCAGTAAAGGGTTAGGATTTAAGGGTTAGAGTTAGGGTTAGGGCTTAAGGTTTAGGGTTTAGGGTTTAAGGTTTAACGTTTAGGGTTAGGGTTTAGGGTTTAGGGTTAGTGTTGAAGGTTCAGGGCTAGGGTTTAAGGTTAGGGTTAGGGTTTAGGGTTAGGGTTTAAGATTTAAGGGTTAGGGTTTAAGGTTTAGGTTTAAGGGTTAGGGTTAGGGTTTAGGGTTAAAGGGTTGAAGGTTTAGGGTTAGGGTTTAAGGTATAAGGTTTAAGGTTTAAGGTTTAGGTTTAGTCTCTGTCTCACCTCGTCTCTGTATCGACCACTCCCAGTCTTGGTCTCATCTCTGTCTCTACTCTGTCTTGACAACTCCCAGTCTTGGTCTCGTCTCAATCTTGTCTCTGTCTTAGCCCCTTCCAGTGTTGGTTTGTCCCTTGTCTTGGCCCCTCCCAGTCTTGGTCTTGTCCCTGTCTTGGCCCCTCCCAGTCTTGGTCTTGTCTCAGATCTAGTGGTCTTGACCGCAGTAGCAGTCAGTGGTAACAGCTGTAGCCTCTCGGCTGAACGATGTGGACGTCGTCCCTGTTGTTTGATGGAGCTGCCGTGAATCTCGATGATGAATTGAGAAGTGATTGTGATGTGCCTTCGTTGGCGATGTGTATTGTTATATTGCTATCTGATGGTAAATCTGTATATGCTGTATATTGGTTCTTACTCTTGGTACACATTTTTTTTCCGCTAACTCGTCCCGAGGTTTTCAATATACCGACAGCGTTCCAACTCCAGATTGTTTGGTCTGATTGGGAATGGTGTGCTTGTATACAGCTTTTTGATCGGATGCATGGTTTCCACATAGCAACTGATTTTTCCAGACTTTTTTCCCCATTAGGAATGAATAGAATGTAACAGTGCACACCCATCTACTGTACCTCTACCCTTCTGATGCACCTCCTCAGGATAGACCCCTAAGCAGGAATTCAATATCGGTTCAACCCCCCACTCTTCTGTTTGTCTAAACTCTAATCCACAGACATACTGACGCGCACTCTGTGAGTGTCGTTCATTCATCCCTCACTCCTTCCATAGCAACCTTCAGGAAATGCTCTGTTGTAGTTCTAATAGCGGCCTCTGACTGGATGAGCTGCAGGTAAACAGGAACGTCTGATGTGTATTAGGGGTGTGTAGTTCAGGAAGGCGGAGCTTCTGATCTGGGCATGTGTGTGTTTATAGTGGATCTGTTCTGCTGGTGTTCAGTGTTGATAATTGTGTGTTTGGGTTCTACTAGTACAGATATACAGACTTCAGGTTTCCCTGAACACGGTATTCTCCTCATACTGTACATCTGTAATCACCCTCTGAACTGCTCTGATACAGCTGTGTGTCTTCAAGCCCCGCCTCCCCTTTACTCCTACTCTTTCACACCCCCTTCACCTCTCCCCTTTACTCCTACTCTTTCACACCCCCTTCACCTCTCCCCTTTACTCCTACTCTTTCACATCCCCTTCACCTCTCCCCTTTACTCCTACTCTTTCACACCCCCTTCACCTCTCCCCTTTGCTCCTACTCCTACTCTTTCACATCCCCTTCACCTCTCCCCCAGTGAACCCCAGTGATGATTTCAGGAATTACGGGAATATAGTTACGGAGTTATCCACAGTGTATTAGTACATCAGGAAGAATGAGCTGTAACAGATCTGCTGGACTTTCCAGGTTACATCTACAGGAACTGCACAGCAGCGGGCTGGAGTGACCTGTATCCACCTTATGAGGAAGCCTGTGAGTTTGGAGATGACGCAGAACCTGAATCTGAGGTGAAGTCATTGTTGTGCTCCGTTGACCCCGAAGTCTAGACTGTCATCTTAGATAGTTCCTTCTGTGTGATGGGTGGACGCGGTGGTCATCATTGTCCCTTTCATCATAAGAACAGAGAGGACTCTGCAGCAGTGTGTGATACGCCTGTGTAAACATGACCTCCGTCTTTCTGTTTACAGACGACCTACTTCTCCACACTCAAGCAGGTGTACACAGCGGGATACGCCACATCGCTGATATCCCTCATTACGGCTATCGCAGTGCTCATGTCCTTCAGGTACGTGGTGTCTGGGTACGTGGTGTTTTGGGTGCGTGGTGTTTGGGTACGTCATGGGGTGTTTGGGTGGCTGGTGTCTGGCTACATGTTGTTTAGGTGCCTGGTGTTTGGGTACGTGGTGTTTGGGTGTGTGGTGTCTGGGTATGTAGTTTTTGGGTACGTGGTGTTTTGGGTACGTGGTGTTTTGGGTACGTGGTGTTTTGGGTACGTGGTGTTTTGGGTACATGGTGTCTGGGTGCGTGGTGTCTGGGTACGTGGTGTTTTGGGTACATGGTGTCTGGGTACGTGGTGTTTTGGGTACATGGTGTCTGGGTGCATGGTGTCTGGGTGCGTGGTGTCTGGGTGTGTGGTGTTTTGGGTACGTGGTGTTTTGGGTACGTGGTGTCTGGGTACGTGGTGTTTTGGGTATGTGGTGTTTTGGGTATGTGGTGTTTTGGGTACGTGGTGTTTGGGTGCATGGTGTTTTGGGTATGTGGTGTTTTGGGTACGTGGTGTTTTGGGTACGTGGTGTTTTGGGTATGTGGTGTTTTGGGTACGTGGTGTCTGGGTGCGTGGTGTCTGGGTACGTGGAGTTATCTACAGTGCTGTTGTGGTGCTGGATGTTTGTAGAGAGTGATGTATTTCTGTGTGCATGTCGTTCATATCCAGTTTAGCTACAAATGAAAGAATATCTGTATATGTTCCAGGAAGTTCCACTGCACCAGGAACTACATACACATCAACCTCTTCACCTCCTTCATCCTTCGGGCCAGTGCAGTCTTCATCAAAGACACTGTTCTGTTCTCTGATGAGTCCCTGGACCACTGCTTCATGTCCACGGTGAGAGAGAGAGACAGAAAGGGTGAGACAGATGGAGAAGAGACTGGGGAAGAGATGGACAGAGAAAAAGAGAGAGAGAGACGGAGAGACAGAGAAACAGAGGGAAAGAGAACTGATAGATAGATAGACAGATAGATAGATAGATAGATAGATAGATAGATAGATAGATAGATAGATGATATTTGGATTAAATTAGTTTAGAATGGATGGATGGATGGATGGATAGATTAGATGGATGGTTGATGGATGGATAGATTATGCATGTTGGCTGGTGTAGGTGCTGTAACAGTGCTGATGTGTCTTCATGGTTCCACCAGGTGGCGTGTAAGAGCGCTGTGGCTTTCTTCCAGTTCAGCATCCTGGCTAATTACTTCTGGCTGCTGGTGGAGGGCATGTACCTGCAGACGCTGCTGGCGCTCACCTTCGTCTCCCAGAGGAAGTACTTCTGGTGGTACATCCTGATAGGATGGGGTCAGTACATCATGGAAATGAGTTCTGAGCTCGGAGGAAAGCCTGCGCCTCGTTAGCTT
The DNA here is from genome assembly GCA_034552555.1 of Semaprochilodus insignis. Lineage (NCBI taxonomy): Eukaryota > Metazoa > Chordata > Actinopteri > Characiformes > Prochilodontidae > Semaprochilodus > Semaprochilodus insignis. The sequence goes on along the minus strand of CM067493.1, from coordinate 513,734 downwards.
CAAAGAGAGCGTGTCGTCCTGAAAACGCCCTGAATATATGATCAAAGCTGTTCGTGTTCTTGAGAGGGTCTTTGTTCCTCAGTTCCATTCTGTGTTTGTATGGATCCCACTGTGGGAGCTGAGCCTGCAGTAAGCTCCGTCTTCTGTGTTGCAGGTGTTCCGTTGGTCGTGCTAGTCATTTGGGTTTTGACAAGAAACTTTTATGACAACAGAGGGTAAGTGAACCTCGCGCCTCAGCCAGCACAGAGTCAAAGCACTGATATCACTACTACATTACCATCAGCGCCAGTACCAGTGATGGGGACACTGATACCTGGAGACCAATGGAACACTAAGCACGGTTGTAAGTCGCTCTGGATAAGAGCGTCTGCTAAATGCCGTAAATGTAAATGTAAATGTAAGTAGACGTGCTGATGTGTGAATCTCTGTCTGCGGTGGTGTAGAGACACTAACAGGAGCTGCTCACCTGAACGTCTGATCTGCTCCTCTCAGTAATCCCTCACCTGCTGCTCTGCAGTCTGAGTTACTGTTAGTCCAGACTCGTACTGAAAGTGTCACTGAACAGCCACCCAGTAGCCGTGTAGAGACAGTGTTCAAACAGATAGTCTCTCTGTCACTGAACACACCCCAGACTGTTACTGAGCAGTGGAGAGGAGACGAGACGCAGGTACAAGATAAATGAGTGTCACATGTACACACCACTGTTCAACACCATTCTCACTACTGAATATACACTCACTCACACTGTTCAACACCATTCTCACTACTGAATATACACTCACTCACACTGTTATTACACCGTTCTCACTACTGACTATACACTCACTCACACTGTTATACACCATTCTCACTACTGAATATACACTCACTCACACTGTTATTACACCGTTCTCACTACTGACTATACACTCACTCACACTGTTATACACCACTCTCACTACTGACTATACACTCACTCACACTGTTATACACCATTCTCACTACTGACTATACACTCACTCACACTGTTATACACCATTCTCACTACTGACTATACACTCACTCACACTGTTATACACTGTTCTCTCTATTGACTATAAACAAACTCACACTGTTCAACACTGTTCTCTCTGCTGACTATATAACACTGTTTTATTAATGACAGATTTCGTTAAAATAACACATTTAATGTCATTGTATAAATATCAGAACATAGTCAGGATAGAGTTAGTATCAGCCTCGGTTCTCAGTATCAGCCTCGGAAGAGATAAAGTGGTTCCAGAGCATCAGATTTGTGCTCAGGCTGACTCAGGACATTACAGGGAAAGAGAAATATCCTGACATTAAAGGGTTAAAGGGAATTAAAGTCCGGAATGTGTTTTCTTTCCTCCACATTTGAAGGTTATGGTTTTTTAGAGAACTGGGTAGCAGTACTAGGTGTCACCTGTCCTAAGAGCTAATCGTCATTAACACTGGTGAATGTAACCTTCATAGCAGATGACTATAAACCTTAATAAGCACTTACAGAGGCTTATGAGGAGTTATGAAAAGGTTATGTAGCTGTCATGTAGCCTTATGAACAGAAGTGTTATCTCAAGGTTTTTCCTAGAACCATTTAAGAACCTTTATCCTGAGGTCTTTAGAGATGGGAAGTTTTCCATGCTGTACGTGTGTTCGGTCTGATGATGTTTTCCTTGTGCAGATGTTGGGATGACACGGATAACATTGGCGCCTGGTGGATCATCAAAGGGCCCATAACAGCATCCCTGTTCGTAAGTAAGGGATGAGTGTGTGTGTGTGTGAGTGTGAGATGGAGGGTTAGGGTTAGGGTCAGGAGCTCAGTCTGGAGCCTGTGAGTGTGAGATGGAGGGTTAGGGTTAGGGTCAGGAGCTCAGTCTGGAGCCTGTGAGTGTGAGATGGAGGTTGAGTGTACTGACCTGTTGGGGTCACTGTGTAATTGAGGTAGACACTCTCGTTCTGGGCAGTGTGTCCACCATGTGTCCTCTAGGGTAATAACATCCTGCAGTGGAAAGAAAGTTGTGTTCTGTTTCTGTCAGGCCAACATCATCATCTTCCTGAACGTGATCCGGATCCTGGTTCAGAAGCTGAAGTCTCCGGGTGTAGGAGGGAATGACACAGGACACTTCATGTGAGTCATAAGAATGAAGACAGACGTGTTGAAGACACCTAGTCCTAAAATCTGAATCTGAGGTTCAGCACGGGTTACCAGAACAGGCTGGGAGTCTCAGTGTGGTAGGATCACTTGTTAAACTGGGAGTTTGATTGGTCAATATTAAAACTGTAGTTTTCCTGTTTTGATTATTTATTAATCAGATTTTAAAATTGAAATTAAACTGAGAGTAAAGTGACACCATCTGAACTGATGGTTAGGATTAGGGATTAGGGGTTGGGGTTAGAGGCTAAAGCTTAGGGGTTACGGTTTAGGGGTTAGGGTTAGGGGTTAAGGAGTTGAGGTTAGGGTATAAGGATTAGGGATTAGAGATTAAGGGTAAGGGGTTAATGGATTGATGTTAGGGATTAAGGGGTTGAGGTTAGGGGTTAGGTAAGTAAAAGTGACTACTTAAAAGTTTTAAAATCATTTTTCTGAACTTTTTATCTGCAGTGTAAATAAATGTTCAGTGCTGATGTTTATATGTAGCCGTAACATTAACAGTGCTGACAGTTACAGCCTTCGAGAGTTATTAGCCCTGGCAGTCTGTGACTATGCTAGAGGCTAGGAGCCAAATAGCATGTTATCCCCCCTCCACCAAACTTTACCGTTGGCACTCTGCATTCTGGTAGGGAGTGTTCTCCTGGATTCATCCACCAAACCCAGATTCCTCCATGAGCCCGCCATATAGTGAAGTGTGATCCATCACTCCAGAGAACACGGTTCCACTGCTCCAGAGTCCAGTGGTGGAGCTTTAAAGCACTCCACCCGACGGTCAGCCGAGCCATTCTACTGTCAGTGTCTGCAGGACTATGTGTCCACATGTATCTCTTATTAATGAACAGTGCCGACACCTCTACTTCCCGAGTTCTGAGATGATATAGTCTGTGTGAGCCTCCACAACAAAACCTGCAGCTTTTACCCGAAAAGCGTCAGTGACTGGAATGCTACGTGGTTACGCTGTAACGCTGCTGATTGGTCTCCGGTATAACGGTATAGAATTAGCCAGTGAAAATATTATTCCTGTTAGTCTTGGCGGGGGAAGCTGGCTCACCAAAACATGTATTATATGTATACTGTGCTGAATGTGTACATATGTTTATGTATAATTTGATCTCTGACTGTCTGGAAGAGTAACAGGTGCCGACATTCATCCCGGACGACCCTTTATATGAGTTCCTGGATGACGGAGGAGACTGTCTGTGCAGCGAGTGTGAAGATGATGAAAGGGAACAGTGCTCCTCAGCTTTCAGCAGGAGATTCTGTTCATACCAATTAGGACAGAGCTGAGAAAGGCTGATGTTCCAGCTGTTAGAACATCCTTTATGTATGAATCCTCCCAAACCGCCTGTACACTGACATTTAGCGCAGTGGGTGATGGTGCACGCTTTCTATTTTAATCCCTTTCTTTTGTCTCATCGCTGAAAGGTAAACAACGTTAAAGGACCCGCGTGTGATTTTAATGCGCTCTCCTTAAAGGTGCTCCTCACCTGGATACCATCACCCTCATACACCTGAACTGTAGTGCATTCAGTTCATCACATGACAAAAGACCCTGTGAGACTTTTCCTACGACATTATCCAATGAAAAATGTTGAATCAGTTGAATCTTTGAAAGTATAATGATGTCATCAATCTTACATTCTACCCTTTTTAGTAACCATGGTGATGAATAATGAAACAAAGCACTTCCGAGCTACATGCTGTAATGTGTTTCAGGAGTTCTGATGAGATGTATTGATTCAGTTACATCATTTCCACGTAGTTACTGTCGAGAGTGTGTGGAGAGACAGAACTGTGTTCCTGTAAAAATAAAATTAATCTGTAAAAGTACATTTAGTGCAGTTTCAGTGCAGCTTCTGGAATAACAGGCCATACTGCACTCCTGTAGAAAACTCTGTCCAGCTGCAGTGAGCGGTAGCCATGGAGCCATGGAGTGATGGAGCCATGGAGTGATGGAGTGATGGAGCCATGGAGTGATGGACATGATTCTTCAACTCCAACACATCTGGGAGCTAGAGTCGACTCTTGACCAATGACCAAGAATCAAAATGTGTTGTGTCCTCGGTACTATCCCTACAGAGTTCCAAACTGTCTCTGGAAGCAACATCTGCACCAGATCTGAGCATCAGGATCTTCATGAACATGGTCTCCATGGCTGAGCAGCTGCACATAAGCATAAGATCACTATGCTCAATGCTGAGCATCGGCTGGAGTGGTGTACACCTCCACCACTGGACTCTGGAGCAGTGGAACCGTGTTCTCTGGAGTGATGGATCACACAGTCTGATGGAGGAATCTGGGTTTGGTGGATGAATCCAGGAGAACGCTCCCTACCGGAATGCAGGCGCCCACAGTAAAGTTTGGTGGAGGAGGGATAATGGTCTAGGAGGGTTCAGGGTTTGGGCTCAGACCCTTAGTTCCAGTGAAGGGTGGTGGTAATGCTGGAGCATACACAGTTCTACACTTCCAGCTTTGTGCAGCAGTTTGGGGAAGAACCCTTTCCTGTTCCAGCAGGACTGCGCCCCTGTGCACAAAGCCAGATCCATAAAGACTGGACTGAGGAGTCTTGGGTGGGAGAGGCACCACTCCATATTAATGCTGGGGGGGGGGGTTGGAATGTAATGTCCAACAAGCTTAACTGCTCAAAGACTATGAATTAGATGTTTGCTTTCTGCTCAGGCTTGTTTCAGAGCCATACGCTGCTGATGTTCTACAGAACCCATCTGAAAGCACTGATCTTATACTTCATTATTCCAGCTGTTTTACTGCAGATGCTCGAGATGGAGTGTGGAGAATATCAGCAGTAAAGTGGAGCGCTTTAGCCTGCAGCTATTGAGAAGGGAAGGCAGAGCAATGCGGGTGGGACTGACTAGCGTACTTGTTTTCACTCTGGGGAAGATGATACAGGCAGAATGAAGCAGCGCAGCCAGTAAAGTGTCTAAACACGGCTCCTTTAATTATGTCACTGTAACTTATCTTACGTGCACATTAGCATTTAGGCTAAACGGAACGTGAGCGGTGACCCGGCTAATTCACAGGGCCGACCTCCGATCCCAGAAATAGTGCGTTACACAAGCAGAAACCAACACTGCCTGCCTGCCTCTGGTGTAATCAAGGCGGATGGGGAAGCGTGATGTGAAGTGAGCTAACGGCAATTAGCATGGAAATGACAATTAGCTGAGGGCAGCTGGGTTTAGGCTCCTGATGTAATTATGGTTGAGGGAACTTTATTTTTAGATGAACTCAAACTCGTTTAGATGTTCGCAGTCCTGCTAAATAGCCACAGCTCCATTAAGCGTTTTTATCTCCCCACTAACTCAGCAGGTTCCTCCACACTGTGGATCGCTAATGCTAGCACTGAAGCAGTGTGGGCCTCCTCCAGATCCTCAGAGATGTATGGAGATATTTAAATATAAAGCCAGAACTCATAATAAACTCATTCTTTCCAGTGTTTATGCAGTTCCACATTTGCATTTAGACTGGATTATTAGCTGATGGGATTATTCGGTGCTGGTGACTGAGCTCAGTTCCCTATTGGCTGGTGTTCTGAGCACAATTGGAACCAGGTTCTGATGGAGAGATTTAGGTCAGGACTCTGTTACTACTCTAATACATGTACATAGTTCTCCCTTTGTTAGGTATAGGTTAGGTACTGAATTCATTGGCCATTTTATCAGAAACTCTTATAGGTGCACTTTGTTATGGGCTGTAGAACATCTTGTGTCCAGTGTAAAATGGTCACCACAGGTCCACTGCTGACCAGATACACACTGTTAACATGCCACTACTGTGTCAGTGTCAGTAGAGCTTCACAGATTCACTGTCTGTGATTCTCAGCACTGCAGTGACACTGAGGTGGAGTGAGTGTGGACACTCCAGCAGCACTACTGTGCCTGATCCATTCACACCAGCAAAACACACACTAACACACCACCACCACGTCAGTGATCCACCACCCACATAGTACCTGCTCTGTGGTGGTCCTGTGGGGCTCCTGACCATTGAAGAACAGGGTAATACAGTATACAGAGAAACAGACGGACTACAGTCTGGACCTGTACAACTACAGAGTGTCCTGTATGGTCAGTGGGGCTGCTACAGTGGACAGTGAGTGTAGATACATTTACATTTATGGCATTTAGCAGACGCTCAGGGAGGTGGAGCTGATGAAGTGACCAGTCGAGTTTAATCTGATCAGTTTATCCCATATTAAGTCAGTCTGTCTTCCCTGAAAGCCTGGACGATCTTGACAGTCCCCTGACGTACCGGGTCTGTGATTCTATGTACCGGTTTTGGTCTAAAGCTTGTCCATGTGGATGTTTCTGCAGGAGGCTGGCCAAGTCCACTCTGTTCCTGATCCCTCTGTTTGGGATGCACTACACGGTGTTTGCTTTCCTGCCGGAGAACACCGGAGAGACAGCACGACTCTACATTGAGCTCGGCCTCGGTTCCTTTCAGGTGGGTTTCTGGGGGCAGCCTGACATGCACACCAGTCCAGTCCTGCAGGACCACCGTTTCATTTACATACCAGCACCAGGTGTAACAATAAATACACTGAGGACGAGCTGAACGCGTCCCCGTCTCCTCTCATCGGAACGTTTTCCTGAGTAAATGAAAATCCAGGGAAGCGTATTTGGTGTTAATGTGATTAATGGTGTTAGTTTGTTTCTATGATCAGAAATTAACATCATAAACATTTTCCAAAACAGTGCTAAGGAATTTCTCGGAAATTAGATTTTAGAGGTGAAACAGTTTAAAGTATATCAGCGTTTGCCAGTGGTCTTCCATGACACACTGGAACGTCAGAAAAGCAGAAACAGTGTTTTATACAGGCTACAGGCACAGACCACACCCATCTGACTTTCTCTAAGAGATGTAAACATGCGAGGTGAGTTTGGAAACATGTTGATTCTTAATATTAAACACGCGGCGATCTGTAAAAACTCTGATATGCTCTCTTATGTCCAGGGCTTTGTGGTGGCTCTACTGTACTGTTTCCTCAATGGAGAGGTATGTACTCCCACCTTATTATATTAATTATAATAATAATAATAATAATAATAATAATAATAATAATAAGTTAGACTTGTATGGCGCCATGAGGGGAACAGATGAATCAGGGGAGTGAGATTGTTAGCTGGTAAGGTTTCATCTGAGCTTTGAAGATGAAAGGGAGGTAGAGGAGCGAATAAATGGAGGTCAGGAGTTCCAGACGGCGGAAAGAGCTGCCTCCCACAGTGGAACAGCTAGTGACTCTATGTTCTGAGGCTGTCCTATCGCTGATGTAGGTGTGCTGTGTGGACTCATGCTGTCCCCTCAGGTGCAGGCGGAGCTGAAGAGATGGCTGAGAAAGTGGCAGACCCAGAGTCATCTGAGTCCTGGCAAGAAGCGTCGCATCACCATCACCCAGATTACCGTCCTGGAAAGAGGCGACCCGCAGGCGGCTGTGTGTTCTGGTAACGTGTCATCGCTGTGAACACGCAGGCGCGACCCACCGTTACGTGTCATTAGCTTGCTGTTCTGAGAGCTGGAGAGTTTCAGCACAGCTGGATTCATCTGCCTGGAAGCGAAGGGACGGAGTGTGGATCAAGGAGCATTAAGCTGGAGTGTGAAACTGGGTCTCAGGAGGAGGAGGAGGCTTTCAGAGACAGCTTTGTGCTGTGCTGATGTCTGGCTAGATGTCTCGTCTTGTTTAATGTAGCATCCTGTTAGGGAAAACACGTCTCTCCGAACTCTCCAAGCTCCAAAATGAGTCGTTATTCCCATAAACACAGTAACTCTGGAGTAACTTCATCCCCACATTTCCAAAGAGCCTACAGCGGTTCCTCCTCTGCTGCTAATATACTAAATGATGAACAGTTGTTCTTTGTGAAGGTTCCTAATGGATCACTGACCAGCGCCAGGGTTGGAGGTCCTGGGGGTCCCCTGGAGGGTGACCTGTGTGTTCCTGTGTATTATTTGGTGGGAGTGTTTTTGATGAAGGTGCACACGGCAATGCTGACACTTGGGTAGGAATAGGAGTGGGGGCTCACTAGCTGGGGTCTGGATTAGCCGTCACGGCTGTTGTCTGATGTTCCTTGCAGTGTGAGATGCACTCAAGCTTCACCCTGTTCTCCATCTCTGTGCTTGTTCACTCGTTCACTTCCAGCTTTTCATACATGGACATCTGTGAGTCCATTCCAGCCTCCCTCATTACGGCTCAGTAAGTCATGCGATTACTCTGGGAAAAACACCAGAGGGAGTCAGTGTTCAAATGAGATCAGGATCATGATTGTAGGCCGAAGTTTGTGGGAACAGCGCCCCTAATGCTTTGGGAATGCCATTACAGGCAATAACATGGGGAACAGACAGAGTGCATCTGTGGACAGAGCATGAAAGGGTCAGACCGATGGCCGTCATTCAGAATCCTGACCGAAGCGCATCACGGGTGTGGATGTTTCAGATGTGGACTTTTCAGGTGTGAACATCACAGGTGTGGACGTTTCACGTGGGGACATCACAGGTGTGGACGTTTCACGTGGGGACATCACAGGTGTGGACGTTTCAGATATTTAAACCAGGTAAACTGAAGTTAATCTGAATTTGAATGACTCTGAAATTAATCTGCATTTTGGGGTGAAATAAGGCTCATATGGAGAACTTGTAGAACTCAGCAGACCTGTGAAGACTCTGGACAGACAGATTCATACTGGATTAATAAATCTGATTTCATCACTCAAATCCTAAACTCATAAACCTGCAGATAAACTAACCCAGCTGCAATACCGCTGCGTCCTCCAGTCCAGAGGACAATAACCAGAGAACAACACATCAGGCATGATAACCTCTCCACAGGAAGGATCCTGCAGTGCAAACAAAGCTGATCCACATTATGACCCACATCAGACTCTACAAGACCTGTAGGCTTAAAGCTAAAGGCTAATTGCTAATGCTGTGCTGCCACCAGCTGCTGGTTTGCAGCCTGTCTGTTTCCTGAGATCAGAGCATGCAGCCTGGAAACTCCATCCTGGAGGCTAGAGAGCTGCAGATCCAGTGTCTGGTTAACGCCATCCAGTGATTAATGTTGCGAACGCTCTTTTGAAGTTGTTAATGTGGGGAATATTCAGATGTTCCCTGGCACCTCGTTTCCGTGAGAAAGCATTGTCCCATTAATTGTGTGGTTGGGAGGTTTTGGGAGGGTCCTGAGGGTTTCGGTCATGGACACGAAGGTCCAGCACGCTGTGCAGATGGCAGCAGTGCAGAGCATAAAGCTTAGTGTGTTCAGCAACTGAACGTCTTAACACTTCAGTTCAAGTGTTCATGTGCTGTTGACTGTCAGGACTGTAAACCGCTCAGCTAGGAAGTCTGTACAGTTCTCGTACCTACAAGCAGCATAATGTCTCTACAAGATCTGAACTGCAGGAAACAGGTGGAGCACTCAGACTGTAAAATACACACCTGTAAAATACACACCTGTAAAATACACAACTGTTGGATGTGTGTTGAACTTCAGGACATTCATAAAAATGGAAGATCTGTTTATAGATGAAGCTGAAATGTAGGAAATATTTTGCTTCTGTTGGAAGAAAATTTCATATCTCCAAAATAAGAACTTCACAGCTGAAGGAGAACACATGTTAGTTCTAATGTAAGTCAATGGAACCAAACTTTCCAGAGTAATTCTGGGTCCTTTAGTCCATTCATCATAATACACACAGAATAACAGATGACTGCACATCATATCAGAGGACCTGGTGTCCCTCCACCTCCACCTCCACCCCTACCGCACCATCTGCAGGAACTGTGTGAGGATGTTCAAGCTGCATGGGATGGATTATCACAGCACACCATTATGAACCTCTACAGCTCCATGCCGAGACGTCTGGCATGCTGGGTTAGCAAACACGGTGGCCCGACGCAATACTGAGAGACAGACTTCTGTATGTGTAGCTCAATAAATATTGATCATATCAGTCTAAATTGATCATCAGTTATTGATCCTGGTAACCTTTATCTTCCTTCCCAACAGACCTGCACTCCCACACCTCCTTCTGAGAGCAGATGATCTACTGATGAGGAGTGTCTGAGCTTTGGCTCCGACAGCAGTGAATATACAATGTTCCTAATCGTGAGACAGTATATGTCAGATATCGTACCTACGTTTAGGAAGCGTGTCCTGGTGTAGGTGAGAGCTTATAGGATGCTGCAGTATTTGGACCGTCAGGCTGGAGAAGCAACAGCTCAGTCCTGAGAACTAGCCTTCCTACTGAACAGCTCTCCAAATGCCCTGGAATCCAACACTGATCATGTGATTATGGTGAACTCGCATCAGATGTGCCAGTGGTATAACTGTTAGTGGTGAAGACAGAGATGCGTTTATCTGCCCAACGCTGCTGCGTGGGAGATCAGTCTGCATTTTACTTTCTCTTTGGGGACCTGAGGGGCTTCTGGGTAATGTGGTATATGTGTATCTGATCACATGATTTCCTGTTGCAGTCTGTACTAGAGGTCTGCTACTGAACCCTGACCTGATGTGTTCTCAGCTGTGATGTTCTTATATAGTAGATCATATACATACGCTATACAGCCTGTAGTACAGTACGGTCTGGTATATGGCCTGTAGTAGAGAACAGTTTGGTATATGGTCTGTAGTAGAGTACGGTCTGGTATGCGGTCTGTAGTAGAGTACGGTCTTGTATGCGGTCTGTAGTAGAGTGCGGTATGGTATACAGTCTGTAGTAGAGTACGGTCTTGTATGCAGTCTGTAGTAGTGTACGGTCTGGTATACGGTCTGTAGTAGAATATGGTCTGGTATGAGGTCTGTAGTACAGTCTGGTATATGGTCTGTAGTAGAGTACGGTCTGGTATACGGTCTGTAGTAGAATATGGTCTGGTATGAGGTCTGTAGTACAGTACAGTCTGGTATATGGTCTGTAGTAGAGTACGGTCTGATATATGATCTGTAGTAGAGTACGGTCTAGTATGCAGTCTGTAGTAGAGTACGGTCTGGTATACATTCTGTAGTAGAATACGGTCTGGTATACAGTCTGTAGTAGAGTGCGGTCTGGTATGCGGTCTGTAGCAGAGTACGGTCTGGTATGCAGTCTGTAGTAGAGTACGGTCTGGTATGCGGTCTGTAGTAGAAAATGGTCTGGTATGCGGTCTGTAGTACAGTAAAGTCTGGTATGGTAGATGACCTGTAGTAAAGTCCAGTATGGTAGACGGCCTGTAGTAAAGTACGGTCTGGTATACAGCCTGTAGTACAGTACGATCTGGTAGACGGCCGGTAGTAAAGTACGGTATGGTAGACAGTCTGTAGTACAGTACGGTCTGGTATACAGTCTGTAGTAGAGTACGGTATGGTAGACGGCCGGTGGTAAAGTACGGTATGGTAGACGGTCTGTAGTACAGTACGGTCTGGTATACAGTCTGTAGTAGAGTACGGTATGGTAGATGGCCTGTAGTAAAGTGCGGTATGGTAGACGGTCTGTAGTACAGTACGGTCTGGTATACGGCCTGTAGTAGAGTACGTTATGGTAGACGGTCTGTAGTAAAGTACGGTATGGTAGATGGTCTGTAGTACAGTATGGTCTGGTATACGGTCTGTAGCACAGTACGGTCTGGTACACGGTCTGTAGCACAGTACGGTCTGGTACACGGTCTGTAGCAAAGTGCGGTTGTAGTGATCAAATATGAAATCCAATTTAGACGCTGTTTCAGTTGTTACACGCTTTCTTGTTGTATGGATTGTGTTTGGCTGTGAGTCATACCTGTGTCCAAAGGTGGTGGGAGAGAGGCAGGCAGGCAGGCAGGTAACAAAGGAGTAGGTAGGTAGGCAGGCATGTAGACAAATTAAGCAAATTGCTTAAAGTTTCAAAGTAACCAAAAGGGGTGGGTTTCTAAAGTGGAGATTCCAAATGTTCAAAGTTTCCAAAAATGACAAACAAAGGTAAGGATTAAGGATTAAGGATTAAGGAGTAAGCATAAGCGGTAAAAACTGTTTGTTCCCAGCGGCATCCATGTCCAAACAATGAGGCCTACATGTGGCTAAGGAAGACGCCATCTTAACTGGTGGTGTATCATGTGACAATGTGGCAACTGTCAAGAGTCTTAAGCGAAAGGCCATAGACTCTACGTCAAACAAAGCAAAAAAATAATAAATAAATAAATAAATACATATATAAATATGGCTCCTACAGCGGTAGAGGTTTATCTTCATAAAGCTTTGATTATGTGGTGGTGGATCATGGAGGTTTGGCGTGTGTTGGTTTGCTGCAGTTCCAGCTTAAAAGTGATTTTCAGTAAATCCACATTAATTATTTCATTTTCAATATGAGAAATAAACAACATTCCTCGTGTGTGTTTCATAATCCCTGCAGTAAAGTGGGTTAGAGATGAAGGACCTTGTTACTGAGGCAGTGCTGTGAATGTGTCGTGGGGATAAAAGAGAGCGTGTGTCACAGATTCACATATTTATTGAACATTTTGTCACTTTTACAAAGAAATAAACATGTATTCTCCGAGTCGTATACCATCAGCCTCTCTGTTCCCAATGCAGGTCCGTAAGAGTGTTGAGTGTCCCGACACCATGACCCGGATCCATTTCCACTGAGCACATCTCCGCCTCTCTCTCAGCCTAACACGCTAACACCTCGGGCTAACACGCTAACACCTCGGGCTAACACGCTAACACCTCGGGCTAACACGCTGACACCTTTTAGCACACAATAAAAATTCACATACAAAAATTTGGCACAAACACCAGAAATATCAGAGTGAACGACGGAATTCATCACGTAGAAAAATGATCAACGTGGGCCTTTGACCTTTGACCTTTGACCTTTCAGTATACATGAAAGCAGGACAAAGGCAGCGGATGGTACACGAGCACAGCTGAGCTGGAAAGTACAACACAGTTCATGTTTTACATTCAGGGTTCAGAAGAGTTCACGGCACAAAGTCCACTAGTCTGATCTACAACAGGTCATTTAAACCCCACGTACAGACCCGATGCTGACCAACCCTGCGGTCTCCACACGGTCAGCGCAGGAACGACAGATAACGAAACATCACCACCTAGTGGCAGGCATATGTATTACACACAGTTCAACAGCGGACACTGGGTTATAACAGCTTTGAGACATGGTCGTTACCTCCTGAGCTCCTTCCGCTCAGAATGACAGCTGGTGTCAAGAACACAGAAAGCAGCAGATTTACATCCTTCATTTCTTTATACTTCCTTTGATTTCCCTTGCAGGCACATGACGTCTATAGCCACGCCTCCCCACTAACACTGTACTTCTCACTGTACATCCTATACATGATCTGACGCTAGTTCAGGAAATGAGACTGATCTCTCTGTACACTCTAGGCGAGTTCCTCCCATGTCCTGAGAGCTTAAAGGGGAACTCCACCACGTTTTCAAAATGTCTGCATAATGAAGATGTAAACATTCAGAGTGGGTTTGGTGCGAAACGTTCCATTCTAAATAAAGTCAGATCTGTTCCCAGTGGTGGTGAAGGTAACCAGACGTCCCCCTCTAAAAGCTCCCTCACAGAAAGTTCCTACATGAGGTGGTTCTGAATACGCTGCCTGATGTCTGAGACGCTGTTTATGATAGTGTGGAGAAGATTTCAGCCTTAAACTCCATTCATGGTGGTTCACTGGTGGTTGCAGACCCTGGTTCCCGTCACCACCACTCTACAGAACATACAGGACCATCTCACACCAAGCCTACTGATCACTGCTTACACCTCACACGTGGAATTATGCAGGAATATTTGGTGGAATTCCTCAAAGGAATCCTCCATCGTTTCTCATCCTCACTACCATCTGCTGCATCTATAGGTGAATCATCATCAGGGTTATTGTCTCGGTCCTGGATTTGTACTCGGGCTTGAGTCCAGTTGAGTCCAGTTAACTGCACGCGCTGACGAACACTCAAGCAGCTCAGGAAAGACCAGCACAGACCAGCATGCGTTGTGTATTGATGTTGGTATGTGGGTCAAACATCATGAGCAAATTGAGTGACCAGCCAAACCGCAACCAGACCAGCACTAGACCAGCTTAGACTGAGTGCTGGAGCTTTAGAAGCGGAAGTCGTGTCAGAGTTCTGCTGCTGTAAAGGAGTGGGAATGAAAACAAGTTCTTTATGAAATCCAGTTATCTTCTCCATCTGGTGCAGTACCGGGAGGAAGAACCTGTGATAGTTCCACCTCAGCATGGAGCTCTGGATTATCTGTCCTTATTTACTCGGGTAATTTAAAACATTCTCTGCTGCAGCTCATTTCAGATACCTGCCCACTTCGCTATCGAGCAGTACTGTAATATCAGAGTTGAACTAGTTGGCGAACTGGTTGTTGAACTGGTTGGCGAACTGATTGTTGAACTGGTTGGCGAACTGGTTGTTGAACTGGTTGGCGAACTGGTTGTTGAACTGGTTGTTGAACTGGTTGGCAAACTGGTTGGCAAACTGGTTGTTGAACTGGTTGGCGAACTGGTTGGCGAACTGATTGTTGAACTGGTTGTTGAACTGGTTGGCGAACTGGTTGTTGAACTGGTTGGCAAACTGATTGGTTGTTTGGTATGAAGGCTGTACAGGAGTTTACAGTAGTTGTTTCCACCAGCAGTGGAGACGGTGGACGCGTATAGCTAAGCTAGGTCTGAGACGAGCTGTGTGTTAAGGTTGAGTTATAGACATTGTGAGTTTATCACAGGTATCCTGAGCATAGTTACAGTTGCTAAGCTATGAAGGCCGAGCAGGGCTGCAGCTCTAATTAGTTAAGAACCTGAAGCTGATTGGTAGGTGAGTCAGATAAACAGTGCTCTTCACCAGAATCTTTTTTTTACCCGAACAGCCAGCAGAACTGATAAAATTCAGAATCTGAGATATTCAGGTGCTCCAGGATATCAATTAGAGTGTTCCGCGCCACCAAGACCGCCTGTATTTCACATGATTGTTAGTGTAATGCTGGTTTAAAGGCCTGCAGATAATAAAGCAGAATGATCTGATATGGTTCCGACATCAGCGGGTGGGTCCAGTCAGCTGATCAGCCGTATATTTCCTGGTCAATGCTGGAAGGAGATAAAGGCTTTGGGCTAGACGGTGGCTACCAGTCTTCACTAAAGCCTTCAGGAGGTCGGACGTACAGTCCAGGGTAAACGCTATACACCACACATGCAGCAGATGCTGTAGAGATCAGGATGGAGGATTCCAGAGTTTTCCATTCAGACTGTGATACAGCAACACGTGTGAACATAAATAGTCCTAAAAGCTGGACAGCATACAGTCCAGTCAGACCAAGCAGAAACCTCAGCCTGCAGTATGTAGGAGGATCTTACAGGTTTGCCACTGTGAGCACTTTTACCACTCGTGTGGTCATTCCCAACAAACACAACGGATCTGAAACCGGAATCACACAAAGCACTTACAGGACAATCACTGGAACATGGCAAGCCACAAAGAGCAACCTCCTCCACCAGTACCCACAATCCTCCAGAATCTGCAGTAAAGCACAGGTATATTGCACATAGCGTTTTTAACCTTTCAGATTCACAGAATGACGACAGGTACAGGTACAGGTACAGGTGCGTTAATGTTCTATACATACATTTATTCTGACATCAGAGGTCACGACCTCATACTGACTGAAGAAACAAAATAAAAATACAATTAAATACATTGAGATCTCAGTCAACCACCAAATAATAATAATAATAATAATAATAATAATAATAATAATAATAATAAGACCAGAGTGATTGTCAGTAGAGTTTTGGTTGTGTGAATATTGACATCAAACTGTATTTGATAAAGGGTTCGAGAATTAATTTCCCTTCATTCACTCTGAATATTTTAGCCCTAGAACGGATTTTATTTGCAGTGGAACGTTCTCCCAGTCCGCCGTTCACCGCGGCTGGCCTTCTACATCAGCAGCAGAGCTGGAGAACAGATACATATCATATACATCGTCATTCAAATCGAGGACATCAATAGCATGTCTGTGAGATACAATTCAGCATCAGAGTTATGATCATATCTATAACACTAATATTCGTATTTACTGACCAGCAGGCACTTTAGAGGCGTTTCAGGGCTTCTCCAGAGACCTACTCAATCTACTGTCTACTGCGACTTTCATCTCCAACGAGGCAACCGCCATACGCCCGTCCCTCAGACCTCACAGCACAGTACGGTTCCTCTGTCTGAGGTTCAGCTTCTTACTGTGTCCACTTTAGAGGGACGTTCTGGCCAAAACAGCATTTGGTACCTTATTTATACATGATGGTCTGTTTCACAGCACTCAGCCCGATACAAATCACTGCGCAGGTCCAGAGATATCATTATGAGGAGACAGTCACCGAGGGGAGACCAGTTCCGATAATCCCCATCGTAATTCTGGAAGAAGGTATGTTCTTCAGTTTCATCACTACAATTCCCAGAAATAGAGTTAGAGACCCCCCACAGTGATTATGGAATCCCACCCCAAGCAGAACCCACCCTGAAAAATCCCACCCCCAGCAGACTCCACCCTCAAGAATCCCACCCCAAGCAGACCCCACCCTCAAGNAACGAGGCAACCGCCATACGCCCGTCCCTCAGACCTCACAGCACAGTACGGTTCCTCTGTCTGAGGTTCAGCTTCTTACTGTGTCCACTTTAGAGGGACGTTCTGGCCAAAACAGCATTTGGTACCTTATTTATACATGATGGTCTGTTTCACAGCACTCAGCCCGATACAAATCACTGCGCAGGTCCAGAGATATCATTATGAGGAGACAGTCACCGAGGGGAGACCAGTTCCGATAATCCCCATCGTAATTCTGGAAGAAGGTATGTTCTTCAGTTTCATCACTACAATTCCCAGAAATAGAGTTAGAGACCCCCCACAGTGATTATGGAATCCCACCCCAAGCAGAACCCACCCTGAAAAATCCCACCCCCAGCAGACTCCACCCTCAAGAATCCCACCCCCAGCAGACCCCACCCTCAAGAATCCCACCCCAAGCAGACCCCACCCTCAAGATCCATCATCAGAAGAGGGGTTTGAGGAAGTCTCACTCTTTGGGTGGTGAGAGGTTTTGGCCAGAGCGTCCCTGTAAGGACTTCCTCACCAGCTGCTGACTTCCAGCATGTGAACGGAGAGGGAATCAAACCGGCAGAGCTGCTCTACAAATCCACCACGAAGGAAACACACACTACACTACACGAGCTGAGCTGCTGATTCACGAGTCTCCATGTGGTTGACATACTCTGTACTTACGGCTGGTTGTAGAAAAATACCTCACAGCCTCTTTAGCTTTAGCGCTAGTCAGTCTGGCTTCAGGCGTTTATACAAGCGATGCTGAACATACTTAACACCACAGTCTGCAGAGGATGAACACCACAGTCTGCAGAGGATGAACACCACAGTCTGCAGATGAGACAATATCAAAAGGATGTTTTGGCACTTCTTATGATCAGTTCTGATGAACGGAGCTGGGTGGTCTAATACGGGTGTATATGGGTCACTTTGTAGGAGTTAGGAGGGATTGGTGCTTCCTATATGCCCTCTGGTTGTTTGAAATGCATTCGTTTTAGCTGGGTGGAAGTGCTCAGACCGTCCAGTCAAACTGGCTGGCAAAGAGGAAAATACAGAAATCTGGAATAAATATAAGCGGAGTTGTAGCAGTTTTCTGAGTGCTATCTGCTTTATTAAAGCTTGAGCTCAAGGCTCCAGAAGTGTCTCTTGGTGTGAAACTGATTTTTCTTGGAATTGTATCTGTCATGATTAGTGATTTGTGTCTTTACTTGGAGATCAGTGAGTAGCGCTTTAAGGCCCTACTCTGTCCTGGCTGTAGTCGGTCGGATCGGAGGGGTGGGCTTTTGGGGGAGGAGTCGCGTTGGGTGCAGCCGATCAGGCGCTCAGGTGGGCAGGTTGAGGTTGGCACTCTCGGCCTGGGGGCTGGACATGCGGATCTGCGAGCTGCTCTTGCTCAAGATGGACAGCTGCGTGCCCCCGTTCACCCCACTGCTCGCTAGCGAAGGGTGACGCTGCTGCTTCAGGTCCACAGCAAAGTACCTGTTCACCGTCCAGCTGCGCCATTTCCTCTTGATCTCCGACTGCACCTTCAGGCAGAAACTTGAAAAGGTCATTTTTTAATGGACTCAGCTGTAAGGGTACACGCGCTCTCCCACCTGCCCTGACTCCACTCCCACTTCTCTACAGGTCACTCTCTAATGCATCACACAGGAAACACTTTCCAGCCTCCTCTTTATTTGTGGTGTCTGTGACGCGCAGCTGATCAGTGCAGTCGTGTTTGCAGACCCCCTGACTCTGATCACCAATAGAAGCCGCGGGCCAGTCGCTGAACTCTATGACTGTATATCATCAGTTCAACACTATGAGCATTTCACAGCATGAAGCTCGAGAGAGAACTGAGATCACGCTTATGATATACTTCTTATATGTTATATATTTTCTCTAATCGTCTGTTCACTAACCGACTGCTGTCTAACTGACTGCTCTCTAATCGTCTCTTCTCTGACTGCTCTCGAATCACCTGCTCACTAACTGACTGCTCTCTAATCGGCTGTTCTCTAACTGACTGATCTCTAATCGTCTGCTCATTTACTGACTGCTCTCTAACTGACTGCTCTCTAACTGACTGATCTCTAATCGGCTGTTCTCTAACTGACTGATCTCTAATCGTCTGCTCATTTACTGACTGCTCTCTAACTGACTGATCTCTAATCGTCTGCTCATTTACTGACTGCTCTCTAATAGACTGCTCTCTGTCTGACTGCTCTCTAACAGACTGCTCTCTAACAGACTGCTCTCTAATAGACTGCTCTCTAATAGACTGCTCTCTGTCTGACTGCTCTCTAACAGACTGCTCTCTAACTGACTGCTCTCTAACTGACTGCTCTCTAACAGACTGCTCTCTAACAGACTGCTCTCTAACTGGCTGCTCTCTGTCTGACTGCTCTCTAACAGACTGCTCTCTAACTGACTGCTCTCTAACTGACTGCTCTCTAACTGACTGCTCTCTAACTGGCTGCTCTCTAACTGACTGCTCTCTGTCTGACTGCTCTCTAACAGACTGCTCTCTAACAGACTGCTCTCTAACAGACTGCTCTCTAACTGACTGCTCTCTGTCTGACTGCTCTCTAACTGACTGCTCTCTAACTGACTGCTCTCTAACAGACTGCTCTCTAACTGGCTGCTCTCTAACTGGCTGCTCTCTAACTGGCTGCTCTGTAATCGGTTGCTCGCTGCTCAGACTCGGCAGATAAAGATGAGGTGGATAAACACTGGAGTATTCCATCAATATAGTTCAGTTCAAATCTCAGCTCAACAAATTATGCTCATGGCCGTACCCACCACGAGGTCACTGAGGTCACAGGTCACTGAGGTCCACACCTCCATATTTTTTCAGAGGTTTATATAATAAAAGTCTTAATTAAGTTTAAATAAATGATAAGATAACAGACTCCCTCCTCTGATCACTGCGGGCAGTGCTGCACCGCGTTTGGAGTGAATGATATTCTTATCATTTCCACGAAATCTTTACTCAACACGGTGGTTCAGCGATTATGTTCAGAGAACCGGACCGACAGCTGGAGTACAGACAGGTTCCTGGAATGTTACTACTGGACAGTTTAGTTTAAGGGTTCAGTCCACCTTAACTGTAGGAATGAAAAGATACAACATGCAATAAAGCAGAGGAGAAATTCCTCCAACGTGTCCGCGGGTACGACCTACTGTACAGGAGCCTGTGTGACCTCCATTTCAGGAGTAGTTAGCTAGCTATATGGAACATAATGATATAATGTTAGCGCTGAGGAATCATCAAATCAGGCATGATATGAAAGTGTGAGTTCTCCGACATCAGCTGCAGAACGACAGGGACAGCCTGAGGAAGTTCAGTTTTTGGACCTCAGTATCTTTAGAACCCTGCATACGGCCATGATCTGATTAACTTTTACAGCTTGGGTAAAAATCTTAAAATCTGAGATCTTAATAGATTACCGATTAATATCTGAGACCAGATTTAAAGAGACTATAATCTGAGACCAGATTTACAAAGATTATAATCTGAGACCCAAATTTAAAGAGACTAATATGAGACACAGGTTTAAAGAAACTATAATCTGAGACTAAAACTGCATGCACAAAAAGGTTTAACTTCATATACAACAGGCATTAAAGATCTTACCTCTCCATTCAGGAAACAGTACAGCACAGCCACCACAAACCCCTGCGGGGAACCAGAGGGAGAATCAGATTAACCGGTGCTCAGTGATAACAGAGCTGCTCTTCTCTGGATGCTGCAGTGTTCCAAGCTCTGCGTGATCCATTATGAGCAGTGAGAGAGCTGTTAGCGGTCTTCATGTAGGACACTGCATCATTTCCTGGCCTTCAGTGTCCACTGTTCTCCAGTAAACGAGTGGACGGTCTGTACTGTTCTCCGGTAAACGAGTGGAAGGTCTGTACTGTTCTCCGGTAAACGAGTGGACGGTCTGTACTGTTCTCCGGTAAACGAGTGGAAGGTCTGTACTGTTCTCCAGTAAACGAGTGGAAGGTCTGTACTGTTCTCCAGTAAACGAGTGGAAGGTCTGTACTGTTCTCCGGTAAACGAGTGGACGGTCTGTACTGTTCTCCGGTAAATGAGTGGAAGGTCTGTACTGTTCTCCAGTAAACGAGTGGACGGTCTGTACTGTTCTCCGGTAAACGAGTGGAAGGTCTGTACTGTTCTCCGGTAAACGAGTGGACGGTCTGTACTGTTCTCCGGTAAACGAGTGGAAGGTCTGTACTGTTCTCCGGTAAACCAGTGGACGGTCTGTACTGTTCTCCGGTAAACGAGTGGACGGTCTGTACTGTTCTCCGGTAAACGAGTGGAAGATCTGTACTGTTCTCCGGTAAACGAGTGGAAGGTCTGCCCTGTTCTCCGGTAAACGAGTGGAAGGTCTGTACTGTTCTCCGGTAAACCAGTGGAAGGTCTGTACTGTTCTCCGGTAAACGAGTGGACGGTCTGTACTGTTCTCCGGTAAACGAGTGGAAGGTGTGTGCTGATGGTTCTCCGGAGAGGAGATGGAGCTCAGTGATGTGTGTTTACAGTTTTGGACATGACTCCACACTAATCAGCCGTCACCAAATGGAGGCGGGCCAGAGCGTGGTGGGCTTACCTGGAAGGATCCGAGGCCCAATTCGAACACCAGGCGCTCCCTCTTGCTGACGTCCTCAGGGGAGAAGGCAAACACTGTGTAATGGATGCCGAACAGAGGGATGAGCAGCAGCGTGGAGCGGGCCAGCCTCCTGAAACACACCACAACGTCCAGCCCGTCAGCCCACAGCCGGACTCAACCACTCAGCCAGCACAACAAAAGGAGGCTGCAGTAATGAGGTGTTACAGAATGTGGCGATATCACATGCCTCCTCCTCCCCGGAGCAATATCGCTGAACATACTGCAGTGGCACAAGCGACTCAGACACCAACGGCACAACCACACAGTGTGGGATTCCAGTGTAATAACACTTCCCAGCCATCAGCTCACACAGCCGGGACCTCTCTGTAAGTCTGGAGGTCTTAAGTAGCGACCTCGCAACCCACCCTGGGTTTTAACCTCCACAGTAAGACCTCCTCCCTTCTGACAAAGATAAGAGCTGAACAGGCTCTAAAGAGTAACGCCAGACCTTCTGAGACAGATATGAATCTGATCTACAGAATAGAATATTTACACTAAAACTGGTTTCACAGATCAAACTCAGAAATACAAGCTGCACATTTAAACATCTGGTGAGGACCAGATACTATTTGGTGAGCACCAGATATTAGCAAACACTATGTTTTCAAGGATGAGTATGGGGAGCTTGTTTGAACGGTTTGAAGACTGTAACGGGACTGTTCGGGCCGGCCCCCTAAACCCGAAGCTAGAGGGTCTGAGAGGAGAAGGATGAGAGAAGCCGGAAAAGAAGCGTTATCCAGAGAGAGCAGTGCCGTTCCCACACCTCTGAAATCACTGATGAGCTAAGGCATGCAGCACAGCAGCACTGGAGATGGTGCATCACATGACTATAAACACATGACAGTGTGATGGGACACGCCCACACGCTCATACTGGTGATAATTAGAACACACAGACACAAAGACATGCACACACACTCACTCACACACACACACTTACAGGGTGATGGCAGAAAGCTCTGACATCCTGCACGAATGCTGGACAGCCTGTGTCGGCTCACTGAAGCATTTCTGTGCACAGCTGCTAAACACCACAAAGACAACACAGCAAAGACAGCAAACACCTCTTTAGACAGAACACTCACACCTGTACACACACACACACCTGTACACACAAACACACACACACAATCACACCTGTACATACACTCACACACACCTGTACACACTCACATACACACTCTCACACCTGTACACACACTCACACACACCTGTACACACTCACATACACACTCACATACACACCTGTACACACACATACACACCTGTACACACGCACACACCTACACAAGTATAGACAGTTTGCAGCAACATTCAGCCTGAAAATCCTGTGACGTCACTTTGACGTCTGACACATCTGTCTATCATTACTGTAACATACTATGTGTGACCAAAAGTATGTGGACGCCTCTTCTAATTACTGAGTTTGGGTTTTAAGCCACACCCACTTCTAACAGCCATATACAATCACGGATGTGAATTACACTGTGTGCAATGCTGAGCACAGATCAATGCTTCCAGCTTTGTGCAGCAGTTTGAACAGGAAAGAACCCTTTCCTGTTCCCTTTCCTGTTCCAGCAGGACTGTGTCCCTGAGCACAAAGCCAGATCCATAAAGACATGGACTGAGGAGTTTGGGGTGGAGGAACTCCAGTGGCCTGCACAGAGCCCTGACACCCTCAACCCCACTGAACACCTTTAGGATGAACTGGAAAGTCTAACATCAGCCCAAGCGATGTCCATCCTAGGTACTAAGCTGAGTGTGGTTCTCCTGCATGTGCATGTCTGGCTCTTTACGCCCTGTGGTGTCATACGTGGGTTATGGGAGCTGCTAACTGGTTTTGCTGGTGAACTGTTTATCCTCCAGTTGCATCCGCTCTTTTGGCCTTTAGGATGGACATGTCCTGGATAACCACCGAGAGCACCACCTGTGCTGTAAGTGTCTGATGCTGAATCAGGAACATCCCTGTTTCCAGCAGCACTTCCTGATCAAGCTCTTCCTCGACAATACAGCCTGGTCAGTTCTCAGTTCTGAAGCTCATACGAGTGTGCGCTGTGTGGAACGGTGGGGTGATGAGACGAGTGTGAGGTATAATCAGCATATCTGATATTCCTCATCCTTGTTTGAGGTGATTATGTGGAATGATTCTGAAAGCTGGATAACCATTATTAGAACAGGTGTAATAGAAGGTTCTCCACACTCTGGGATCTGTGCTGTTAGGATTGTTCTCTGTTGTTAGTGGTTAATCATACAGACACATACAGGGAATCAGCAGGTGCTTCCAGCTTCGTGTTTCAGGAGAAATCTCGGATGTAGTGTCTGAGGAAGTTCAGTGGTGAACCATGAGGACCACAGCTGACCTTCAACTCAGGCTGGAAACATCAGCACTCAAAAGCCAGATGGAACTTCCTGTGAGCTGAAGCTAACGGTAATCTGACTACAGGAACCGGTGCCGACACTGCAGAGTTCCAGCTTCGTTGGGATGTTTAAGGTGCTCTGTTGGAATAACACGGAATAACACCATCCGCACAAAATCCCAACAACTGAGCAGGAAGAAGCTCATGCTGGTCTGAACCCAGCTCACCTTTCATCCGCTCTTTTAGGAGAACAGATCCACCACAGGGTTCTGAATCAGAAGAACATTCCATCCTTAACACAGAACTCTCATGATACACGACTGGAACCTCACTACACCATTTACAGAGAGCTGAACGTCCAACCATCTGTAATCCGCCAATCAAACCCAACACACCATCGACCAGCCGCCCACACCTGCCAGAGCCCCCCTGTGGGAGAGAAAGAGTGGTGTTTCCATGACGATCAAGACAGGCCGACTTACAGGTAAATGCTGGACTCGTTCCCTCCAACGTCCGGAGACTGCAGCTTCTGGACGAGAATGATGATGATCCCGATGAAGAGCACAAAGTTAATCTGATGAGATGAAGAATAAGGGCGTTAGTGTTTACAGTGGACGGACGACCTGTACTAGCTGACCGTGCGGGCTAGATGGCCACATGGACCAGCACATCTACAGAACTCTATAGACCAATCAGGGAGCTTGTGAACATAAATATGGCTGTACTTCCGGGTGGGCTTACACTCCAACAGCTCCAACTGATGAGAGTCTGAACCAGTACATACCCTGATACCCCACATGTCCTCTTGATGTACCACAGTATGATATTTCTCCATATCTCCACCTCTAATATATATTTAGTGGTGTAAAACTTTGATCTCTTTTTCTGCACAGTGTAAAAGCTCTAGTTCTCCTTTCAGTTTAGTGAATATTCATGAGGGACCGACCAATAGAATCGCTCCAAACCTGCTTAGAAATAAACCTTGTTCTATCAGCTCCACTGCAGGTTAATAAAGCTGGCTCATCCTCCTGTAAAGGTCCATTCTGGAGGGTTTTAAGGTGGACTGTATAATTCCATGAGTCCTAGTTTATAGTTTGGTGTCTTCACTTTTATTCTACAGTAAAATATTTAAGATACACAGTAGGAGAACCTGCTATGAGGAGAACCTCCTATGAACCTGCTATCTGAACTACTGTACTGTATTCCAGACTATATAATGGATATACTTCCATTATTCCCGTTTTCCAGCTTTCTAAAGCAGGTAGAGCTGCTGTATTAGCACTGAGGATCCTCTGTGTTTGCTAACATTAGCAGCTGAAGCTAATCCCAGTTTAGTGAATCCTTTAGTCTCCAGATGAAGATGAATTTCCACCAGCACTATCACACACCAATAAGAGCTCCAGAGTGTAAAGTAGGACGGTGTGATGATGTGCTGATCCATATGTTTAGAGTTATTTTAGAACTATAACTTTTTTTTTTTTTTTTCAGCGTTTGTCGTGCTCCTGAGGAGAACATTCTTAAAACATTCCAAGAAGAAAATTTAAAAAGACCAAACTGGGCGTCTAAAAGATGGAGATAAGCTGGATCTCCAGGCTGAGCTCACCCGCAATTAGCGTTTAACATTCAGACGCCTGGACGATTGGAATATTATCAGGAATGATGCTCATGGAACCTGAAACACCTCGGTAACACACGCGTGCTGTTCTTCATTACTGACTGCACACAGAGTCTCTGATTTCACTCAGATAAACTCCTTAAAGTTTGTTACTGAACTACAAGGAACTTCAGTTCCTCTCTGCCGGCCAGTGATCCATGGATTCTCTGTTTGGAGAGAATTTTAACCCTCTCGCCACCTTCGTTCTGGACACTGGACACATCAGATAGGAACACACCTGAGGAACACTCCACACCTCGGAATGAGATCTGAGCTCCTCTACAGAAAGAGCCTGTTACTCTTACCATGATAGAAGCCACGACAGGCCCTTTGATCACCCACCAGAGGGCAGTGTTGTCATTCATATCCCAGCAGCTGCAGCAAGAGAGAACATCAGTGTTAACTGTGTTAACTGAGGCTGTGCTGGCAGACCCACACCCCTGAAACACGATCCGCGTTCTCCCAGAGGACAAACCTGCCCACAACCATCTACACTCAGCTTAAAGCACCAGACTGACAGACGGGAGGGAGGGCCACTCCTGTCCTCCGCAGAGAGACCTACCCAGAGTCGTCAAAGTGCAGCCGCAGCACCGCCCAGATAGTCACACAGATGGTCGGAGTCCCTGCAGCACAACACAAACGCAGACATGCTGTTATCAGTCCGTCCTGCTTTAACGCTACCACAGATCAGCAGCACAAGGTCAGTGAAGGTCAGTTACTGACCACACCTGCTGCAACCTGAGGAGGTGTTTATTACAACTAGTGTACAATCAATCAATCAATAATAGCAAAACAACAACAACAACAATAACAATTATTATTATTTTTGTTGTTGTTGTTGTTTAATTGTTGTTACTGTTGTTGTTGTTATTATTCTTATTACTATTAAGTACATATCTGGAACATATGGAGAACATGACGAGTCAGATATGATTAATTCCATCGTTGCTGGATGTTTAATATCACCATCCAGTTTATCATTCTCACAGTATTTGACTGATTTCACTGGGACTGTAAATGAAAGGCTGTTTCTGTTAAGACTGATGTATGTGAATGTGCTCTGATGGGCTGTCCTGTATTGTGCCTTAGGTTGTCACACTCCTAATGGGGATGAGTGGGCAGGGCTGACCTGCTGTGCAGGTGTATGTGTGTATGAAGGTGTGACATGTGAAGCAGATTATCTCAGGTGTTTCTCAGTGTCTGGGAACTACATCACACTCTTCCGTGATGAGGGTCATCTGAAGGGACGCAGCTCACCCCAGCCAATGATGGTGTACCAGTAGAAGTATCTCCTCTCTGGGAAGAAGGTTTCCACCAGCAGAGTGAAGAGATACAGGCCTTCGATGAAGAGCCAGAAGTAGTTGGACATGACGCAGTAGTGGAAGAACACCATCACCGCTTTACAGGCCACCTACAGGCAAGACCTCACAATCAGAACCACAGAACAGCACCAGCAACCACACCATAGACCCTGCACTGTAACCAGGGGCGGGCCTTTATATAGGGGGCGGTCTAACTGATACACCGGGGTATAAACCCAGTTCAATAATCAATAATCAGTTCCCGCCTGTAGCAGTGCTAATCTACATCAGTCTGATCTGAACAGTTATCAGTAGCTGTGCTGGTGGTCATTTCAGACCTCATTAAAGGGGAAGTCCACCAGTCTCTACAGAATTCAGTCACTGAGATGACCGGTCTGGTGTGAATAAAACTCAGTAGTCCATTTCTATTTCTACTATGTGCAATAAAACTCAGTAGTCTATTTCTATTTCTACTAGTGGGAACCAGGGTTCTCCATGTCTAGAACACACATATAGACATTTTATGTCCTCTGAGTTTATATGGAATGCTGATGATGATATTGATCCTTTCTGGGAGATTATTTTGCCTCACAACACACTGCATGTATCCCTCCGCCACAAACTTAGGCTAAAGCTGAATCTCTGAACTTTCATAAAACAGACACCAGGCAGCACAGTCGCCATGAGACTGGATTAAAGGGGGCTCTTAGAGGACGTCTGGTTCCTATCACCACCACTCTGAATGCATTTCATCATCAGAGAATTTATAGACTTAATTATTAATTAGTTTCCCTTTAAAGTCCTCCTTTTAATAAAGGGGTAATAATAACAGGTAGAGCGACTGTAACGTGGTTTATACCAAACGGATCACGGTTATATGATTATGACGATGTTCATATCCACCCTAACCCTGACGCCAGCACAGTCCTCTAAAATAACACACGGTTCTACATAGACACACGGTTCTCTCATACCATAGCATTTCAGGATTTCAGTTCTAACAGACTGGAGAACCATGCTCAGTTTCCTAAAGAACCTTTTAATGTACCTCTTTCTCTGTGAATGAGATGTGCAAGTGTGAAGAACTCCTATAGAACCGGTAATAGGTTCTTACCTAGAACTGTACATGCGAGCCAGGAACCATTCAGGATCCATTATACTGAAGAGTGCAGTACGTCATTCGTCCACGTTCACTGTAATAGCCGCAACAGCGTCCTTCATCATGCTCATCAATCACTCCCTCATCTAATCAGGCCAGGTGATGTCATCGTAATGGCCTCTGATTGGCTGCCGGACTGAACCCGGAGCCCTCGGTCAGGTGTATTATGAGAGCATGTGGAGCTGAGCAGGTACTGAAATGGTAACGCAGCACTAATGGAATATCTCCATGGCCTGCTGAACTCCGCTACAGCGTTAACACGGCTGAGTTTCAGACTCGGGCCGGACCGGCAGAACGGACTGCTGCTCTCTCTAAGCGGTGTCGCACTCCCCTCTGATTCAAACACCAGTAGAGGAGTGCTCTGGTGTGTGCTCGGCCCCAGGGCAGAAGGTTTGGCCTCGAATGAGACACGCGGTCCAGTTAAACAGTGTGTTGGAGAATTTGTGTGTTTTGTTTGTGTGTTTTTTGTTTGTGTTTTGTTTGCATGTTTCCTTTGTATGTGTTGTTTGAATGTTTTGTTTAAATACAAGCAATACATACAAACAAAACATACACACAAAACACAAAACAAAAATGAAACATACAAACAAACAAACAAACAAATGACACACAAACAAAATACACAAACAAAACACACAAACAACACATACAAATGAAACATACAAACAAAACTAACAAATGAAACAAATTAAATGTTTTATTTGTATGTGTTGTTTGTATGTTTTGTTTGTTTCAATTGTTAGTTTTGTTTGTATGTTTTGCTTGTGTGTTTTGCTTGTGTGTTTCATTTGTATGTTTTGTTTGTATGCTTGTGTGTTTCAATTGTTAGTTTTGTTTGTTTCATTTGTTAGTTTTGTTTGTATGTTTTGTTTGTATGCTTCATTTGTATGTGTTGTTTGTATGTTTTGTTTGTGTGTTTGTATGTTTTGTTTGTGTTTTGTTTGCGTGTTACATTTGTTAGTTTTTGAGCATACTGTTTTAACAACCTGAACAAATGCTCAAATTATTAATTTATTAATAATAATTTATTAATTATTAAATTATTAAACCTATGAAATATACAGTATATTATTAAGTCATAACATCAGTAATAGTACAGAAAATAACAATGATCCCTAGTGACCCCTAGTGGCCACTCCAGTGAAGGACCGAAAATCAGTAGTGTACTGTACTCTAGTGTACGCTAGTGTACTGTACTCTAGTGTACTGTACTCTAGTGTACTGTACTGTAGTGTAGTGTACGCTAGTGTACTGTACTCTAGTGTACTGTAGTGTAGTATACTGTAGTGTACTGTAGTGTAGTGTACTGTAATGTACTGTAGTGTAGTGTACGCTAGTGTACTGTACTCTAGTGTACTGTAGTGTAGTGTACTGTAGTGTACTGTACTCTAGTGTACTGTAGTGTAGTGAAGTGTACTGTAGTGTAGTGTACTCTAGTGTACTGTACTCTAGTGTGCTGTAGTGTAGTGAAGTGTACTGTAGTGTAGTGTACTCTAGTGTACTGTAGTGTAGTGTAGTGTACTGTAGTGTAGTGTACTGTAGTGTAGTGTACTCTAGTGTACTGTAGTGTAGTGTAGTGTACTGTAGTGTAGTGTAGTGTAGTGTACTGTAGTGTACTGTACTCTAGTGTAGTGTAGTGAAGTGTAGTGTAGTGTACTGTAGTGTAGTGTACTGTAGTGTAGTGTACTCTAGTGTACTGTAGTGTAGTGTAGTGTACTGTAGTGTAGTGTAGTGTAGTGTAGTGTACTGTAATGTACTGTACTCTAGTGTAGTGTAGTGTAGTGAAGTGTAGTGTAGTGTACTGTACTTTACTGTACTGTACTGTATAGATGGATGTATCTAAAAGGCCTCACCGTGTGGACAAAGCAGTGGTCACTGTCTTCCTCAGCGTATAGTATCCCGTCCTTAATGAAGACAGAGATGGCTCGCAGGATGAACGACACGAACAGGTTCATGTGGATGAAGTTCCGGGTGCAGTGCAGCTTCCTGTCAAAGCCAGGAAGAAGTTCAGCATGCGTTCTTCTGAGAACAGAGCGCGTTGCAGAGATATGGGAGAGAACTGGAATAACAACAACAGCACCAAAAGTCTCCACACAAGTCGGAGCCCATCCCATTTCACCTCCTGCTACAGTGAGCAGAACTAAATCAGAACACTCAGAGCAGCAGCAGCAGGAGGGGGAGGAGGGGCAGGAGCAGGTGGAGAAGGTGCAGGAGGTGTAGGAGGAGCAGGAAGAGGAGGAGTAGAAGCAGGAAGGAATTCACTGTCCAATGCAGGACAATCCGGAGCTCAACCGGAATTGACCCCTAGACCCGTTTCCCCAGTATTGGCTGTGTGGGGTGTGATTACTGGGCACTGGACTGTTAGACTGACCTGAACCTGCACAGGATGACCATAGCAGTGGTGAGGGACACCAGGGAGGTGCTGTAGCCCACCGTGTAAAGAGCCTTCACTGACGCATAGTACATGTCCTGGAGAAACAGGAAGGAGCACATGATGAACCAGCAGGAGGTATATTTACACATACTGGTCATACGGAACATGTTACATATTCATATGTGTTTAAAAATAAACATTATTACATCTAATATTTAAATATACATTTGCATGTATTTGCCTATTGACATATTAAAATGTCATATTTAAATATGCTTAAAACTTCAAAGTCATATGGGCGGAGCTAAACTGCTGCATGTAAACACATTTTGTTTAAAGCTGTGCAGCTGAGTGTCCATATTCAGAGTCCGAGCTGGTGAGGAATGTTCATGTTGATAAGGTGAAGGACGTCTGTTTGTCCACCAGGCTGGTTCTGTAACGTTCGGCAGTGTTCTGTGTGTTCTAGAGGTGCACGTACGAGTTTGGTGCCGTTCTCTTCAGACAGACAGGCGTCCACGTAATGCGGGTACGGTTCAGACCAGCCGTCTTCAGTACAATTCCTGCTGATCTTCCCGAGACCTGCGGAACCACCGGAACACCATCAGCATCAGACATACAGAGACACGGACCTCTGAGCTCCTGAAGCCTGCGCTGACCGAGCACCGGGGTTTCAGCGTTTGGGTCAGAGACCTGATCTACTCAGACAGGCATTAGTCACCATGTGTGTGCTGACAGGATGTTCGTATCTCAGTGGTACTGTTTAATTTACTCTTCCACCGATCCTGAAAACATGCAGCTCAGAGTCCTGTTCCAGAGGGACTGTGAGCTGGAGATCAGGATTCTGATGGAGGATCAGGTTTATTACTGGGTCAAATGGTCAGTGTGAGGGGGACATGTCCTCCTGGATTCACACCGAGTGCTGAACCCTGAAACTCTGTGCACCTCACACTGAGCTGCATGTTTACTAAGATCAGTGCAGGGATGACGCTGAATATTAGGAGTAATATTTGGATATTATTAATATTATCATAGTTATAAAAATAGACCATTGAAACAAACAGATCATGTTTGAGAGAACAGACTCTACACCCCCATCACAGCTCTGATTGCTGTGCACACTGAGCTCAGTGCTGGGGGTGGTATAGTGCTGTAACACGGTTCTGAAATCTGATATAAATCATAAGAGGATGATTTTGAACAGTACCGGTTCTGCTGGTGTTCGTGCTGTAACAGATGGAGCTCATATAACAGATACAGAAGTCACTCACCCTCCTCAGGACTCATAAACCCAAAGAGCTCCGGACAGTTCACCACCACTATCTCTCCTACGCTGGCAGCCTGCCAACACGTCAGGTTATCCCACTCCCAAGCACAGCCTGCGGGACACAACAAGGAGAACACACACAGGAATGTCAGCCTCAGTATCCGACAGGCCACCGGTCAGCCGACCCCGGGCCCTCCTCATTCATCACTGCTAGTCGTCTGGTATGAAGAACCTTCATGAGAACCTTCACGATCAGCATGTTCTTCTCCACACTGCCCTACAGAACTCAGCCTGAACCCAGAACCTGAATAAAACCGTCTCGTAAAGTGGAACTTTCAGTTCATTCATAAAAGGAAAGTTCCTGTTCTTTTGTGATGTCACAACCATGAACACATTTCCCCATAACCAGCCTGCTGCAGTACCACAGCCTCTTCCTCCATCCTTCAGTGATGTAGTTCCTGTTACGCTCTGTAGTTCCTGGAGCGGAAGATGTGGGATTAAATGATGTGCTGTTTGTGGCTTTCAACAAGCTCCGGAGGACTCACACTTCCCAAACGAACGGATGAAGCTTATTTTCCCCACATTCCTGAAAATCCCAGTCTGAGCTCAGAGGGTCGTCCTGTACATTTCAGAGTGGACTGCTTTTAGAACGTCTGTTGTGTGTGTCTGTTGTGTGTGTGTGTGTGTGTGTTGTGTGTGATTGTCTGTTGTGTGTTTGTTGTGTGTGTCTGTTGTGTGTGTGTGTGTGTGTTGTGTGTGATTGTCTGTTGTGTGTTTGTTGTATGTGTCTGTTGTGTCTGTCTGTTGTGTGTGTGTGTGTGTGTATCTGTTTGTTTGTCTGATGTGTCAGTTGTGTGTGATTGTCTGTTGTGTGTTTGTTGTGTGTGATTGTCTGTTGTGTGTTTGTCTGTTGTGTGTGTGTGTGTGTGTGTGTGTGTGTCTGTTTGTTTGTCTGCTGTGTGTGTGTTGTGTGTGATTATCTGTTGTGTCTGTTGTGTGTTTGTCTGTTGTGTTTGTCTGTTGTGTGTGTGTCTGTTGTGTGTGTGTCTCTCTGTTTGTCTGTTGTGTGTGTGTCTGTTGTGTGTGTGGTTTGTGTGTCTGTTGTGTGTGTTGTGTGTCTGTTGTATGTGTGTGTCTGTTGTATGTGTGTCTGTCTGCTGTGTGTGTCTGTTGTGTGTGTCTCGTGTCTGTTGTGTGTGTCTGTTGTGTGTGTTGTGTGTCTGTTCTTTGTGTGTGTCTGTCTGCTGTGTGTGTGTGTGTGTTTTGTGTGTGTGTCTGTCTGTTGTGTGTGTGTGTCTGCCTGTTGTGTGTGTGTGTGTCTGTCTGTTGTGTGTGTGTGTGTGTCTGTTTTGTGTTTGTCTGTTGTGTGTGTGTGTGTGTTTGTTGTGTGTGTGTGTCTGTCTGTTGTGTGTGTGTGTGTGTCTGTCTGTTGTGTGTGTGTGTCTGTTGTGTTTGTGTGTTTGTTGTGTGTGTGTCTGTTGTGTGTGTGTGTTTGTTGTGTGTGTGTCTGTCTGTTCTGTGTGTGTGTCTGTTGTGTTTGTTGTGTGTGTGTCTGTTGTGTGTGTGTGTGTGTGTGTGTGTGTGTCTGTCTGTTGTGTGTTGTTACACAGAGAAGACATTCAAGTTTTGATACTGACGTCACATGACCAACAGGAGGCGCTGTGAGTTCAGCACTCCTTCCTCTTTATGACTCATCCCCCGGAGGTGAAGCTGATCAATACGTGATGATGGAGGAAGTCCACCCTGTTCTGGACCGCACGGTCTCCTGATGGGGAATTGAATTTTGCTCCTCCAGCACCTTCAGCGATTATCTCCGCTCCAGCGAGGTGTCAGGGCAGCATCATGAAGCTGATGACACCTCGGGATAGGCACCTGCAGCTCCTCCTCCTGCCTCTGGAGTCAGAGAAACCAATGCGTGTTCCAGGATTTCAGTCAGACCAGAGACAGTCAGGTTGGAGCTACAGTCTGTCTGTCTGTCTGTCTGTCTGTCTGTCTGTCTGTGTATCTGCTCTCTCTGGTCTGGTCTACATGGTGGTCTCTCTCTGACCCCTCCTCTTCCCTCTAATCTGTTTTTGCTCCATCTGTCTGGACTCAAAGCTAATGACCTCCTAAAGGGAATAAGAGCAGAGGGGGAAGGAGGGGAGACAGACTGGACAGTGACCAGAACCAGAACGAGGACCACAAGCCACACGCTCATACTGACCATTACAGAGTCTATTCAGGCTAATACAGCAGCACACAGTGTGGTCTACACGCAGCACAGCTCTGCTCTGATCAGTGGCGTCTCTAGCATGAAAAGCCAGGTGGGGCACAATTCTCTATGGGCAGCATCCCACTTGAAACAGTCAGTGAAACTACACACAAACCCACCTGCTCAATTAATTCAACCACAAATGCACTATATCAATGAAATTCCAAAAAGATAATCCAGCACCAAAGTCTGACCAATAACAATGACTGCATTTGATATCATACAGCCAGTAATATAAAACCGCATTACAAATACAGAATTATTAAATAGCATAACATCAGTGGTCTGCAACTATGATAATATCCATAGCAACTTTTTAGAGCAGGGAGACCAATTGGCAAGGGAGCCCGTGACACCTGCTTGGAAACCTCCTCCTGGTATACACTGAACATGCACTCCAGAGGTTCATTTTGAATAGTGGCTGAAGTGCCTTTAAAGCATGGCTGTGGCTGGTAATGCTGTCTTAGCCTAGAATCCCCCTCACACATGGTCTCAAAAATGCTCTTAAAAATGCCTGGAGTCATTGAAGCCGAGGATCATCGCGACCTCGTAAAGCAATTCCGCACTTTCCACAATTATTGTTATTATTCTACCAAGAACGTACCTGTTCTCTTCTGTTTGCCCATTGTGGAGCTCAATGGCACGTTTGTGAGCTGTATCAATCTGCGCGGCGATATTAGCCTTTCCTAGCAAACCTAACCGCATTTTCAATGTGCGAACCACTGCTTTCGTGTTTGGCCAGTCGTTCCGAAAGATGCTTTAAATCCTTGTATCCTGTTGTAGTCCACGTAGTGTCACCCCCAAAGAGCAAGCACGGAAAGCAGAAGAGTGATTTTTTAGCTACACTCGCAGTTAGCCATGTTTTTCTCTTGAACCGCTCTGTGTTGAAGGAGCGTTTTCCAGACTGGGTGATGTTGAAATCCTCCGGCTGGTGTGGTCCCATACGTTTAATCTCCAGTTTTTGCTCTAATGGCAAGGTACTGAATTTGACTTTGATTAAATTGTTGACGTGATTCATTATATTGCCTTGTTAGCAGCGGCTAACAGATTACGGTGATGTTTTTCAGTGGCAAGCTACGTAACAACACTGATACCGTAAACGATATTCACTTAACCTCGCGTATTCACATCTTTCATTTTTGATTGGCTGCTCCCAGCATGGGGCCAGCATTATCGTGCCCCACAGCCCATTATTGAAAGCATGTTGAACATGCGCACAGTGTTTTCATTTGCTCATTTGATTAAACACACGCTGACGGGCCGGCCCCATACTTACTAGCTAATTGAAGACTGCTGAAAGTACTGACCTTACGCAACAGGTACAGGAGTATTTTCAGTGTATTGGGAACTACTGCCATTTTCATACGTCAAATGCACAACAATGTTTATTAACAGAATTATTGATTATGTCACACACTGCTCCACAGCGACATCTGGTGGGGCCAGGCCCCTAATGTCGTCCCTGGCCCCTAAGAGACGTCCCTGGCTCTGATAGGCTCTTATACACTCCTGCTGCAGACTGAATGTGTGGAATCATTCTAAACCAGCTGTTTGTGCAGGTAGTTTGGAGGTGTGGATTCCTGCACACACTCATATTCCCGTACGGGCTGTGGTTACAGAACACAGTCACCCTGGAAACACTCATACTGCTACAGTACCATTAACAACAGCTTCCTCAGGGAGCGCACACAGCCGCCACATTCAGTCTGCCTCTGATCTAAATACCCTGATTCGTCCAAGTGCTCACACAGATGCTAACGAGGGCCGTCTGTGATTGGTCAGGATGATCACAGCACACAGTAAAGACTGTAGGAGAGCATTTGGAGGTAATCATGACTGGTGGATTCCTGAAGGCTCAGCTCCACTAAAGCAGCTTAGTGTTACACACCACATACAGGAGCTGAAGCTCCACTAAACCAGGCTCAGACAAATGGACTGGAGGTCTTTACTCCCAGCAGGACGGGCGGACGGAGACGCTGGACTACTGACCCCTCTGGAACGGTGAGCGGGGCTCTGAGGTTTGTAGCTCAGTCTGAGCTGCTGCTGGAGATTCTGATCTTTAGTGCTTGTTTAGTTGTTTGCTTCGTCAGCTCGACTGTTGTCATGCCAACAGCAAAGGTGACTGTGAGTTTTGCTGCTGGTGAAGAGTCGACTTTTCACCATCAGTAAAAAACACCGTCAGTCGTCCACACTAATCAGGTTACTGTTAAATCCTGCTCTTTAGAGAGAGTGTTCCCGGTGATGCTCTCCCTTACCATTGTGCTAAAGTGCTTTTGGGAAACCCAGTCCGGATCGGTCCCGCAGGTCGGAGGACTGTGTTTCCCTAGGCTACATTAATCCGGTGTAACTGGACTGATCACCCATCAGCATGTGATGGAACAGATGTTTGGAGTTTGGACTGTGAGAATGTGCGGTCCCAGGTTCTAGAGAGTAATGTATCTGTGTACGGACGGATCTGAATCTCTGCTTTAATGTAGCATGGATGTATGTGCTGCCCACCCCCTAGGCTAATGCAGTTAAATCATTAAATCTAGCTGATTAGCTGTTTATGCTACATTCGTTAGCTTGGACTGAATCCTGAACAGGGACTGATGCTGCAAATTCTGCAAATTAGCTTAAGCTAGATGTCATATACATTATAATCAATATATACATTATATACATCACATGTGCTGCGTGTTTATCTGCATTGTCCCTGTCAGTAAAGAGCAGCGCCACCTCCGATGTCTGAACAGCAGACTTTCTCGTGGTCTTCAAACGCAGACTGGACCCAGATAGGACCTGTATGTTTCCTGGACAGCCCTGACTGCGTACGCTGTGTTGAAGAGCGATCTACTGTGAACTGAGCTCCAGAATGTGTCGGTATTTAGTCACATGCAGCATTTCAGTATGTTCAGGGCTACAGTGGATGGTCCCATCCCACCCATCCAGGCCTTCCCCAGAAACAATCCCAGTTGTCCACAAAGTCCACAACCTTAGCAGTACACCAGTACTTCAGCCAGTCATTCACAGCACTGAAGGCCTCTATGCCCCGATTAAAAACAGGAAGTGGTCCAGATAAAACTAGTTAGTCTCTGTTTTTAAACTCGATCAATGAAATAAAACCTCTGACTGTTTCTTCTAATGCCCACCTGAATAATAACAGTTCCAGAGTGGTGGTCTTTAGGTCTTTCAGTCTGCAGTGCAGTGTCAGTTACTTCAGCTCCTGGAAAACAGTAAACGCTGTGATTTGAGTCCAGACCTGTCTCCAGGTAGTGAACGATAGAACCTCCAGTTACTGCTGTGGTGTTTTGAGGTGGTGGTGGTGCTGGTCGTGATGAAGAGACAGGAGAGCTCAGAGGTTGTGGCTGGCTGTAGCAATGCAGGCACTCCCATGCTGAGCAGTTTGGCACAGGGGTAACATACAGCTGCCAGTGTTGGTTATGACGTTGCTGGTGCCGGTGTTGGCACTTGTTGCAGCAGAGTTGCATACCTGCCGAGCAGCTTTGAGTTCCCTCCTCCTCCTGTTGAGCTGGGTCTGCAGCTCGAGAAGCTCCTCAGTTTTTCTCTCCACTCTAATGAGGTACGTTCTGTAACAACATCACCCCATCGCTGCTATTCATGTGTGGGTGTGGTGTAAAACAGCTTCTCGTTTATGCTGAAATCACAGCAGCGTGGTAGCCTAGCAGCACCGTAGTGTACCGGTGTCGGACTGGCCCAGGCATTGCGTAGTCTGCAGCCTCAGCTTCTGTGCAGTGTAGCGAAGCAGCGGCCTCAGAGCAGCGTATCCTGCAACTTCAGTCTACTGTGTCCTGCACTGGCCCTCGTTCGGCCAGCGTCTGAGCTCAAGGGGAGTTTGGACCATGTGTACTAGTTAGGATACGTACTCTGACTGGACACTCAACACTTTTGTGAGTTGCTCTGGATGAGAGCATCTGCTAAATGAGACAGGTTAGACAGAGATTAAATCAGAACTCAGGACAGTCTGTGCTAATCAGAGTCAGCGTGATACACGCGATGCTAACAGAGCCGAGTACCTTAACATCCCATTAACACCCACTTAAACTCGGAAGGAGTTTCTTAATAGATTGTTGCATTCTGATGACACGAGAAATCAAGATGGAGAGCAGGACGTAAAAATCAGAATGGAGGAGGAGGAGGAGGAGGAGGAGGAGGAGGTGAGGAGCCCGTACTGCACTAGTTTAGACAATATCAAGCCGTCCCCCTACTCAAGAACTACCTTCTCCTCCAGACCTCCTTCTTCTCAAGGACTACTTTTTCCTCCAGACCTTCTTGTAGTCAAAAACTACCTTCTCCTCCAGACCTCCTTCGGTTCAAGGACTACCTTCTCCTCTAGACCTCCTTCTACTCAGGAACTACCATCCCCTCCAGACTTCCTTCTACTCAAGAACCTACTTCTCCTCCAGACCTCCTTCTACTCAAGAACTACCTTCTCCTCCAGACCTCCTTCTGCTCAGGAATTACCTTCTCCTCCAGACCTCCTTCTACTCAGGAACTACCTTCTCCTCCAGACTTCCTTCTACTCAAGAACCTACTTCTCCTCCAGAGCTCCTTCTACTCAGTAACTACCTTCTCCTCCAGACGTCCTTCTACTCAAGAACTTCTGTCTCCTGTGTTTGAGACTAGGTGTCTTCTTTGTTTGAGATTCCCGCCTTTTTGTTTTACTCCGCTATAGACAGCTTGTTTCACGTTCTACTACGGTACCCACGTTATCGTTTCGGATGCGATTGAGAGAGATAGAGAAGAGGGAGAGAGAGATGCTCTGTCTTTCATTAAAGGATAAACAGGATGGACTCTCATCTCTCTCCATTATGAAACCCGCGTAGACTGACAGTAATAACAGACCTCATTACTGCGGCGTGTCCTCGCCCGGAGCTGACGGCGAGCCCGGCACAAGCCCTCAGGAGCAGTAAAGAATATCCTGGAGATCTGTTTGTCTGTATTGTACTATGAACTGTTTGAACTGCTTGTCTGTATTGTACTATGTAAACATCACAGACCTTCAGCACTGACTACAGGAGGGAACGCTACGGCAACCAGACACTGCACTGTAACCGTGGAAACCAGTCTCTAAGTCTCTAAGAAAAAACATGATGGTGGAAAGTAGAGTTTGTACACCAGATCACACACCATCACATGCTGTCACACATCATCACACTCCATAACACACCATCACACAGCATCACACGCCATCACACAGTATCACACGCCATCACACAGCATCACACGCCATCAAACAGTATCACACGCCATCACACAACATCACGCTATAACATGTCGTCACACAGCATCACACGCCATCACACAGCATCACACGCCATCACACACCATCACACAGCATCACACGTCATAACATGTCGTCACACAGCATCACACGCCATTACACGCCATCACACAGCATCACACGCCATCACACAGCATCACACGCCATAACATGTCGTCACACAGCATCACACGCCATTACACGCCATCACACAGCATCACACGCCATCACACAGCATCACACGCCATAACATGTCGTCACACACCATCATACAGCATCACACGCCATCACACAGTATCACACGCCATCACACAGCATCACACACCATAACATGTCACACGGCATCACACGGCATTACACGCCATCATACAGCATCACACGCCATCACACAGCATCACACGCCATAACATGTCATCACACAGCATCACACGCCATTACACGCCATCACACAGCATCACACGCCATAACATGTCGTCACACAGCATCACACGCCATCACACGCCGTCACACGCCATCACACAGCATCACACGCCATAACGTCATCACACAGCATCACATGCCATCACATGCCATCACACAGCATCACATGCCATCACACAGCATCACACACCATAACATGTCATCACACG
This sequence comes from Semaprochilodus insignis, assembly GCA_034552555.1. NCBI lineage: Eukaryota > Metazoa > Chordata > Actinopteri > Characiformes > Prochilodontidae > Semaprochilodus > Semaprochilodus insignis. Next base: position 474,124 of record CM067493.1, on the reverse strand, counting down.
CCATAACATGTCATCACACAGCATCACACACCATCACACAGCATGACATGCCATCACACAGTATCACACGCCATCACATGCCATCACACAGCATCACACGCCATAACGTCATCACACAGCATCACATGCCATCACACGCCATCACACAGCATCACACAGCATCACACACCATAACATGTCATCACACAGCATCACACGCCATCACACAGCATCACACACCATAACATGTCATCACACAGCATCACAGGCCATCACACGCCGTCACACAGCATCACACGCCATAACATGTCATCACACAGCATCACACAGCATCACACATATTATTTTTGTCTGTCTCTGCCTTTCTCTCTCTCTCTCTGTCTCTCTGTCCCTCTCTCTTTGTCTTTCTCTCTCTCTCTGTAACTCTCTGCCTTTCTCTGTCTCTCTCTCTGTCTCTCTCTGTCTTTCTCTCTCTCTCTCTCTCTGTCACTCTCTGCCTTTCTCTCTCTCTCTCTCTCTCTGTCTCTCTGTCCCTCTCTCTTTGTCTTTCTCTCTCTCTCTGTAACTCTCTGCCTTTCTCTCTCTCTCTCTCTCTGTCTCTCTGTCCCTCTCTCTTTGTCTTTCTCTCTCTCTCTCTCTCTGTCTCTCTGTCCCTCTCTCTTTGTCTTTCTCTCTCTCTGTAACTCTCTGCCTTTCTCTCTCTCTCTCTGTCTCTCTGTCCCTCTCTCTTTGTCTTTCTCTCTCTCTCTGTAACTCTCTGCCTTTCTCTCTCTCTGTCTCTCTCTGTCTCTCTCTGTCTCTCTCTCTTTCCTTTACAGTCTCTCTCTCTCTCTCTCTCTGTCACTCTCTGCCTTTCTCTCTCTCTGTCTCTCTCTGTCCCTCTCTCTTTGTATTTGTCTTTCTCTCTCTCTCTCTCTCTCTGCCTTTCTCTCTCTGTCTCTCTGCCTTTCTCTCTCTCTCTCTGTCTCTCTCTGTCTTTCTCTTTCTCTCTCTCTCTCTTTCCTTTACAGTGTCTCTCTCTCTCTCTGTCACTCTCTGCCTTTCTCTCTCTCTCCCTCTCTGTGTGTCTCTCTCTGTGTCTTTCTCTCTCTCTGTCTCTCTCTGTGTCTCTCTCTCTGTGTCTTTCTCTCTGTGTCTTTCTCTCTGT
>CM067493.1:454867-469272 GCA_034552555.1 Semaprochilodus insignis | reverse complement strand
AGGTGATGGAGAGGCGATGGAGGGGTGATGGAGAGGCGATGGAGAGGTGATGGAGAGGCGATGGAGAGGCGATGGAGAGGCGATGGAGGGGTGATGGAGAGGTGATGGAGAGGCGATGGAGAGGCGATGGAGAGGTGATGGAGAGGCGATGGAGGGGTGATGGAGAGGCGATGGAGAGGTGATGGAGAGGCGATGGAGAGGCGATGGAGAGGCGATGGCCGTTTCAGAGAGAAGGAAGAGGAAATGCTGTAAACAGTGTATTTAATAATAAAGGCACATATTAATGTTAATATTCTGGAACCACACATACATGCACTGATATTAAGCTCTGATTAAACACGTGTACTGCCACTAAAATGGACTTTAATGTCTTTTAAATTAAATTTCACCATCATTAGATACACACAAACACACTCCACAGATTCAGCATGTACATTTTTATAAATCACATATAATTAATAACCAAACACATCTTACACACACTTCAATTAATCTTACATATTGTTCACAGACATCTTCGATGCCTATACGTGCTTCTCTGAACTAGAGGAACGTCCGTCGTAACGTACTCATACACAAATACTACTACATGTGAAACACAGTATTTGTATTGGTCATAGTTAATTGTGAAATGTCAGTGTAAATGTATTAAAGCACACTTTAAACGTCACTGTTTTAAAATACTTATTACACACTTATGACATGCTTATTACACTTATTACACACTTATGACATGCTTATTACACACTTATTACATACTTATTACACCTGATTAACTATACTTTCATTTAAATATAATAGGTGATATATCACCACAATCAGAAATATAAAGATGTGCTCAACCAGTCACTTACGCTGGACATCCAAAAGGTGACGAGTTAATAATAGCCAAACCACAGCCATCTATATACCATATCTATATACCATATCTATAACTGTATCTATATACTATATCTATATACTATATCTATATACCATGTCTATATACTATATCTATATACTATATCTATATACCATGTCTATATACTATATCTATATACTATATCTATACCATGTCTATATACCATATCTATAACTGTATCTATATACCATATCTATATACTATATCTATATACTATATCTATATACCATATCTATAACTGTATCTATATACCATATCTATATACCATGTCTATATACTATATCTATATACTATATCTATATACTATATCTATATACCATGTCTATATACCATATCTATATACCATATCTATAACTGTATCTATAACTATAATATATAAATATAAGATGGCGAATGGAGGGAGTTTTCTAAACAACATCTCATTAATGATATGAAAATTAATAACTTACTGAGACATCAGTGAATCCCACACCTGCTCTGGTCCTAACAAAGCTGATACGTGTGTGTGTGTGTGTGTGTGTGTGTGTGTGTGTGTGTGTGTATACGGAGTGTACTAACTGGTACTGGACTCATCAGTAAGAATGAAGACGATAACAGCAGTCTGGACTTATGAACCTACACATCCTCAGATTCAGCGCAGTCACGTCTGGCAGGAAGTGCTAGCGGGTCGCTGTGGCCGTCAGAGGCCGTATGGGGAAGGCCGAGTTCTCGGAAGCGGGTCTGCGTGCCTAGCGTGCAGTTCTCATACGTGTGTGTGAGAGCGTGCGGGTTTTATGGGGACACTGGCCTGATTGCAGGCCCAGCTGCTGAGGATGAGGAGAGAGGGAGGCTTGGCTCCTTCCTGCGCGTCTCTGATGCGGTTCTGCTCTCGGTGGATTTGAGAGATTTGGTTTATGTCCCCGGCAGGACAGAAGGTCAGATTAGGAATTTAGGTTACGCTTTATTTATTTATCTCCGTGTCCCGCGTGTCGCCGGCAGGACCCGGTCTCACTTTGAGTGATCCGTTATGATGCAGACCGCACACGGTTACGCACATGTAGACCCTGGAGGGGAGCCTTTCCTGGAGGAGCTGTCGGGCGTAGATAGTGGACATACGTGTTTAGCCTGTAAGAGCTACTTCCGACAGAGATTCCCAACCACATACTTCCCTTACATCCACAGGGGCGGTGATAACACGTATGGGAGCGTCAGTGTTGGACAGTGGGACACTGTATACTGAAACAGCCAGCTGCAGGAGACACAGGCCTCCCAAACCTCCCCAGTGAGTTAACTGCCCCGGTGGTGGGCTGGTTCATGGAGCTGGAGCCCACTAACTGGACATCCATGTACCCTGTACAGCAGTTCATGTACCGTACGGTGGTGTCTCTGGTCCTTTACCTGGACAGCAACTTTCCTGCAGAGTTAGGTTCCATCTAAGACCAGCCCAAATCTGATTTTTGGCATATCCAGGTTGTATCCAGACTGATTTGTCTGGACAGCAATCCAGACTGATTTGTCTGGACATGGAAAATTTGGCAAATTGGATCCAAACCACATTTGGAGATGGTTTGAAATGGGATTCCAATTGGATTTCCACCAATGCATCTCAGTCTGGTTGCTCTGGACCCCCAAATCGGATTTCAGAGTGTCTTTTGTGACCCTTACAACACAACAAACAACACCGACATCAAATCCAGAATGACGGAAGTGCTGGGATTTAGGATGAGTGCCAATGATTCCTGCATATTCCAGAGAGTTTCTACTCGTAGATGCACCACCATTCCTCCAACACCTGCTTTGGAAATCCAAGGCAGCTACACAGTTCCGGACGCCTACGTCAAAGCCCACGCCGATAGGTTAGTCAGGTCTGGACACCCAAATCCAATCTGACCACTTGTACGGAACAGTGACAGGCGTCTGATTTGGGAAGCTAATCCGAATGCCTGGAGTCTGAACACAAGCTAACATGCTTCCCTGCCCCCTCGGAAGAACCTACTGATCTGGAGTGGCTGTGGCAGACTGTGGTTGGAACCAGACATTGCAGGAAGAGGGCTGGAGACCCTCGCTACCTTCTGACATCATACGAGTGGCTCTGAATGCCAAGCAGGTGCACACAGAGTGTCATACAGAAGCCTGTGTGCACACCAGCGCTAGGTCTCACTCCGCTCAAGAGGAGTGATTCTTCTCACACTCTCTCCACGTTGGGACGGAGGAGCTGCAGCTGATTTGTCATTTGGTGCAGCCTGAAGACCGAAACGGACTCCAGCCGTCACAGCGCTGTCCCTGATGTGTCAGGCTGAGTGTAATCGATGCCTGGGGTCAATGCAATCACTAGGGCTGGGGAGGGGGGCAGGGGATGTTGGAGCTTAACACTTCCCACACAACGCTCCGAGCGGCTTACTGAAAACTCCTTCCTGTTCCGAACACCACCTGATCCCAAACATCTCACGGACAGAAACCATGTTAGGCCTGGAGCAGGAATGAGTCCAACTCTTCAGACTTAACATCCAGATCCACGTTCAGCCTTCATAACTTCACTAACGACTTCTGTGAAACTAACGTACACCAATAAAACGTGTTCGGAAGTGTCGGATCAGGACTTTCTTTCCTCATGGCAGACACAGCTGAGCGAACTCTCCCATTCAGGACTTCAAGAGCTAAACTGAAAGGCCAATGTGTCCGGTTTCATTAGGAACTGAGTTTGGAATCAACCTGAGACCAATTCCTGGGAATGTTCATATACCGTATGCTCGGGAAAAGCCTGAGAGTGCAGCGTCTAGAACAAGCTGAAAATGACTGTACGTTACTGGAGCCAAACACTACAGACTATCCAGAACATGTGGGTCAGCGGTGGTTTCAGAGCTGTTGAAATGGTAATCTGGCACTTCAGTTTGGCGTTTTCAGGCCCCTCCCATTCTAAAGATTCAACTTCAGTTTCGACCAGCGAGACACGGAAAGCTGCAGCCGCAGCTCAGTGTCGGAGCTCTTTACTGAAGGAGTCAGCAGAACATATGTTCTGTTACAGACTTCAAATACAATACAGAACGTGTTCTACAAGCTTCAAATACCAAATAAATAAATATTCATGTGCATCACAGTTAGCCTGCTAGCTGCTAACATGTCACTAGAATCCCATAGGGGTGCTAGCATTAATTAGCATCATCATACAGATGTTAGGTGTCTTGGTTTTGATCATGTTTGACATGTATGTGGACACTAACACTGACTCACAGGTCACGTGTCATATCCTCCCCACTACAAATCCGGCCAATTCACATGCAGGACGTACAACAGAGACTCCTGTTACTGCGTGTGACACCAGGAGGAAGAGTAATGAGTCTGACTGAACACACGTTCTACAGCGTAAAGGACGAGGTGTTCAGGTAATTCGCCCCTGTATCTGAGATAACTGCTAATAACTGCAGCATGTGAGGACTCATTCACGACTGGTCACAGGCTCCACTCTGGGATGGAGAGGAGGTGGAGGAGAGCACTAGACCTCTAGTCTCACCTTCAGACGTCTGATCCTCTACCTGCTGGGACCTGAACACTTTCCATCCCATAAACGAAGCACTCTGCTGGACTCTTCTGCTGGATTTCTTCTCATCTCCCACCGTTCTGACTCCGGAATGTTCAGTCTGATCAACTACATAGCAATACCATAGCAACACCCTGGCAATCAGGTGGGATACCATAGCAACCACCTAGGAACACCTTAGCACCCACAGCAGCTACCTGGGGATTAGGACACCCTAGCAATCACCTAGTGACATTTTAGCGACCATCTGTGAACACCACTACGCAACACCCTGCGCAACCACGCTTAGTTCGGTACCAACCATCTGGCAACATACACACCACTCTCGAACCGCTCTGTATCAGGGAACCAGCTTTTCTAGTGTGGAGCTGCACATGTCTTCAGTCTTCCCAAATCCTCTCTCGCCGTGTTTCCATCAACCTGTTCATGCACTCAGGTCAGCGGTACCGGCGTACGGTGGGTATACCTGCTGTCCTTACTGCCAGCAGATCCACCTGCCTTCCATTCAAACACCGGCCCCCAAACCGCTGCGTTACAATGGTGTCCGTCAGACGTTCAGAACTAAACTGACAGCTGAATCAGATCCTTTATGTGTCCACACAATGCTGCGCGGAGGTGGGAGGGGGAGCTGACAGATGTGCGGAGACACGCATGGGTGAAATATGATGTTTACCGCCCAGAGACCGGTTAAACGCAGCCCACCCATATTTATCTCTGACAGTCCGTAACTCTGATGATCTGCACGTGTGGTGTTTCTCCGGAGGGGATACCCGGCGCTGTGTAAGGCTTCCCTCCTCGCTCAGGAGCCGGAGAGAGGGAAGAGCAGAGCTTAGCCTGGCCGTAGTGTCGTTATGGTAATGAGATTATTAGCTACACAGAGCCAAACGGGTTCTCCTCAAGAACCTCCAGTGGATGGTTCTCCAGTGGAAATACTCCAGTGATCTTCATCCACTGCTCTTTAGGGATATAGGTATTAGCATTACAGATCTGAGTAAGACTCGATTCTACCCACCGCCCGTCAGGTGGATCAGTCATTTAGCATTATGCTAAGCTAGTATTTAGCCTGCTACATGCAGATGAACACAGTTAGCACTGCTCACTCTACAAATGAGAACTGTACAGATGACTCAGACCTGACCACACCTCCACTAAATTCAGTGCTCTCAAGCAATTCCGCTCGAGTGCCGTACAGCCTGGATCTCCCGTCTGCTTCATCTGCTACTAAGTAGGTCTGCTACAGCGTTCGTTCTTCGCTAAGCTCATTTACCCAACACAGCTAATCAGTATGTTTCAGTGGTAATTGCGTGGCCCCGCGAATGGGATGGTGAGACGGTGCTGTTCTGTCCCCAGTGTGGGAGACTTCCCTCGGTTCCCCAGCAGAACCTGCTCATCTGAAATGCCACCAGCCTGATCATCTCACACGGAGTGACTCCACTCTACTGACTCCTCTCTCATCAGCGTCCTGGTGTTACAGGTAGAGGTAGGCAGTACCGGTGTAACCAGAACCATCAGAGAGCAGAAATCACAGCTTCAGGCAAAAACCAAACCGTCTACCAGACTGAGTGAAGAGCATCAAGCTAACAGGGTTCTCCACGTTGCTCAAGGAGAACAGTCCATGTTTGATGAACAACATGAAGTCAAATGAGAACTGTACAGACGGTTACCTGGTTACATGAAGGTAAATAATGAATCATTGGAGTAAACGCCCACGCCATCCATTTACCAACCACATGAGCTTCTGAGGCTGAGTCATTTACCTAAACATCTCCTGAATGAAACGTGAGGGCTGAAAATTAGCTTAGCGCTCTGCTAACACGTGCCATAGTTTCAACCTCAAACCTCAAAAACGTTTACCAATGTAGGTGGTTCTGTTCCGGTTCACACACCTAATTTTGAACCATTCCACCAAAAATAAACAGGTTCGGAACCAGAGAAGCTCGTTCCCAGCTGGAACCAAAGAACAGGAGGCTCTTCAGTGTGAACCATGGCGACCGCCGTGGGCATGTCAGTTGTTGAGGACAGAGAAGCCAACAATGGGACCACCCAGTAGTTGATCCGTGCTGCTTTCTGGATCTAAACAAACATCTGGAATACCAGCACAAACACTCGCAGGTGACCTATACGCTCCGCCATCTGGGTACTACTGTTCACTACCACTGTATTAGCCTCCTGTTCTTGGAGTTAAGGTGGACTGTTAGCCACACTAAATAAACCTAATGCAGTTAAACGAAGCCGGTGTACGTAGGAAAAACCAGCTCCATTAACACATACAGAAAAGCTCAAATACGCCGGGAGTTCAGTCTGGGAGCAGTGGGAGATCAGTCACTGTCAGAGGGGAGAGGAACATGAGTAGCACGTTTGATAACTGATAACTCTGATTGGACCTCTGGCAGATCTGACACCACCTGGCCCAAATTCGTCCCACCACCTCAAACTTAACTGAATAAAACAACAACCAACACCACTCACTCTTCATTCATTCAGTCTCGGCCAGGTCAGAGTAACCCCCCCCGGCCCCACAGCTGCGGATAACAGAAGACAGTCCTGAAATGAGGAGACAGGACTGTACAGGTAGGAGGATCAGAGAGCCGAACCCCTGTCCTCCACCTGGATGAGTGAGTGAATAGCACCTAGGCTAAAGGGTTCATCACAGGGCTAACAGCCCACATTTGATTTGTAGCTACAGTGCCATTCTCACAACAGGCCAGCTCTAACGGCTGAGCTGTTCTCCAAAGTGTCCTGCAGGAAGATCGGAATCATTACAGGCTAACACAGAGGGAGCACACAGGAATTAGCACCGCGCCGCGCTCGGCTAACGGCCGCCATGGAGGGAGCTGGACAGACATAAATCCAGCCCCGCAGTGCAAGGCCACTTTTCATATCAGACACCTCATAGGATATTTATGCGGGAGGGCCTGACGGCTCGGAGAGCGTTCCTCGGCTAATGGAACTCTGCCCGAGTTTGTGTCGGAATGACAGAGCGGGAAGAGGAGCGGGAAAGATTAGGATAAGCAGTTAAGTTTTAATAGTTTGCATTGAATCATGAGGTGATCTTCAATCAGTGCTGGAATGTTCTAGAGCAGTGTGAGAACATACCAGGGAGAACGTATCAGTACAGTTCAGTACAGTTGTTAAGGTGGACTGATTTTAAGGTGGACTAATTTTAAGGTGGACTGATTTTAAAAGCAGAGCCAGTGTCATAGTAAAACACTGGAGGTGTTTAGTCCTGTTTACCTGAGGACTGAGGACAAGGTGCCCCCACAGGCACGTGCATGTGTGCTGAGACCATCACGGACACAGTACACAATTCCAGGCTGCAGACTGTGTGATTTGATTGGAACAGAAATCCATTGTTAAACCTGCTTGGAGCTTCTCCTAATCCCTGCAGCCCATTTTGCCAGTTCCTAGAACCTGTTTGCATCACTTGGAAATGCAGTAATGCCCAAACAATCCCGGGGCTCATTACCGGTCCTCCGCGGCGGCTGGCTAAACAACATCAACCTGGGGCCAGAGCAGCAGTAACCCCTGCACGGATTACAGAGCGCACTCAGCGTCCGCTCAGCTCCTTCTGCGAGCTCCGATCAGAGTCTCTGTGCTGTGATCTCTGTACCAGCATCCCTGCAGAAGTTCTGTGGGTAGAGCTCAGATAACTGACAGGTCCAACTGACACATTACCCCACATGTAACTCGTTACTGAGGATATGCTTGGTGTTTGAAGTGTGCTCTGCACTGGAGCTACGAGACTAATGTGGCTAACAGGTAACATCAGAGGCTTCATCAGAGCTCCCTGTTTGAAGTATGAATGGGATGATAGCTTGCCGTGCGGAACCTGGGGCTGTTTTACATGAAGTGCTGCCAATCATCTTGTTGCTAATAGGAACAAGCCTTCCTTATTGTGGAGCTATGTGCATGTGAATTAGCTGGAACAGCATGATCAGAGCCAAACACCACCAACCACAGCACTGTGCATCCGTCAGAGGCTCTACGAAGATCATTTCCAATACCGGTCATTCACTTTCAGGAGACCTCTCTGAGGAGATCAGATATCAGATCATCCACATGCATCCACAGGGAAAGAGACAAGAGTTACCAGAACTGGAGGTCAGGACTTCTAACAACCACCTGGAAGACCTGGTACACCCAACAACACTGTCCCCACCAGACAAACAGCACCTTCATCGCTGAGAGAGAGAACATCAAGCTCCACTCCTGCTTCAGTATGGAGGGCCTCTCTCTCTCTCTCTCACTCTCTCTGTCTGTCTTTCTCTGTCTCTCTCTGTCTCTCTCTGTCTCTCTCACTCTCTGTCTGTCTGTCTCTCTCTGTCTCTCACTCTCTCTGTCTGTCTTTCTCACTCTCACTCTCTCTCTCTCTCTCTCTCACTCTCTCTCTCTCTGTCTGTCTTTCTCACTCTCACTCTCTCTCTCTCTCTCTCTCTCTCTGTCTCTCTGTCTCTCTCTCTCTCTCTCTCTCACTCTCTCTCTCTCTCTGTCTGTCTTTGGCATCACCAGTGCAGACTCACGCTGCTTCCCACACCTCTCCTCATCTGCTTGGGGTTTGGGTTCTTGCCTTACACTGTCTTGCGCACATTCTCTCATTAGCATACAGTGGTATACAGAAGCTTGGTCACCCCGCATGGTCAGTAGTCAGGATCACCGCTTTTTGCTGCAACCGAGAGTCTCTCAGTTCTTCCTCACAGAAGTCAGAAGTTCTGTCAGGTTCTTGGACCGTCTTGAATGTGCTGCTCTTCTGGGGTCTATCCACAGATTCTGGAAGGCGTTTAGGTCGGGACTGTGAGGGCCATGGGAACCCTTCAGCTCCTGGATGGAGCTCCTTTTTGATCAGTCTAAAATTGTACAGATTAATAACGCGCTGATCTGAAGAACGTTCCATCTGTAACGCTTCGCCTTTTGGAGAATCAGCTCCTACTCACCGAACAATCACAGTAGCAGACGTAATTAACGGGGGTGCCCAAACTTTTGCACACCACTGTATTTCAGTATGTTGGGCCGTGATTGGTTCAAGCTTAATTCTGAGGTACCAAAACTACTGCAGGGCCCAGACTACAGGATCTTAAAGCCTAACTGATGTTGTAGACTACCCTGGGAGAAGACCGGAGGACTGAAGACTGGAGTATAGACGCTCCATACTACAGGATAATCTGGGAAGATCATCGACTGTACGCGATTGTCGGGAGGAGCAGATCTCCCACACGTCTACTCGTGTTCTTCTAGAGTGCTCTTCCTAAGGAGTTCACCGGGTCAGCGGAACTCCTGCCCAGAACAGGTTACCTCTAATCAGATATCCCTACAGGTGTTCCGTAAATACTAATGCACCCATGATTCCCTTGCTACATTATTCCATGCTAATCCCATCACATCCCCGCACGGAACTCCATGCCTATTACAGTCCATTAAGGTTTGGACAGTTTCCAGGTCCTCCCTCGTCCCCTAGCGACTAAACCCCGTCTTCCCGACAATGACATCATGCGCACTACACTCTGCTGTCCCGGAGGCGTCACCCACCCCCACCACCACCACCCCCCGATCCACTCCCATCCCATCACACAGCATAATGACGCACCAAACACCAGCTACTTAGCCAGCAGCTACCTGCGGGAAACCCAGCGTCTCCTGTCTGAAGGTTCTTCACCCTTTGATGGACTCGCAGCATCAGCAGCTCTGGAACAGAGAACTCGGCTTGGAAAGGCTCTGAAGATATGCAGGCGTGTGAGGTGGGGAGGTACTGCAATCAGCCGGCAAACAGGAGCAAGGTTCCGCAGTACGTCTTAGACGTTAGTCATCAGCCTGTTACTCTCTCTTCTCCTCTATGTCCCAGTCCTTCAATGCAGTTACACTGGCTGTGTGAATATGACTGATTACAGCCTTCTGGAAAACTCGTTTTAATGCCCTCAAATTAACTTAGAGACCATGATGCTTTGGGTTATTACATCACTTCCTGCACAAATATGCTGTTAAACCAATAACTGATTAATTCCCATCAATAATTAGACAATATTTCCCATCTCTGACATCGTCCGGAGGAAGCAGGGAGCGAGACGGGGTACCTTGAGTTCTGAGTTCTGATTGTCGGAGTTGAGGAATCTGATGCCATGTGTACAGAAGCCGTTGCCCAGTCTGGCTGTGAGAGTCCGAATGCTCCGGTACCGTCTTCCAGACAACAGGAGAGAGAACGGTTCGTGTGCGGGGTTCAGATCACCAGCATCCTCATTAGGAACTGACAGTGGAAACAACCAATCAGGCTTTATTAAACTGGGTGGGACTGATTTCAGGAGGAACAAACATCATTCCAGGCCTTCTGGACGACCCTCCTAGAGGTTCTGTACTGTACGTGCTACTGGAACTCTCAGGAGCAGTTACTAGAACTGAAAGACGGACAGACTTCATTAGGAAGGTCATGAGACAAATCACGTACAGTAATCTCTTTTTGATGATGCTGCTCATGTTGACCGTTGTTAGCTTTGCGCTAACATATTACTAGAAATCCCATAGGAGCGCTAACAGAAACGACCGGATCATTACAGAGGGGGTTTCGTTTGGCACTTTCAGCCTGAACTGAAGCTGTAATGGTCACGGTTAGCCTCAGGAGCTGTGCCGTCACCTCCCTCCACATCATCAGCGTCATCTCTCTCATCTCTGTCATCAACTCCCCACACTACTGAAATGATCGTAGGTGATGTATTGAGCATGTCATCTGTAGTGTCAGCGCTCCTGCCTCGGCTGGAAACTCGCCTGCTGTCGCTTCTCTCTCCTCCCGTCTCTATCCTCCCCCGACTGCCTCGTGTCACTAATTAGCGAGTGTTGTCGGAGCTGGATGTGAAATCAATTAATGACAGATGAAGTGAAGTGGCGCTGGACCCCGGCGGAGGGGCGACGTGGCCAAATGTCAGCGTGTTGTTTCTCGTAATTAGAGAGTTAATGAAAGCTCTAATGAACATGACGCTGTCCTGCTCGGCGCTGCAGCGCGGGCTCCAGGAGCTGCGGCTGATCGAACAGGGGAGGCATGAGGAGTCACAGCGTGGAACCTACTAATGCCTCCATCCACAAGAACCTCAGAGTATGAAAGATTGCGCTCCAGCCTGATGTAGACTGGGTGCTTAATACTGATGCTGCGGGTGTGACGATCCTTCACGTCACTGTGAGCCAGCAAACTCGATCACGTGCGCTCCTGCTCCTGCTCCTTCTCCTGCTCCTCCTGCTGTTATTAGAAGTGGCTGCTGCTGTTTAGAATATTGGCTGGTCCTGATCACTGTGAGCTCGAGTGAAGTCTAATGTACAGGACTAGAGACTAGCATTAACCTGACGTGGTGCGGTGCTTTGTTAAACTAGCTGACGTCTGAAGTACGACTGTTTCCCAACACTGCCGTACCTTGTTTAGACCACAGTAGGTTGAACCAGGTTGGTTTGAACCACCATAATTCGAACCATGTTTCCAAATGTGTTCGGTCTGACAGTGGGGAAACTCACAGACCCTGTAATATAAGGCCAAAATATAATAATTTATATTAACATAATAATTAATATACATAATTAATGAATTATTTATTCTCATATTTATTCTTATTGTAACCATGTAACTTTCCAGCTACCAATCATAATAACAGAATCAACAATTAAAAGGCATTTAAAATAATTATTAATAATGATAATAATAACATTAATAAGGTTAATATTCACTAGAAATATAATAGTAATAGGTAACGCTTCTATTAAAACTATTAGCTGTTCCAGTGCAGTCATCAGCTTCTTCTATGGTTATGGGAAACACTTGCATTCCACCTGTATCAGTCCACCTGTATCAGTCCACCTGTATCATTCCACCTGTATCAGTCCACCTGTATCATTCCACCTGTATCAGTCCACCTGTATCAGTCCACCTGTATCAGTCCACCTATGTAAGCTGCTAATGTAGTTAGCAACTCTGGGTTTGGGACACGCAACCCGATGTGCTTCTGGCTCAGGTGGTGTCGAGTACGTTTCAGCTGTTGCCTTTCACACCTTCCATTAGTACACCTTCCACTCGCGGTGAAACACCTTCAATACAACTCCCGCTCCCTCGGTTCCTCAGAGAGACCCCCACCGCTCCGCCTCAGAGAGACCCCCACCGCTCCACCTGAGGCCTGGTCCACACACACACGGGCATGAGGGACAGGGATACAGGCTCACATCCTGCTCTAAAATACAGGGGCGTGGTTAAAACAAGGCCCCGCCCACTGACTAAAACTCATTTCACTGTTTCCGTAGTGACATGAAAATATGATCACACTGTTTAACATCTAAACACGAACCTGATAATAAATCTGATCTTTCAGCTTCAGAACAAATCAGGATATTTAATAATCAGTTTCAGACGTGGACCCGGGACATACACCTCCCACCAGAACCGACCCTGTAAGGGATGATTATGTATTTAGTTTATTAATAATGTTTTGGGTTTAAACAGATCAGAACACGGTCTCTGTAAGTGTCTATGAATATTAATAGATATTATTAATTAGTGTTTTACTGTGTGAGTGCAGTTTAATGACCTGCACCCTGCACAACACTCACACCATGCACTCCAGCTGTGAGTGTGTTACACGGCTGAGAGATGAGCAGCACTACACACACTTCATTAACACACACACACACACACACACACACACACACACACACACACACACACACACACACACAGGCCAGCCTGCTTAGAGTCACTGTGTTATCTGTCAGCTGGAGGACGGAGCGAAATCTCCATCACTGTGTTACATAATGACAGCAGATTAAGGAGAGGATTCCAGTGAAGAGGGGGAGGAGGGGAGGAGGGGAGGAATCCAGATGGTTGGAGAGAGGGAGAAAGAGAGAGAGAGAGAGAGAGAGAGATGGAATGGTGGCATAAGTAGAACCTGATGTGCTGACATCACTAAACAGAGCAAATTCCAGCACATTTTCAGGGCAAAGTATCCGTGTGGGAGATTTAAGGTGGATCTATAATCAGAACCAGAATATGATCTACAGAACTGGGTCCTCATTAGTGTATAATTACCTGTAACTACAGATCTCTGTGTGTTCTGGTTATCTAGAACGAGCTTCATATCTACATAGGAGCAGCTCGTCCTCCAGCAGAGACTACCACCACCATGTTCCTACAGTAGCCCAGAAGAGACACACCACACACGGGCTGTAGAGAGAGACAGCAGCTTCAACTAGGGGGCGCTATAGCACTGACTGGAGGAAGGAGAAGGAGGAAGAACCCTTGCTGGAATGTTCTACTGTAGAACATATTTACCAGTAGCTCCGCCCACAAAATATTTTTTGATTGTCCCGTTCCCCCTTAAATGGCGCAGCATCTACTTTCTGGCACTGACATTCAGCTTCTTATTTGATAGCTTCTTGTTCACTTTTTTGTGTTCCACCTTAAATGTTGGAGCAGTTATTAGAAGGCCTCAAGCACTAGAATGTAACTGCAGCCCTGTTTAAGGTGGAATGGTGTAGATCAGATGATCAGGGTTAGAGTAGGGATTATTAATCTGAGTCTGAACTGAATTAACATTAAACACACTATAAACATTTAAACACCGAGTTACTACACTGCGCCGCTGGTAGGAGCACCTGCCGCACACCCACACCAGCTCCACTGCACCATAACTACACTCCAACACAGTCCAGTTTGTGGTCAGTGTGTTTGGACACCTGCTGCCAGTTTCCTGCACTTAACCGCAGCAGAGCAGCTCTCTCCCAGCCAGTACGGGCAATTCAGATCTACACAGGCCACCAAATCTACATTACACACCACCAGATAGACTGGTGGGCGCGCACACACACACGCACACACACGCACACACACACACGCGCACACACGCGCACACACACACATACACACACACACATACACAGACACACACACACAGCCATACACGCAAATACTCTAACACACACACACACACACACACACACACACACACACACATACACACACACACACACACA
>CM067493.1:428231-438504 GCA_034552555.1 Semaprochilodus insignis | reverse complement strand
CTCTCTCTCTCTCTCTCTCTCTCTGTCTGTCTCTCTCTCTCTCTCTGTCTGTCTCTCTCTCGCGCTCTCTCTCTCTCTCTGTCTGTCTCTCTGTCTCTCTCGCTCTCTCTCTCTCTCTGTCTGTCTCTCTCTCTCTGTCTCTCTCTCTCTCTCTCTGTCTCTGTCTCTCTCTCTCTGTCTGTCTGTCTGTCTGTCTGTCTGTCTCTCTGTCTGTCTCTCTCTCTGTCTCTCTCTCTGTGTCTGTCTGTCTCTCTGTCTCTCTCTCTCTCTCTCTCTCTCTCTCTCTAAATCACTTCCCTTTTTTCTTTCTCTCCCCTTTTTATTCTCTTTCTGTCTCAGAAAGAGAAAGAGAGAGTATGGAATAGAGAGATAGAGAAATAGAGAGAGGTAAACAGTGAGAGACAGTGAGAGAGAGAGAGAGAGAGAGAGAGAGAGAGAGATGGAAAGGAGGTATAGAGGGATTAAGGAGATGTACTCCTGAAGATGGAAACAGAAGAAAACACTGGGGGAGGAAGGAAAGAGTGCGCACGCACACACACAGCCACTTTCACTTGCACGATCCGTTGACAGTTTATTAGGTACGCTGTAGGTCCTGAGTGCAGGCTGACCTATCCAGGCTCCGCCCACACACAGTTTTCCATGTTAGGCTCAGATTAAACACGTTACATCGTCACCCATCAGTTTCAGATTCGGTGTGTAGGACAGTGTTAATGTGCACATGCACGTAACTACACCCTTAAAGGGGGCGGTTCTCTACGGGTTCTTTAGTTTAGGCAATGGTTTGAGTTCTACATGTGACTGTCTCATGCTTAAATGGTTCTTTGCATGGTGAAACTAGTTCTCCAGATTGACGAGGAACGTGTTGTATATGGTTCTTTATGGTTCTATTTAAAAAACAGTTCTATACAGCACCAAAAAGGGTTCTGCTATTCCTATGTCAAGCTCATTACAATAGAAGAACCCTGTTTGGTGCTATGCAGAACCGTCGGCTAGGTTTGCTACATCCATTGCTAATCCTACTGAACTAGGTACCAGAAGAGAACCTAACAAACTGGCACCAGCTGTATTTATTGGGGTGGACATTGAAGTAAATCCTCAGAATGAGGTCCATGAAGAGAACGTGGTACTGCGGTCAGGGTGTTCTGAACTGGCAGACCTTCCTGCCTTTGAGGAAATGCCCATCAGCAGCAGGGAATGTGATTTACTCTCTTGTTTCTGTTTAGTCCGCTACTCCGCTTCAGGAGCCATCCCAGGGAGCGCGCAGACAGCCAACCGGGCTGTAAATACACCGGAACTGGAAGAGCTGGACTTATTCCCATCGTTCACTGAAGCTAACAGTTCCTGGATTACAGGGCTGGAGGGTAGCGGAGCTCATGTAACAGCATTAGGCCAATAGGATACGGACAACAGTGGAACTGTACTGTAGTTACAGTGATAACGACGGTGTAATCAGATTACAGCTCAGAGTGAACTCAGATCACCAGCGTTACAGTCAAACACACAGACGCACCACCCTCTGTCCACGTTCACCGATTTAGTGATGAATATGTGAATCATGCAGATGTGAAGAGGAGGAGGAGGCGGAGGAGGAGGAGGAGGAGAGGAGAGTCCTGCTGATAGGAGAGGTTTCTGAAGAATCCAATCAGCAGCTCACAGACTTTCACTCAGCCAATCAACAGAACCTTTGATAAGTAGTGAGTTTCGTGGTCAGGTCTGAGACCGGCTGCGCTTTACAGGAGATGAAGCTGTTAAACTGGGGTTTTACACCCCGCCTGAGTCTGCGTCTGATCTGATCTGATCCGATCGTAAACCGTGACGTTTGGTGTGAGATTAAAGGCTGTTTAAACACATACTGCACGTCCATCTCTGGGAGTCGATCTGCCGAGAAGCGGCACTCCAAAGACTGCAGAGTAACATGAACCCTAATGGTCCCGTACGGAGCACTAGCAGATACAGCACACACGACGGCCGGTGTTCAGACTGAGGGTCTCAGAAAACGATTTCTATCCGATTCATAAATCTGACTTTAGTTCACTAAGCAACAGATCAGGAGGGCGGCAGAGTCACAGAGGAGCACCTGTAAAAGAGGAAGTCACCCCAGGACCCTGTGTAAGGAGAACCCTGTCCAACTCTGGGATGCTTGGTTAGGAAGCTGAACCGGGTGCCAAGATAAACAACCACAAACACCATTTCTGTGTGAGGTGTAAAATTCCACATCAGTTTGTTCAGTCAACATAAATAATCCCTAATTTGAAACCGAGCCAGAGTTACAGTACTCCCACATTTACTACATGCATGCCTGTCCTGCAGAACCCTAACTGGAGCAGTCGTGGGCTGGAGGTTAGGGAACCGGTCTTGTGACCGGAGGGTCTTCGGTTCGAGTCCCTGAACTGACAGTAACTGACAGTGTCCTTGAGCAAGGCACCTAACCCCCCAACTGTTCCCCGGGCTCCATGCACAGGGCGGCCCACCGCTCAAGGCAAGTGTGCTCACTGCCCCCTAGTGTGTGTGTTTGCTAGTGTGTGGGTGTTTCACACCAGATGGGTTAAATGTGGAAGACAAATTCCTCTCTGTGCAGCACAAAATGGCCCCGAACTCTCCACTCAGGGAACGACTGGCCTCACCTGATTAACAGTCTGTATCAGGGAGGAAGCGATGGAACGTTCGGTTCTACAGTTCCATATTTGGGGTACTGTTTCTTATGTGTCTTTGGGGAAGTTTCACTGAAGGGGTTTCAGCTCCCGGTTGAATGTTCCTCTGTCAGCGGGACGTCAGAGAGGAGACGTGGGGAAGAGACAGGAAATGAGGACTTTGTGTTTTATTATGTTGTCTATAAGACCTGTCAATCAACATGACTGGGTTTATGTATTTCTGGCTGGTGTGTAATTTCACACACAGTTTCATTTACAGAACCAGCAGCAGGGAACGTTCAGGAGGGCTTCAGGCTCGGAAAAGCAGGATAACATGTTCAGAGTGGCCGTAGACAGTTCATACAGGTTACTATACTAGACCAGGTGGTTGCCAAGTTGTTGCAAGATAGTTGCTATGGTATCCCAGGTAGTTGCTAGATGTGTGTGTGTGAAGTGTGTGTGGTGTATGGCCTGTGAGGTGTATAGTGTGTATATTCAGTGTGTAGAGTGTCTAAACAGGTTCAGCTGACTGGCTGTGTACTGACTGTGGTATGATAGGGGTTATGAGTATGAGGTATAAGGTCAGATCAGCGTGAAGAGCAAACGCTTCCGGGTGGATAACGGCAGCGCTGCACTGGTACAACAGGATTTAGTACCAGTCCTGAGAGTTACTCAACCAGGATACTGGAAACAGTCTTCCCAGATCAGTAACTTCACACCTGTGTGGTTCATTTACACCAGACTCACCTGTACCTGCAAAGTACTGTAGAAATACTCACTGTATAAAGATGTTCATCCACATACACACTGCAGAACCAAGAACCCACACAGGAACCAACTTACGGTTCTAACATTAGTACATGTTCCACCTGCTCGAGAGACAGAACCATTATAACCACCGTGATTAACCACTGTACTGGTCACTCTAAAGCAGCTAACTAGGATAATTAGCTAGCTAGCTAACATGCTGTTTAGCTTATCAGCTGTAATGAACCAATACATATGCCGCTAGCATAAGCGCTAATAGCGTTAGCTTCTGAGTATATATACATGTCACAAGGCAGCTTTACAGAGAATCCGGGTCCAAGCCCCCAGTGAGCAAGCCAAGGAGAACCTCCCTTAGAGCAAGAGGAAGAACCTCGAGAGGAACCAAGACGTTACGATTTCTCACATACACGCTCCCCCCGGAGTGTCACTGGAACGTCTGGATTACAGGGTTATTAGGGAGTCAAAATGAATATTGCTGCATGGAAAATCACACTGCTGCTCATCAATACATCAATAGCCTTCATCAGAGCTCCGCACACACCAGCCTGCTCCGTCAGACGAGTCAGAGAAGCTGCAGGTCGTGTACAGTTTGGGTAGCTGGTGTCGGGGTATATCAGTGATTCAGTTTACTACTGGACTTACATTTCGTCCTCCATCACGACTGTCAGCTGCCTGGAGCCCATATGTCACATTATTCATTTTAGGACCTCTGAACGACCTCATAGGACAAGCCCACATGGTACAACTGTTTACCACAGAGGTGGGTTTCTGGATACAGAATTTTTTTTAGAACATAGAACCGCTTACTGGACCATTTAGAACTGCTTATTGGATCATTGTGGTGGGATACAGGGGAACCTGACCTCTGTATTTAACCCATCCAGTGCCGTGAAACAAACACACACACACACACACACTAAGGGGCAGCTCTATGCATGGCGTCCGGGGAGCAGTTAGGGGGTTAGGTGACTTGCTCAAGGGCACTTCAGTTGTGTCCTGTTGGTTCAGGGGATCGAATCGGCGACCTTGCGGTCACAAGGCTGGTTCCCTAACCTATTTATTTTTAATCAGAGAGAACCCAGCTTAGACCTGGAGTTCTATCTGTAGACCAGGTGGTTGCTAAGTTGTTGCTACGTAGTTACTATGATACCCAGGTAATTGCTAGATATGTGTGTGTGTGTGTGTGGAATGGCCAGTGAGGCCTATCCTATTTATTTTTAGAACCCAGCATAGACTTGGACACCAAGCTGACCACGGAATGGCACATGACTTTAGAGGTCTATAGATGGTCTATGGGGCATTATGACAGTATATATCATTACGGTGATAAACCATAAGACAGCCTGACGTTCTGAACACAGTGTGTACAAACACTGAATTACACATGGTGTTTACAGTTTCTGATGGTATACGTACTGAAATCAGGCATCTGGACTAATAAATACTGCAACATATCGTGAAGTGCATATTCTCCACACCTCCTCCAGAACCAGGCTGCCCTCAGCAATGCCTGCTCTATAAGAACTGCCGTCTCCACTTCAGTATTCTCTACGGCGTGTGGCTACAGAGACAGAAATGGGCCCATTTGCTGCTCCAGGCTGTGAAACTCAGCATGTGTACTGCAGGAGAAATAAGCCGTCCACGGGGCCGTAATGATGTCTGAATGGAGTACTGCGGTGGTTTGTGGATGTAATGCTGCTCGGTGCAGTAGAGTCCCACTGACATCACCTCACGCCACAGACCCGAGACCCGGCTAATGATACACCGCTTAATTTCAGCAGCAGCGGCCAAGAACGGGAATTACTTCCCTCGTCACTACAGCTGGGGGTGCCGACTCACGACTGACTCGCGGTTCTGGGTCTCCCCTGAAGCTCTCACGCAGTGTGAAGAAACCTCCAGCCAACCTACACGCTCAAACATCATCCTGCCCTTTCTGAATAAAGACACCGTACTGAGTCATATCGCAGCCCAGGGGTTTAAGACCTGCTACCCGCAGCCCACACAGGCCGGCACAAACAATTCTGGGACCGGGGGAATTAAAATTCGGATTTGGAAGTTGGTTAACGGCAGGGGGAGGTAGCAGCCATGTCCATTCACTGGTCCCATAGAGGACACCTGCTTAGCGCTTGATGCCATCAACAGAGAAAGAGAGTCTACAGAACGACGACACCACATCAGAGACCTGCAACACCGTGACCTCAAACGTTTCACCATCAACAGACCAACAACTTGGAACCAATTCATTCATTCATTCATCTTCTGGGCCGTTCCTTCTGAGCCGTAGGAGGGGGCTGGAGCCTATCCCAGTGCTCACACCCTGGACCGGCCGTCAGATACACAGACACTCACATGGAGGGGGTCGATTCACCATCTCCAGTTCACCTGGCTGCATGTGTTTGGACTGTGGGAGGAACCCACACAGACACGGGGCAAATATGCACAATCCACACAGACAGAACCCCAGACAACCCAGCCGGGAACAGAACCCAGACCCTTCTTACTGTAAGGCTACAGCACCACCCGCTGCACCACCGTGCCGGCTAAATGGAATATAATATGAATAAAATTGAATATATCATTTTAAAGATGCCCCGTTTTTTTGAGGTACAAGGTTTTCACTGGACAGCGATGGTCCAGATCACAGAGTCCTGAACTCTGAGGACGCCGCGGCCCACTTTAACTCAGAACGTGTTTTAAAATTCAATGCCAGCAGATTTCATTACGTCTCTCCCATTGTAAGCAGATTTGCCAGCGTGCGGTCCAGTACTACGTCTGGGCTGTAATCTGAGATAGATGCAGAAACAGGCTTCCATTTAAAGCCTCAGAGGAAGCACTTCCATATCCACAACAGATCCTTAATGATCCTGTAGAAGACGAGCCACCTTAACTACCGTAACCCCGACGAGGACATCACTCATACCTGCTATTCATTATCTGCACAGAACTTTCTAATGTGACTGAGCGGAACCTGAGCACCTGAGGAGATCCATCAGAAGGTGAGGGAGAGCACATTGTCAGATTGTGTCCTTTAAGGGAGATTCCCACCAGATTCCTGCATAATTCAATGATTAAAGTGCAAACTGAGCCATTCAGAGGGCTGTTCACCAGGGTGGTCTGTGTCCCAGAGTGGGAATCCGGGAGAGTTCCCAACGGGCCGGCTCTTACTGTGAGCTAAAGAACAGTCACACGAATAAGCACACCTTCTAATCTGAGTTAGCTTCTTATCCGTACTTCCGTTCCACCTTAAATGATGCAGCATTGACATTCAGAAGCCTGTTCAGGTGCTAGTGTGCATTTGTTGCATTAGTTAAGGTGGAATGGGAATTCAGAAAGGAAGCAGACAGACAGACAGACAGGTGGTGCTTAAATGTGCACAGATCCTGCTGGAAAGGGACCATTAGAACCATCAACACCTGATGGTTTTCCTTTCTAATGGAAACCGATATAATGGTGACCAGTACAAACCACTAGTTTTCTGTGGGACACCTTTAGGGCCCATTAGGAAACCAGAACCAGTACATGTGGAATCAGTACCAGAACACCAGTGAAACCATTAGACCTTTAAAGCGATATCAACCCATCAGGAAAGCACTAAATATCATTAGTGACAACTGGAGACCAGAACCAGAACCGTATACTGGTTTCTATGATGTTTTCAGCAGGGGAGCTTACAGTGGGCAAATCGACTCAGACGAATCTCACAAACAGTACAGAACAAACGGACCCAACATAAAAGGATTTAGATGAAGATGTTGTTGCTATGTTGGTCGCGGCTGTTTAATCAGCTTTATTAATGATATTACTGTTATAAATGATCTATTTACTTCACTTAATAACTTAATAACTATTAATAACTATTAATAACACTTAATAAAGGACAGAAAGGAAAAATAAATTGGACTGTAAGTGGACAAACTGCCTTTGTCTGACACCATGCTTAGGTACCGCAAGGTCTTTCCGGAAAACACTGAGCAAACACACCCGTGTTCCTAACTCAGAGCCATGGTTCTTACGGGACCACATTTTGTGGAAATGAACTGCTGTTCCACCACATGTACATGGATTGGTGCGACTCACCTATTCTGGTTCTCGGTTGGGTAAACCTACCTGGTACCTGGTACTATTGTTGGTATCATATCCACTGAGGTTCCAACAAGCGGAGCTGAAACGGAAAGGTGATTTAAAGGCACCGCAGGCACATGACTGGTCATCATTACCAAACACATAGGCTAATGCTAGCTCCCAGGTTAGCGTACCCGCTGGCGTTGCGTCTCCTGCTCTGGACTCTGATGCAGTTTTTCCCAAATTCTCCCGTCAGTCTTTTGTGCTTCGTCTGAACAACACTCTCCTCTACGTCACGGCAGCTTCGTAGAGCATCACTATGATGACCACTACATCTGCAGTGGAAGGCCATGTACAGCTGTTACCACAAAGGGAACCAAGTATGGTGGAGCTGAGCCGTACCACGTGGTGGGAAAGCGGCTGTAGTGCTACTTTCAGTGCACACATACAGATACAGAAGCTTGTAGCGCTGACGTCCCGGATACTTCAGCTTGTTTTGTTGTGATATCTATATTTAGCAAGAAGTTATTTTTAGCTAGTCTCTCTCTAGGGACTCTAGGGAGAGTCTGGTACCGCTCACCAGGCTGAACTTAGAACAACAGGTGGAACAACAAAGGTTCCCAACAAAGATACCCGATATCAGACTCTCCATCCTGGCAGCTAGACAGTTAGCCATTGCTAGCTACCAGCATAGCAACACTCCTGGGCAATGGGGGAATGTTGGGGTTCTGTTGTACAAGTCACATAGAACAGCTCATGAGTGACTGACTATGAACAATGGACTACAGCTCCCATGAGCACCTGGAGTCGTATATGTACATATATGTAAAAGGAGACACACACATACACACACAC
The DNA here is from genome assembly GCA_034552555.1 of Semaprochilodus insignis. Classification (NCBI taxonomy): domain Eukaryota; kingdom Metazoa; phylum Chordata; class Actinopteri; order Characiformes; family Prochilodontidae; genus Semaprochilodus; species Semaprochilodus insignis. The sequence goes on along the minus strand of CM067493.1, from coordinate 430,189 downwards.
ACACACACACACGAAGGTCTGGGATTAAATCCCCCGAGCACGCGTGACTAATCGTGTAGCTCCACTGGTGGGTTTGGACAGTTGTAGACACTGTAACTCTGAAATCCGGCCTGTTCAGTCTCCAGGAGAACTTCATTCAGGACCGAATTCAGGAGAGAAGCTGTTACAGAACACCAGTTCTACCTTCCTAATGTTCTCCATTAAGTCCAGATTAGAACCCAGTATTAAACACATCCTAGCTAGACTAAGCTTCCTAAATCCTGTCCCAACTCCAGGATAAACTCCAGCAGTGTCCTAACTCCTGCTGAAGCGTCTGTTCCTATGGTTGCCTGCAGTGACCGTCAGCAGAGTCCACTACACCTATACCCAGCACACTGACCTCACACCTACCTCCACTGTAAGACGGAGCTTCTACACTGGGAGGGTTTAATAATCCCAGACCCTGCAGACCCACCACCTCCACCATCTCCACCCTCCACTACATCTACCTCCACCTCCCCTATTATTACCTTCCTGTGTTAGTGCTGATGGAAACTGCTCAGATACAGTGCTACAGTGAAGGAGGTGAATAATGAGGAGGCGGAGCTGAGCGTCAGGCTGTTTATTAGGAGGAGTAGTTAGCGCGCTCCACTAAAGCTTTTGGGAAATTGAAACTGAGGAGCGGTGAGGTTCTGATTAACAGCAGGGGGCGCTCTCACAGTGTTCAGAACCTCCAGTTTATCTTTAGAATTTTGTTGGGGCAGGTTCAGGTTTCCTAACGGGAGATGAGAAGCTGTGAGATCAGATGAACCCCTACACTAAGATCAGGTCTGGTCTGTAACACGAAGGTGTGAAATCTTATCCAGACCGGTCAGATCTGAACTCAGGACTGAAGACAGGACATTTCTGTAATACGGCCTGGATTCGTTTCTAATTCAGCCATAATTCATAAGTCTCTTTCTTTCTCAGTCTCCTTTTACAGTCTTAGCCTTTTAGTTTTCTCATCCCTTAGCCTCTCTCTCTCCCTCTCTTCCCCTCTCTCCCTCTCCCTCCCTCTCTCTCTCCCTCCCTCTCTCTCTCCCTCTCTCTCTCTCATTCTCTCTCTCCCTCTAAGAACTAGCTGGTGACTCATCTCTGTGAGCCTTTCAATTACACGATGCAGGCTGCAGGCGCTAATGCCGCGGCACCAGGCCCAAAGGAGGACCACCGCTATCCTGCTTTCATCTATGGAGATGGGCTCCAGCGCGTGTGTGTGTGGTGGGGGGGGGGGGGGGGTGACAGCGCTCGGACCCCTACTCCATCTCCTGCTCTTCAAGGGCCGATCGTGATCTATTGAGTCCCTCTCTCTCTCTGGGCTGAGCTCCGCTGGCCCTGTCTGGAGAATGAAAGGGGGCCGTGGTGAGTGACAGCCGGCAGCGTCAGTGTGCGAGACTCCCGCAGGCTCATGTCTCCGTTGACCTGTGCGCCCCAGGCCTCTGTCTGTACCGTCAAAACATAATGGACCAGTGACATCTGGCCACTGAAAACACAGCTCATCACCCTGTCACACAGCCCACCCACACACCCTGCCCAACAGCGACGAACAGAGACCCCCAGCCATGCTCAATCAGCCACTGATACACAGGCTCAGCGTTCAGCCATGCCATGTTAATGATAACGAGGACATGATCATACATGTCATACATACTGACAGTCATACATAGCATGTGATGGAAGCTGCGATGTTATTGATCTGGGCAGCAGGCAGGACACGCCCTGGACGGGCCACCGGTCCATCACAGGACAAGATGAATATAGAGAATCATTCCTGCTTGTGTTTCAGTGTATTCAGCCTGCATAGTCGGATAAAGTGGCGTCCCACCACCGCGGCGTTCCCCTGTGGCCACACAAGAGACATGGTTATGTGGAGTAGCGAGCAGAGAGACCCCTGGGAGAACTCTGGATACGCAGCAAGAGAGACTTAAACATTTGGGACTGAT
>CM067493.1:413722-427731 GCA_034552555.1 Semaprochilodus insignis | reverse complement strand
ACTCACTCACTGACATACACTCTCTAACACACACAAACACACACACATACACACTAACACACACACATTAAAGTGCAATGAAGCTCTGATGAGGATATGTGGATCACTGAAGCTTATCAGTTCTCAAATGTGTACAAGGACAGAGAAGGACTGACAGAGAGAGAGAGATGGAGAGAGAGAGAAGGGGAGAGGAAGAAAGAGAGAGAACAAGGAAAGATACACATAGAAAGAGTACAGAGAGAAAGCGGAAAGGTGTAAAGAAAAGAGAGAACAGAAACAGAGGCAGAAATAGAGAGAAAAAGTGAAATGATAAGAGAGAGAAAAGAGTGAGAGGAGAAAGAAATAAAAAAGAAAAAGTGATTGAGATGCCAGAGAAGAAAAAGAGAAGACAAAAAGAAAACAAAAAGAAGAGAGAGTCAGAGAGAGAGAAAGAAAGAAGAGAAGGAGGGTAAGAGAAAGAGACAGAGAAAGGAGAAAAGGAATAGAGAGAAAGGAGGCAGAAAGAAAGAGAAGACTCAGAAAGTATGAGCAAAAGAGAGAAAAGAGAGAAGAGAGTATAAGAATAGACCGAGAGAGAGAGAGAGAGAGAGAAAGACAGCTGAGAAAACAGATAGAGACAAGAAAGAACAGAAAGGAGAGAGACAGGAGAACGAAAAAGAAANACAATAAAGAACAGAAAGGAGAGAGACAGGAGAACGAAAAAGAAAGATAAAATAGAAACAGAAAGGAAGAGAATGAGAGACAGATAGAAGAGAGGGAGGAAAGTGAGAATAGAGAGAATATAATGAGAAAGAAAAAAGAAAGAGAGAGAGAAGAAAAGAACAGCAACACAAGGGAAAAGAGAGGAGAAAAGAGCAGAGAGAGAAAGAGATAGGAGAAAAGGAAAAGAGAAGAGAGAATCTAAAACGACAGAGGGCGAGAGAGAGAGAGAGAGATAGAGAGAGAGAAGAGAGTAGGAGAAGAGAGCGTGAGAGGAGGGAGAGCAGCGGCCGTGCTGTTCTTGCCGACACCTCCATTGACTCGGGCGAGAAGAGGAATTGAGCATTTAGACAAACAAATCATCTCGGAGCGAGATCGCTCCCGCCGCATAGCCCTGTTCCATTACCCGGCCGGGCTCGGAGAATAATGCTCAATTACAGTATCATTAAAGTGGAGGAGCGGACCTGCGAGGAGCGGGCGATGGGGATGCAGGAGAGAGTGATCGAAAGGAGAGCGGGTGAAAGCAGATGCTTTATTTAAGTGTTCTGCCAGTGAGTGGGCTGCAAATACAGGCCTTTAGAAACATAATTGGCCTTTTGGTTCGGGCCAGGCATGCCGTGGAGCTGGACCAGGAAAACATGTGCTCCGGGATAATGGATTTTCTATTAGCTGAAGCATTAGGTTATCCCGGTGTCGGCCAGTTACCCCAGTAACGCGCTCTGGTTTCCACGCACCAACGTCTTGGGTCGTGATATTCCAAAAGTGCCGAATGAAAACGGAAAAGCAAATAAATGAATAAATGAACTGGAGTAGGTACCCAAGAGGCAAGGGTCAGAGGTCCACTCAGCCCCTGTACTCGCTCCCTGGGAGCCCGTAGTCAACAGGAGTCTCTCCTTCAGCCTTTCAACCGAAAGCAGCGGAACTCTGATAACTCAGATTTGTCCTGGCTGCTGTACTTGGTAAACGTCCAGTTCCACCTCCAGCACTCCTTCCCTTCTGCACTGCTGTTGGAGTTCTTCACTACCTGTACTTTCATACAGTGCCTGAAAGAATGCTTGATGGAAGGCTGCTTGACGGAGGGCTGCTTGACGGAGGGCTGCTTGACGGAGGACTGCTTGATGGAAGCATGCTTGTCGGAGGACTGCTTGATGGAAGCATGCTTGATGGAAGCATGCTTGTCGGAGGGCTGCTTGACGGAGGGCTGCTTGACGGAAGCATGCTTGTCGGAGGGATGCTTGATGGAGGGCTGCTTGTTTGACTGATTATGCCCCCTCCAGTATTTAGAACGAAATGAATTACTAAACCAGCGTGATTGTGCAGCTAACGCTTCTTGCTAGGTAGTATCCCAGGTGGTTACTAGGCTGGTGCTAGACGGTAGCTATGGTATCCATGGTGGTTGCTAGAGTTTTGCTAGGGGTATCCTAAGTGGTTGCTAGGGTGTTACAAGTTGGTGCTATGGCTTGCCAAGCAAGGTTGCTTGGGTGTTGCTAGGTGCTTACTATGGTACCCTGGGTGGTTGTTACGTGGTGAAGGTGTTATCCCAGGTGTTTGCTTGGGTGTTGTTAGGGGTATCCCAACTAATTGATAGGTGGTTATTATGGTATCCCAGGTGGTTGCTAGGGTGTTGCTCGGTGGTTACTATGGTATCCCAGGTGGTTAGTTGGGTGTTGCCAGGGGTATCCTAACTAGTCGCTAGGGTGTTGCTAGGTGGATGCAAGGGTATCCTAACTGATTGCTATGGTGTTACTAGGTGGTTACTATGGCTTCCCAAGAGGTTGCTTGGGAGTTGCTAGGTGGTTACTATGGTATCCCAGGTGGTTGCTAGGTGGTTAAGCTGTTATCCCAGGTGTTTGCTTGGGTGTTGCTAGGGGACCCGAACTAATTGTTAGGTGGTTATGGCATCCCAGGTGGTTGCTAGGCTGTTGTAGGTGGTTGCTAGGGTATCCCAGGTTGTTGGTAGGGTATTGCTAGGTATTTGCTAGGGTATCCCAGGTGGTTGTTTGGGTGTTGCTAGGCGGTGGCTATGATTACTTCACAACATCAACAAGGTTGTATATATCGGATGCTAAATGGGTCGCTTCCTGAACAGGAATAACTCCACTCTCGGCTACTTACAGTGGCATGCCGAGTTTGGGCACCTCTGCCGAAAGGTTCTGTTACTATGAAAAGCCAGGTGAGTAAAAGATCACCTGATTTCCGAAAGGCTTAAAGGTTAAACAGCTATTTCCGTCTTCCATAAACTGCTCTTCTGTGGTCCATTCACAGATTCCAGGTGAAGTTTGGGTCGGGCGACTGTGAGGACCATGGCCAAACCTTCAGCTTGCACTTCTTGAGGTGTGGATTTTGAAGTGCGTTTAGGATTGATAGCTTCTGAGTCACTCCATATCAGTCTGGCACGACACCATTGCAGTCTATGGCGATGGTGACGTGGTGTTAAGGACAGTCGTCATAACAGTCCGTGTGCACGTGGTCCTGCGTGGTGCAGCCGTCTGCTCATAGAGGCATCACTGCTCGCTGAATGCCCGCAATCGTGGCTGTTGGGTCAATCAGGCATAGCGATAGGGGCCGTGCTTGCTTACGCCACAGCAGACGAGCGTGGGAGGATGGGGTCCCCCATTACAGTCCTGGTTCCTCTCGAGGGTTCTTCCTCTTGCTCTGAGGGAGTTTTTTCCATGCTACTGTCGCCTTTGACTTGCTCACTGGGGGCCTGGACCTGGATTCTCCGTAAAGCTACTCTGCCGACAACGTCTGCTGTAAAAGGCGCTTATAAATAAACCTTGACTTGACTGCTGGCTATACGTATGTTCTTTCATTGCTAGCATCATTAGCACTTTGACTGGACCGGTCAATTAAACCAGACCCCACAGAGAACACCCATTTAGAGAGGTGACATTAATTCATTCACACTACAGTACACTATATGAATGAATTCAAACTCAGGATACCTGTCATACAGGTAACTAGAGCCTTTCTCATGATTCCTGTGCTAAAAGTGAAATAACGATTGGAGCTCCACTAATGGCAGGAACTGAAACGTTGGCCATGGGAATTCATATTTCCTGCCTAATCTATGCACTTATGACTTAAAATAAAGCAAGAAGGAATGATGTAAAAATAGCAGGGTGCAAAAACAGCACACTGGCCCGACCTGTGTTATCCACAAACAATGACTCACCTTAATGATGCATGAATCAGGCTTTGATGTTCGATCTGGCTGGATAGCAACATCCGCATGGACCTGAACCTGGAAACATGAAAACAAAGCCATTATCGCCATCAACGTTGCTGGAAGCTACAAGCCATCATTTGCCAGCCATAGGCTTTCATTCATTGCTAGCAACATTAGCATTTTGACTGGACCAGTCAACACTGTAAGGCTAACTTGATATTCATTTGCACTAAAACTGTGAATAAATGTCAATTAGGTTCTAAGAGACGATGGCTTTTCCTGAACACCTGTCCTAAATTTGAAATTACGGTGAGCACTGCATTGCTCGGGGACGAGCAGAGGCCTAGACTAAAGCTATCAGCTGCCAGAGCCAAGGGCCAAGAACTGAACCATAATGATAGTCAACATAGCTAACAATGAAAGCTAGCACCAACAAGTTGATGTGAACAGATGAGTTGGGTGACGTGAACTGCTGGGAATTTGTTCATTTCTAGCAGCATTAGCATTTTGACTGCCCTGTCAGAACAACCAGCATGGACCAGCATAGCTAGTCACCAGCAAAGCCAGCATCAGCAGGATGGACCCATCATAGACCAGCATGGCTAGTCACCAGCAAAGCCAGCATTAGCAGGATGGACCCATCATAGACCAGCATGGCTAGTCACCAGCAAAGCCAGCATCAGCAGGATGGACCCATCATAGACCAGCATGGCTAGTCACCAGCAAAGCCAGCATCAGCAGGATGGACCCATCATAGACCAGTATGGCTAGTCACCAGCAAAGCCAGCATCAGCAGGATGGACCCATCATAGACCAGCATGGCTAGTCACCAGCAAAGCCAGCATCAGCAGGATGGACCCATCATAGACCAGCATGGCTAGTCCATTCAGTCCTCATCTGTCCTCTTCCCTCTTCCGGTCCCACTGGGAAGAGTTGAAGAGCCTGATGGCTCTCGGGACAAAGGATCTCCTGAGTCTGTCTGTAGAGCAGCTCTTGGAATGTAAGACACTGTGAATATAGGACCCTGGGAATATAGGATCGTGGTATTTTGAGATCTTGGGAATATAGAGCCCTTGGAATATAGGACCATTAAAATATAGGAGCCTGGAAATATAGAAGCCCCGGGAATATAGAACCCTGGGAATATAGATTTCTAGCAATATATAACATTGGGAATATTAGACCCTGGGCAATATGGGACCCCAGGACTATAGGGTGCTGGGAATATTTGACCCTGGGAACATAGGACTTTTGAAATACAGGACACTGAGAATATAACAACCTAGAATATAGGACTCTGGCAATACAGAACCTTGGGAATACAGAGCCCGTGCAATATAGGACTACTATAGGAAATATGAGACCCTGGGAATATAGAGCTTTTGGAATAGAGGACCCTGAAAACACAGGCACTGGACCCTATGTGGATATGGAATTCTGGGAATATTGAACCCTGGGAAATATGGGTCCCCAGGAATATAAGACCCTGGGAATATAAGGTCCTTTTAAAATAGGACTCTGAGAAAATAGAGCCCTGGAAATATGGGATCCTGGGAATATAACAGGCTAAACATAAAAGACTCTGGTAATATATGACCCTGGGAATACAGGGCCCTGGAAAAAAGGGCCATGCGAAAATAGAGCCTTGGAAATTAAGAACCCTTGGAATGTAGGACCCTGGGAATAGAGATCCCTGGGAATATAGAGCCCTGGGAATATGTGGCTGTTTCCAAAAATTACAGGAAACACATGGAACATAGGGACCTGGAACCAAAGTGCTGTTTTCTAGATATTTCAAGGGATTAAAAAGCCACTGGGAACACAGGGATGACCCCAGTCGGCTCCGGCAGTGGGAGAAGCTAGAGCGTAGGCAGCAATGAAGCACGTCTAACCTAATACAATGGAAAATCAAATTAGTGTACCGCACTTAAAAGCCCCCTCTTTCCTTTATCATGCTAACAACTGCTAACCCTGATCAAGAATGAATCCTGATAGATCTTTGATCTGACCAGGCCTTTGTCCATCATCAAGGTGAGCATCTAAGGCACTGCACATCACAGCAATAGCACAGGTCATCCAGCTAGATCCATTAGCATACCTGGACCTGGATCAAACGAGGAAGCATTATCTTCAAGCAGTGACACGTAAACAGAACACACGGACGGGCAGATAAGTAACACGGTGACCTTCGGATGAGAGAAAGCTCTTTACCTCTGACTTAACACACAAATTCACGCCTATACACACACAGGACTAAGTTAGCTTCACTTCAGTAAACACTCCCGCCGGCCGTGCCATAATCTGTCGGTTATCGTTTCCACGACAGCATGCGGAAGAGCCCGGAGACACAATTCAACACTAAAATGTCAGGGCCACAATTTCCAATGCACCGGCTAAGATACTGGGCTCGGGGTGGGCTTTGGGATTAGAACCGCTCTAGTGGCCATTCTCACAGAGGCCTGGAGAACGTACATCATCGGTCCATGAATAAATTGGTGACTATCGCCCACACCATGTGTGAAATATTAAACAACATTCTTGGTGGCATTTTAGCCAGGTTTAAAAACTCTCATTATAATAGAGTGATTGAAATAAAACAGGCTTTAAAGTTGTAGGCCTCAAGCCATGCTAATCAGCGCTAGCTGGGTTCATCCCAGCACACCAAATAACAGTCAAAATTAGAATGGCGTTCGAATCATACCAGAAATATGACCAAAATAAAGGTGATATTTAGATTGAAGGATTAACACATTGAGATTAGAAGGGGTTAAGTAAGTTAAGCTTGCAGGTTTGAGGTGGTAGGAACCTCAGGCTCCTGCAGATGGCGCTGCGGGAGGATGATAAGGCTATAAATCCATGTGGGGTGTGAGTGACGGGATCCATAGATTGGGAAGAGGTGCTACAGTGCAGGGAATGTCTCGTTCCATGTGTGGAAAATGGCTCCAAAGCAGATGTTAATGATTGGCTAAAAGGAGTGACTGCATTTGGGCGTGCCAAAGACCATAGTGTGAAGGAAGTAGCTGAATCTCCAGGTGTATGGAAGCATACGGTCATACGGGTCTACCAGCAGTGGCACAAATCCCAGTCTACAGGGAATTCTCCTCAGAATTGTGCCAGGGAAGGCATCCACCAAATCTGGCCCAACTGACCAATTGTTTGATGCAAGAGTGAGCACACACTAGGGGACACGTGCCCCGAAGGAGGTTTGGCACCTGGGGAGCAGTTGGGGGTTAGGTGCCTTGGTCAAGGGCACTTCAGTCATGTTTTTCGGTTCAGGGAGGCCAGTGAGTGTTGGCTTCATGGCATTGACCCACCATGGGCAGCCTGCATTGGGCCTCTGGAGATTTGCTCATCAGTGCGACAATGGCCCCATCGCATTGGTCCATTGTATGCAGCCCACATTTGGCAAAAGGTTCTGCCAATAAAGACGAAATACTTACTAATTCTTTTTTTATAGATCGGTGCTTCTTCAAAAATCTCTACATTGTTACATGTGTTCTGCTACTACCCAACCGTGTTCAACCAACATGGTTCCTCCATCACTAATCATTTTGATTGCAACTCAGAGCTTAAGCACAGACCTTTGTTTGCCTGCTTCATAAACTAATCAGACATTACTTCCTCTGCTTCACCAAACACTGAACAGTCTAATAGCTAAATTATTTGATTATAAATTGAGAAGCACAATGTGCCTGCTTGGTATTAAATCACTTCAAATATTCGGACTGCTTAATATTATCTTTAAACTTGAGTTGTTGTGCTGAGAACTCTAAAGGCCATACACAATTCCCCCCTCTCCTTATCTGACTGGGTTAATGCTGATGTGAAAACTTGCCACATAAAATTGCAGCGATGAGGGTGAATGATGAGGGTACAGGGTTGAAAGTGGGGCAGTTTATTAGGAGGAATGATGTTAGCGCACTCACACGCCAGACCAAACTTTGGTAAATGGAAACTCTAACACAAGCTTTTTGGCCACTGGTGTACCTCAGAGTTCAGTTCTGGGTCCAATATTTTTTTACTATATTAGGGGCCTTTCAAAGGTACTAAATTTAAATCTTCATTATCATGCTGAAGATATTGTTATATCATAGTTTAGCTTTGTTTGGACATGCAGATGTGTCTAGCCAGTTGTTTGGTAATAGACAAAACAATTGATGATCGACCTCAGGTGAGTAATCTGAGGTTGATAATGTGAAAACTTGCCACATATAATTGCAGCGATGGGAGTGATTGATGAGGGTACAGTGCTGAATGTGGGGCACCTTAATAGGAGCTTTGGTAAATGTAAAGCTGAAACTGGGTACCTCTAACACAACCTTTTTAGCCAGTGGCGTACCTCAGGGTTCAGTTCTGGGGCCAATTCTTTTTACTAAATGATGGCCTTTTTCACACAGTACCAAATGCAAATTTTCATTATCATGCTACAGATATTGTTATATTATAGTTTAGCTTTGTTTGGACATGTTTGGACATGCAGAAGTGTCTAGCCAGTTGTTTGGTAATAGACATAACAGTTGATTATCGACCTCAGCTGAGTAATCTGAGGTCGATATTGTGAAAACTTGCCACATATAATTGCAGCGATGGGGGTGATTGATGAGGGTACAGTGCTGAATGTGGGGCACCTTAATAGGAGCTTTGGTAAATGGAAACTGAAACTGGGTACCTCTAACACAACCTTTTTAGCCAGTGGCGTAGCTCAGGGTTCAGTTCTGGGGCCAATTCTTTTTACTATATGATGGGCCTTATTCACAAAGTACCAAATGCAAATTTTCATTATCATACTGAAGATATTGTTATATTACATTTCAGCTTTGTTTGGACATGCAGATGTGTATAGCAATTTGTTTGGTAATAGACATAACAGTTGATTATCAGTGCTGAATGTGGGGCACCTTAATAGGAGCTTTGGTAAATGTAAAACTGAAACTTGGGGAACTCTGACACAACCTTTTTGGCCAGGGCGTACCTCAGGGGTCAATTTTGGGGCCAATTTTTTTTTACTATATGAGGGGCCTTTCAAAGATACCCTATTCAAATTTTTATTATCATGCTAAATATATTGTTATATTATAGTTGTTTGGACATATTTGTAAATGCAGATGTGTATAGCCAGTTGTTTGGTAATAGACATTACAGTTGATTACTGATCTGACAGGTGAGTAAGTCTGACAAAACTGTTTTGGTCAGTGGCGTACCTCAAGGTTCAGTTTTGGGGCCATTTTTTTTTTAACTAAATGACGGCCTTTTTCACGAAGATACCAAATGCAAATTTTAGATATTGTTATATCATAGTTTAGCTTTGTTTGGATATCCAGATGTGTATAGCCAGTTGTTTGGTAATAGACATAACAATTGATTATCGACCTCAGCTGAGTGGATTAGAATTTCCTAACTATAGAATTCCTAAATTAAGAAACAGATTTGCTCCTGTAATATAAACGTGTTGTCTTATGATGGACTTCTATATTACGGTTACTAGAGACAATGGTTTTTCTTTTCCCTGTCTGCCCATATCTGTTTTTGCAAATACGTGTGTGGACACACAGAACAGGTACGAGCAGGTGAATTTCTCCCGCTGTCCCTCTACTACCCTCATCATTCAGGTACAGTCTGACTTCTCATCAAATTGCTGCAGGACCCTATTACTTGCCAATTTCCTAGTCAATGATTTTTCATTTGCCCCACATGGCCAAGGCACAGCGCTCGTTGGAGGCCTGATGGATGGCCTAGTGCAAACGTGTCTGTGTGTGTGTGTGTCGGGGGCAAGACGGTAATGTGTGCATGTGCGCGTGTGCGGGGGGTTAAAAGCTCTTGCCCTCCTCCACCCTGCCGGCTGTTACACGCGCTCATCCGCGACCCGTGGTGCATAGCTGCTTGCACGCACTTGGCGAGGGGAGTATTTACACGCAGCTCCAGGCATCTGGGAGGCAAACAACAGCATTAGAGGATGCAAATTGAATATGCAGACGGGAAAAATGGAGCCCCAGGCACCGGAAGGGCGAAGGAAAACTATTATCCAAGTGGCTGGTACATGCTGCACTCAGGAAGCGCTGAAGCGCAGGTTAAACACTGCGGCCTAAAGGCAGGGCTGGGTATTGTGATTTATACCTTTAATAATTTATAAGCGTTGTCAAGGCCAAAATGAGACAAAATGTTCCTGTGGCAGTGTCAGGGCTTGCTGATGCACGGAAGGCTGCTGCAGGCTACATTTTGAAGTTGATTGTTGTGGATATGGAGATTTTTTAAAGTATGTGTAAACTGCAAGTTCTGCACTAGATGTAGGGCTATGCATTGGCGAGTGCCTGGTGATAGGATATACAGTATATCATGATACTGGGGTTACGATTTGATATACCGCAATATATTGCAATACTGTAAGCAAACTCGTATATAATTATTAATACAGAATTTTAAGAAAACTGTACACAAAAAAAAAAAAAAACACACCACAATATGCATAGGCTTGCTAATGCCTAATAAGTACTAATATTAGCAGTACAATAGTAATAGTACATTGCAAAAAATAAAATATCTTGGCAAGTAGAATTACCTTACAACTAGTTGATATATCTTATATTAAGGTAATTTTTTTTTAATAATTCTTTTTTACTTGTTGTAAGTAATTTTAGCAAGACAAATGGTCTCACTATATTGGCGGATAATTTTGCTTATTTTAAGAAATTTGTTTAAAATTTTCTTCTTCAAATTATCTGCTAATATAGTGAGAAAATTTGGCTTTCTAAAATTATTTTAAAAAACAAATCAAAATTTTAAAATGTTATCTCAAAATGTAAATAACATTTTAAAATTATTTTAAAGTAATTTTAGTAAGACACATTTTCTCACTATATTGGCAGATAATTTTGCTAATTTTAAGACATTTGCTTAAAACAGGCCAAATTATCTTAACATTTAAAATGACAATTTTACAATTTACAATTTTAAAATTACAATTTTATTTTTTTAAAAACAATTCATACTGTTAAGACACAATTTTAAAATTGTATTGTTCTTTTACGTGTTTTGAGTAATTTTAGTATGCCAAATAGGCTCATTATATTGGCAAATAATTTTGTTTATTTTAAGACATTTGCTTGAAACAGGCCAAATTATCTGCTAATATAGTGAAATAATTACCTAAAACAATTAAATAATTACTAAAATTACTTTAAACAAGTAAATAAGCAATTACAATTTTAAAATGTTACTTTAGAATGTAAAAAAAAAAATAGAAATCATTTTAAAATAATTTTAAGACACATTTTCTCACTATATTGGCTGATAATTTTGCTTATTTTAAGACATTTGCTTGAAACAGGCCAAATAATCTGTATTAATTATCACTATGTCATATAGCGAAAAAAATGTGGCACATCGAATGAGTAAAAATATCTGGAAATAAGTAACATGGTTTTAAAATGAGCTTACAACAATCTAAAAGTTGTGATATATATGTATATATGTATATATACGATAAGATGCATATATATATATATATATATATGCCTACATATAATTTTTCACTGTGTGGTGAGCATCACTGCAATCTAGTGGTCAGGAGTTTAAACGCAACATGAAATGAACCACAATCTGTCACCAATTTTTGATTGCAAACTACTGATTAAAAATCGATACTGTGTTTTTGAGATTTGAGTATCAGAAAACATAATATTGCAATATTAGATATATTCAATATGTCCTTACACGCCTAACCATACGTCCAAAAAAAGATCCAAAAGATCCGATTGGACAGTTGCCACCCAGCACACAGCCTGTTCACCTTACTGCCATTAGGCTGGAGGTACTGCAGCATCCAGGCTAGAACAAACTGGCTAATGAACAGTTTCTACCCACAGGCTATCAGGGTCCTGAACAAGCTGTGAGCCTTTTACCAATACCACTGCACTCTGACACTTAGTTATTATTATAATATCATATCACTGCTATGGACAATGCCTCTGAGTCACTTTAAAAGTACTATATGTATATATTTAAATGTACTACATATATATGGATATGTGGATATATATATATATATAGCCTCTACTCTACTGAGAAAGCTTTGACTGCAAAGTGCTCACCCACAAAGGCCATTAGTGAGGTCAGATACTGATGTAGTCTGATTAAATGCCACTCTCATCCCAAAGGCACTGTACAGAGCTCCATCAGTCCAGTGTTTGCAGTTCCACCTCTGCACAGCCCAGGGTTTGGATTGCGGCGGAGGTCTTGGGGGGGCTGACCTGATGGAAAGTCTGATTATACTGTATATTGTATTTTTATATATGACTGCGGTGGCGGTGTAGAAGAAGATATGGGAAGCATATTGCTTTAAGCGAATCCTCCAGCCGAGTCTCAGTGCACTGCTTCCTCCACAGACGACCCTGCTGTGCTGAATAATAAGTAATAACCGAGTTAAAGCCTTTTCTTTACTGTGTCAGACGTATTATATTTATTATCCTTTGTTGTTGTGTATCGATATGAGTGTGTGTTTGTGTGTCATTGAATATGCAGAAACGGCATACTACATACTACTTGTAGTATGTACAAGTAGTGGAAAAATATCTGTTCTTGTATTATGCAGAAAATGTATGCAAAATGACATGTAACTTTGATTTTATATTCATTTATTGTATTTATACTTATTTATGTCTTTGTTTTGAACATGTATTTACAAACATCTCCCATAATGATACCGATAAATACTATATAAGCAGTCTCATTTTACTGCCAGCTGAATCCCCATATTCATGAAAGCAAATATTCAAAATAAAAGCTTTTTGTTTATTTAATCTCATTTATTAATAAAGCTAAACTATACATGAAAACAATTACTGGATCTAACAATAAGAAAACTGTCAAAACAGAACTGAAATAATGTAGATCTTTTGGTGCCTTTGTATACAGTGACGTCTGTTTGTTTTTGAATTTATTGGCTGTAAAATTGTAGGGTGTTGTTTTATGATCTAATTTGTATGTTTCGAATAATTGAATAATTTTAAATGGAAATTTAGAATAATTGTAAATTATTAAATGCTTAGAAATAAACTAATCATATGAAGTTACTTTCTTTTTGTTTACGAAGATGAAAGCGAGGGCTCTTATTTTGAAGTGTCTCTGCTCCGGCGCGTCACGTGGTTACCGCAGCGACGCGCTGCGCGTTCTATAAACAAGCTCAGAGAGAGACCTGGACGCGCGCGAATCGGGGACGCGCCTCCGGGTAAGGGTTGGACTCGAGCAGTGACCCCTGCAGCCTCTCTTCGGTTTATCACTGCAGACAGGACAGTGAGGAGGTCACTGGCGCGCTGTTAAAGGGGAACTCCACCGAAATTCCAAAAATTCTGCACAGTTTAAAATCACGTTTGTGGTCACGTGGCATTTACCCAGGTGTGAAGGTGAGTGAAAAGCTCAGGTGCCTACTCCCATGCAGTACTTCAATGCACATATCACAGCAGTCCAAAGAAAAACAAGTATCTCCAAAATAGCAACTTTACAGGAGAGGGCAAAAACCTGATTTCATTTGAATGTAAGTCAATGGAACCAGACGTCTTTCCAAGCAGTTTTGGACCATTTGTGTTGGTCCATTCATCATGGAATTTACACACAGTGTAAACAGCAGCTGCTGTGTTCAAATGATGCATACACATATATACATACCCTTAAAATATATACTTTTGACCTTTTGACCTTTGACCTATTGACAGCGTCAGGCAGTGTATACACTCCTCATCAAAAGGCCAGTTGCACAAATAACTTCACTCAGAAGGAATCAACCGTCAGGACTGAAACTTGGTGGGGAGGTTTGACATCGTGAGACATGCTAATGATTCAAGTTTCACACTCAGCCGCACATGTGACGTAACCAAGGATGGGCCTTATCTCTGTACCTGACTGACCCAACAGCGACGATTTCGGACATACAGCGAGCAGTGATGTCCTCCATGGGTCATCCTGTTAGTGCCAGCACCATTAGCAGGCGGCTGCACCACGCAGGACTACATGCACGCAGACCGTTACGGTGACTGTCCTTAACACCACGTCACCATCACCAAAGACTGCAATGGTGTTGTACCAGACTGTCATGGAGTGACTCAGAACGGCAGCGGGTCATCTTCAGTGACGAGTCCCGCTTTAGTCT
>CM067493.1:390852-409269 GCA_034552555.1 Semaprochilodus insignis | reverse complement strand
TGTGTGCACTGTGTTTATTAGAGAGATAGATGGAGCTCAGGTCTAGAGCAGGTGAAGCTCAGTTTGTCCCATTGGTTGGTCCTGCTTCAGTGATCCGTGATGTCTGTGCTGGACCTGTACTGATAAGACGTCTTCAAAGTAAAAGATTAAACCTGCCGCAGGTGAAAACGTCTCTGACAGCAGCAAAAACATGACGTCACTACGCTCACGCAACACATACCACAACATAGTTTAGGGCTTTCTGAGGTTTGATGAGTCGAACTGACAAGAACACCTTCCATAATGGCACGTTTAGTAAAAGGTACAGTGGTTTTTAGTTGGTGTCACATACTGACCTGCACGGGATCCAAATCAACAGGAGTGATTATCAACAGAAAGGTGCAGCTAGTGCATGTTATTGACCAACCATATCCACAACATGCTGAGAAAAGGGTATTATGACACAATTTATCCCAATAACAATAAAATATTAAACCCATTTGAACCCCAAAGACTTGGTTTGTGGCCCACGCCTCAGTTCCTCACTCTAATAACCACATAACTTGCATATTATGTGCATTTTCTGAGGTTATGGAGTCATTTATGGTAGTTACTGAATAATAAGTCTTATAAATGATAACCGAATAATATAATATCTGCACATTAAGAATTTCAAGCTGAAGGTTGTTGATGGCTGAGCATTTATCCAAAAGTGTGGTTCCATCAGCACATGCTGTTCTTCAGAGCGAAACATGAGATTTAAAGAGCGAACTGTTACGTGGGGTTATTGGCTTGTAAGATTTGAAATGGATTAGCGATCCCGGAGTGTGTTCAGAAGGGAATGTTTGTGTTGAGGAGGAATTTGCACATTGTGTAACACTGCTTATTGAACATGAAATATTCTTTATACTGTTGAAGTTTCTCCTGTAGACTACACTGATATGTAGTCATCTGCAGTCCTGGAGGGCTTGGAGATGCTCCTGCTCAAGCATGTAGGTGTGTTTAAGTAGGGCTACCATCAGACTGTGAGGCAGGGCCATACTTCAGCACCCCTGCCCAGGTGAAGCTCTGCACCTGGAGGGCCGTAGAACCACAGGAAGAACATTCGGTTTAGCAGCAGTGTAGTTTAATAGAGTGTAAATGTATCGAAATAACTGGAGTTTGAGGTGAACACCATCTCCCAAACCTTCATACCTAACTTCCTAGCAAATTCCATCCCTATACTTCTTTCTATACTTCTCTATCGCTTCTTTAAACAGTTCTCCAATGGTTCTTTAGTAAAGACAGTGGTTCTACATAGAACCATGAATACCCTTAAATGTGTAAACGGTTATTTGCTTGGGGAAATGGTTCTTCAGGTTGATGGGGTGAATATGCTGTATGTGGTTCTACATAGTACACAAAAAGGGTTCTTATATTGTTCCCTGCTTGACATCGTAAGAACCCTTTTACAGTTTATATATATATAATTCGTTTTAAACAAAGAGCTTCAAGACACTTCCAGCTGGATAAGTCGACGAGTCGATTCGTCAGTCGGAGACCCTTTAAGTCGACTGACAACAGTGAAAAAACAGTAAAACAGACAAAAACTTACAAAAACGCACAAGAACTTTAAGAATGTAAAAAGACATTTTAATAATTATTAAAAGGGGAATAATAAATATATATTTAAGTTCTAGCTGGTATATGGCGCATGCTTGCTAAAAAATTAAATCCACGTGACAACGTGCGCTGGCGGTTCACCGTTGAAGGGAGCTGAAGCTGTGAAGCTGAGAAACACGGGTGGAACGATGTCTCAGAAAAAGTCTGGAGGAGCTTTTGAAGAAGAGAATCCGAACAAATTAAAGCTAATTCTGCTCGTCATTTAGTCAGACATCGAACACTGCTTCAAACCAGTGAGCTGACTTTCGTTTTAGACATAATGGCTGTTTGCGGTGAAGGAAAAACGGACCGCAGACGTTTGTTTTATTATAATTCCATTATTTTAGAACCTAAATTACAGATATTCTTATTTATTCATTTACAGCTAAGATTATTTTTATTTAAAGATAAGTACAGTCACTTAATATGCCTGCCGATAAACGAGGAATAATTATTTCAGCGCGGGTGATATAATAATTAAACGGTTTCAGGTCTACCGTTCTCCTTTTCATCTTAATTTAAATATTGACTAATTTGGTTTTATTTAGGAGTTCATTATTTATGAGAGATGAAAGACGAAGGGTCATCCTACTGAAGAAGCGGTTAAAAGTGAAATTATAAAGACAGGCTAGAAGCGCTAATGTTTAGTATAAATACGTGCTCGCTGCCCGACGCTATACTCTGTAATTAAATCAGGCTCCAGATCGTTCATCATATGCCACGTCTCTTTTAGTTCAAAAATATGTGACTCTGCTGACTTTCTAAATCTAAATGAGGACATCAGATCTGAACCGTATGCAGATTGATTTACTGATTACTAGATAATGTATATGGAGAAAACACATGAACCAATAGTCGAATCGTCGGTCAGGACGAGCGAATCCGATTCGACTGACAAAATTCTGAGTCGGGTACAGCCCTAGAAGCAGCTCAGTTTATGCCACAACAATACAATAACTACAATCATAACAGATAAAATATCGCCAATAACAGTTAAATTATGTTGTGTTTGAGGCTGTAACGTCAAATATATCAGTGTATGAAATGGATTTACTTACGTTTTTCCCATTTCCCAGCTTTCTAAAGCAGGTAGAGCTGCTGCATTAGCACCCTGAGGATCCTCTGAGCTTGCTAACATTAGCAGCTGAAGCTAATCCCAGTTTAGTGAATCCTTTACTCTCCAGATGAAGATGAAGTGCCATTAGCACTATTATGCACCAATAAGAGCTCCAGAGTGTAAACTAGGACGGTTTGATGATGTGATGATCCATATGTTTAGAGTTATCACTCTGTAGAGAGCGTTGCTACATCAGCTAGGAGAAGCTAATGCTATTAGCGCTTATGCTAGTGCCAACAGAATGAGTGTTTCTACTCTTATTAACACACGGCAGAGGAAAAATAAAAGCTCGGTTTGATTCTCCACACGGTTCTGTGTAAAGATAGATGTTTATGTGGGAGTGTGTGTGTGTGTAGAGTAAAGCAGTATATCAGCTCCTTTCCGCCAATAAGCTAAACGGCACGTTAGCTAGCTAATTAGCCTATTTAGCTGCATTAGAGTGACATAATATGACCAGAAAAGACGTTAATTACAGTGATTATAATGGTTCTGTCTCTCAAACACTTGAAAAATGCACTAATGTTAGAACAGTATGTTCAGTTGGTTCCTGTTTGGGTTCTTGTTTTCGCGGTGTGCATGTGGGAAAACATTCTTTATAAAGTGAATAATTCTTTATTAAACTCTGCAGTCACATGTGTGGCTGGTGGAGTTATCGATCTGGGGAAATTGTTTCCAGTTTCCTGGTTAAATTACTCTCTGGAATGGTACAAAATTCCTATTGCATCGCGTCATCCACCTGTGACGTAACCTGAATTTGTCCTAGAGGAACCTTTTTTCAAAAACATTGTGAATAGAACCGTATACAACTTTCTCCATCAGTCTGAACAACCATTTCTCCCTGCAAAGAAGCATGCACATGCGCATATACATATATATACACACACACTCAGTTTTTGGACCCCACATTTTCCCTGTCTCCTCAAGAGACCTTCTGGTATAAACCAAAAGTTTCCCAAGAACTCCAGCCCAAGTTCTTCTCTTGCTTGTTGCCATAACACTATTTACATTTCAACTACTTAAAAATAAAAGGGCCTTTTATGAAATGATGAATAAACGAACTTCCCCTTGATTCCTCAAGGAACCTTTCAGTGGAGGGTTCTTTGAGGAACCGTTTTGTAAGCATGTTAAGTAATGTAAAGGTATTCATACTTGAACTTTTATTCATATTCCAGGTTATTTCCGGGAACTCCTGAACCGCTCCGAGGCCTCTCTCCAGGATTCCTTCCAGAGGGGTTTTGGATCACTCTTCTCCCAGAACTCCCGGCTGTTTCAGGACCTGTACTCAGACCTGCGGTACTACTACCGCGGCTCCAACCTCAACCTGGAGGAGGCTCTCAATGACTTCTGGGCGCGCCTGCTGGAGAGGCTGCTGCGAGCCTTCAACACACAATACAGCTTCAGCGAGGACTACCTGGAGTGCGTGGCCAAGCAGTCAGAGACGCTACGGCCGTTTGGGGAGACGCCCAGGGAGTTCAAGCTGAAGGTCACGCGCACTTTCGTGGCTGCCAGGTCGTTTGTGCAGGGGCTGGTGGTGGCCGGGGAGGTGGTCCGAAAAGTTTCCCAGGTACTGCAACACGCTGCTTACCAATGCATTCCTCCTATCCAGTCCAGGCCTTGAGAAGGCTCGAGACTTGTGTTTTCTTTGCTTTCCTGAAAGAGGTTCTGAAGGTCTTGATGAAGTGAAAACAGTCTGTTAACCTTCCCTGACTTCATGAAGTAGTTTAAAGAAAGATCTGATTGATGCAACATTCCCTTAACTCAAAAGTATTCAATCATCCAAGACATGTTTGACAGCTATATACACTATGTGGACAAAAGCATTAGGACACCTACAGGAGCTTTTATGGCATCCCATGGGCATTAATATACAGCTCTAGAAATAAATAAGAGCCCACTCCAGTTTCTTCTTAAATCAGCATCTCCACATGTACAGCAGGTTCTTAGTGAGGAACAGAAGGTTGGGTTCTAGCTTTACTGGCAGATACAGTGGGCGTCTGGTTCATAAGAACAAGGTCAAGCAGCAAACACACAGGACAACACAGCTACAGACTGGCAGAGGGCCAAAACCACTCTCTACTGACCGTGATGAGCGCCACCTCATTCCAATGTCACTTAACCACCGTAAGATTAGCTCAAGTGACCTGCAGAGAGACTGGTGAGCGGTGGCTGGGGTTAAATGCACAGCGAGCATGGTTCTAAAAACAGGCTTCTGGAGGGTCATTAGTGATTTTCTAAATAAACAGATCTAAATACAATATTTGATCTGGAATTTGGGAGACGTGTTTCCAGTAGGGTATAGAATCGAACAGAACTGCTCATTTGGGTCCAACACAAACCCAGAAACTGTACAACTACAGAAACTGATCATTTTGAGGTGGGCTCTTACATTTTTCCAGAGCTGTAGAATTGATTCCGCCTTTGCAGCTAGAACAGCTTCCACTCTTCTGGGAAGACTTTCTCCAAGTTTTTGGAGCGTGTCTGTGGGAATTTTTGCTCACTCACCCAGAAGGTTAATGTTGGACGAGAGGATCTGACGTGTCTCCATTTTAGTTGGTCCCAAAGGTGTTTGATGGGGTTGACGTCAGGGCTCTGTGGGGGCCGGTCAAGTTCTTCCACACCAAACTCAGCCAGCCATGCCTTTATGGATCTTGCTTTTCGCACTGGGACAGAAAAAAATTCTTTCCCAAACTGTTCCCACAAAGTTGGAAGCATACGATTGTCCAAAATTCCTTGGTATGCTGAAGCATTAAGATTTCCCTCTCACTGGAAAGAAGGGGCTCTAGGCCCACCCTTGGAATACAACCCCATAGCATTATCCCTCCCCCACCAAACTTTGCAGTCCAGCAGGTAATGTTCCCCTGCCATTCACCAAACCAAGACTGTCCATCAGACTGCCAGATAGAGAAGCGTGATTCATCACTCCACAGAACCAGTTTCCACTGCTCCAGTGAGTCCAGTGGTGGCGCTTTACACCTCTCCATCCGATGCTTGACATTGTGCTTAGTGATGTAAGGCTTGCGTGCAGCTGCTCGTCCATGCAGCACCATGCTATGAAGCTCCCGGTGCTGATGTTGATGCCAGAGGAGGTCATTGAGTCAACAAAGCATGGGAGACTTTTTCACACTGCACCTCTCGGCGCTCAGAGACCCTGCTCTGTAACTTTACATGGCTTGTAGTTCCTGAACATTTCCAACTTTCAGTAATACCACTGTATTAGTTGATGGTGACATCCTGTTACAGCAGCACGCAGGAATTCAGTGAGCTCTTTAGGAACACCCGATCTTTCACTGATGTCGGTTAAGGCAGACCGCATGGCTTGGTGCTTGATTTTAAACACCTGTGGCACTGGGATTGAAAGAAACACCCTGTGCAAACAATATACCTACATCACCACACGTTTGTCCTTAAACTGCGTTGGGTTGTTGAGTAGTTGAGGCTTATTTATGGCTTCTGACACAATGAAGGCTGGACGACATTTTGTAGGGTATGCCATCCTATGTGTCAGAAACCAATAGGGGTGTAAGCATGCGATCCTACGTCAATTCTTTTAGCCAACGTTTCCAATGATTTTCGATACCTCCGAATTTTGCCATGATGTGATTCATTTCAGTACTGGGGTCTGCAGACGAGTTGAAATTATATGATGAAATTTCATACAATCGAGACACCGACTTCCACGCTATGTTATGTGAACACCAAGCACACAGATAAGGCTTTACTAGGCAGACGCCATGTGTCGTATGCAGTGCACTCCTATATTAATGAACGTAGCCTGTTACGCTGTCCTATACATTACCGTGAAGAGCATAAATATGCTTTGGGTCTATTTTTGATGCATCCCACGCGCAGCATGCTAGTGGATTAAAGAATGCACTGTATGTGACGCAAAACGACTTGATCATTTTGGGTAAATGGAACATTCTGTATTCGCTGTAACGTCTTAGCACTTCAAGGGTCATACTAGAAGTGTACCGTCCTCTAGCGTAGGGGCATGGATGAGGCATCATCCATGATGACCTCAGGCTTATGTGCAGCTAGCATCACATAGCCTGTGTCAGTGCAAAAGTGCACTGTGAATTCACTAATTACAGTCTGTTTTTATCCACAAACGTATGTGGTACCATCCATGTGGGTCTCCAGGACCGCAAGAAGCAGATATCAATGTCTGCCCGCCAGTCTATGTGCCTGTGTGCTGTCACTCTCTGTCTCCTTTCCATCTGTCTTTCCTTGCTCATTTGATTTCAGCTGTTCACATCATGTTTTTTTGATGTCTCTGTCTTTTTCATCATCTGTTTCTCTGATCATGCACTTTTTCTTCTTCTTCTCCTCCTTCTGATCTTCATTTTGTCATGATTTGACATGTGCTGGGCAACATCTGTATGCAAACAAAACAGCTGTAGGTGTAAATTGAAAGCTGTCTTGGGAAAACAAAACAAATAAAAAAAAAAAAAACAGAGCATCAATATGGTCGGAAGGAGGTCGGAGCGTCAAGAACAGCCCTAAGGCTGAGGCAATATACACACACATATACACACACATCTTGCCAAAGCAATCAGCCACTGCAGCTGCAATTAATGTCAGCATTACAGTGAAAGATGTCCTCAGCCCATCTTCCCCAACACCTACACACACACACTCACTCACTCATGCACCACAGGCACACATTCCAGCCTATCCCTGTTGAACTCTTGCATAACCTCCATAGGAGGTCTGGAAAGCAGCTTGTTATTCTTCCTTTTTATAGACAAGAATAACCAAAATAAGGGTGTGTTCAAGTCATATACACATCATCTGCTGCTCTTCTTGCAGAAACTGCCTAGAACTATATGGTGTCTAAGGTATCTCAACAGCACAGTTCAGCAATAGCCAGTTTGAAATGATGCCTAGATGGAAGCTCTCAATACACTCAAATACACTGCATCGTGGTGGTGTACTAGGACTGGCCCGAATACACCGGGGGTCGGGCACGATACTAGAACAGTATTAAATTCATAATCTAACCTATATAACACATACATGACTGCTAAACTCACTTCATTTGGTGGAATGGATGACATTCGTGAGTCAGACGGGAGCTTACTAATTGACTAGCATTTAGAGGGCTGACCTGCGGTTAGCTGGTAGGCGAGTCACAATGTCACATGACCTTGGTAAACCAATGAAATGCAAGGCATGTCTTTGGACACGGACGTGAGCCAATGGCACACATAATGTTGGCGAGTGAACATTTTAAAACAGTTCATCCCGAAAAGAGGACTTGAAAAACCAGACTGTCCAGCCCAAAACTGGACATGTGGCCACCCTAGTGCCCCAGGGCTCTGATGTTAACTAGCTTGCTGTGCTAGCTAACATTAGCACCTTCTGGCAAAGCCAAAATGGCCCTTTGTAGATACTCAATCAAGTCTGTGGGTTCTTATGGTGTTTCCTGCTATGAAGCCACGTCTTCATGTTTTTAGATGTTTTTAGGCTTGTCCATCAGAAAAGGGCTGACGAAGATAGCTAGCTATCTAGCTAAGGCGCAGCTAATGCTAGCTATGTTGGCTTTAGCAGGGCAGCACATGAAACAGCTATCAACCGGAACATGAAGATATGGGTTCATAGCAAGAAACACCCTATGAAACCCACAGTCTAGTCAAGGGTCTCCGTAAAGGGCCAGCTTGGCGTTTGCCAGTGGGAGCTAACGTTAGCTAGGTTTGCAGCTATCTGCAGGAGCTGTGTGAGGATATTGAAGCTGCATGGGATGGATTATCACAGGACACCATTAGGAACCTCTACAACACTGTGCCGAGACGTCTGCCATGTTGGGTTAGCAAACATGGCGGCCCGACACCATACTGAGAGACAGACTTCTGTATGTGTAGCTCAATAAATATTGATCATATCAGTCTAAATTGATCATCATTTATTGTTCCTGGTCACCTTTATCTTCCTTCCCAACAGCACTGCAATCCCACACCTCCTTCTGGGTGCAACTGTTGTTTTGATGGTGAGCGTATGAGTGTAGCGGTGGTCGCATTGTGTTACATATACAGGCCTCAGTACCCCAGAAGTCATTTATACCCATTAATATGTACGTTAGCATGACTGAATACAGTTTGTCTATCAAGTCTTTAGCACGTAGCATCGCTTTCTGCTTTCCCTACTTTCTTTCTTACCAGCTCTGGCGCCATTTTGATGAATCTATTTTTGCTGGAAATATTAAAAAGCGACCAAAGCAAGGCTTCATCTTCTGAAATGCCAGTAGTACAGTGTGTCCTGGCAGTGTCTGTATTAACGGATGACTGTGGCTAGTCCTGGCAATCCCCGCCATCATGAGCTCCAAAGTAATGTCTTGATTCATTCTGTTTAATTTCCCAGAGGAACTGACTGGAGTGAGTGTGAAGGGAGATTGGTGGGGGTCAGGAGGGGGATCCCACCTCATCGCGCTGGCATGGTTATTTGATTTGCTAAAATGACTGGCTGGTGTTTTTCAAACTGCTGGAAGGGCTGGTGCCTTTGGAGTTGCCTTACCTGCCCCCCTCTGCATGAAGGCCAAGCATGGGTAGTCATGTATAAGTGTCTGAAACAGACCTGTACTGATCTTTTAAAGAGGTAATGGCTTCTCATCAGTGTGCGAAGTACCCCCTGGTATTTAGGGTGGGGGGGGCCATGTTGGCTGGCTAGTATAGCATTAGCTGGCTTGTATTATGTTGGTTGGCTGCTAAGCTCATTAGCCGAAACAGCGCTGATGCTTCATTGGCAAATGGGAAATAGGAAAATCTTTGGTTTAACAGTTCTTCTTCTGGAAGTGCTCTTTTCAGGTTTGGTAGACCTTCCACACGTTAAGGGAGAAATGACTAGTCATCTCTTCTTCTGTCTTCAGGTGAAGAAATGAGTAACAATTCACTCGTTTCACCAAACTCTTGGAAAATTGGCCAACTTTTCAGATTTGACTGATTCACAGGGGATACGAAATCTCGGAATGGCTACTCAGTTTACACACTGCCGTCACCTCCAAAAAAGGTGCCTACCAACCAATGGTACGTGACCATTCTGTCTGGGAAGCCATATTTCATATTTGCCCCAGACTTGAGCGACCCTTGGACCCTTGCACCATGCACGACAAAGCTAAATGCCTCCTCGAGTGCCTCCATACTGAGCAAACCTAAACTTTTCCACAGGATATGACAGCATATTCACACACATGTCGATTGGAACTGGATTAAGATGACCTGAGGTTATCATTGTGGCCCATTTTACAGCGGGTAAAAGACACTGGAATCTTTACTGACATGGGAAGCACAGTCGGTACAAATGACTGCTGTGGTGCATTCGGACAGGACAAACATCACTGAGGAACACTGGCAATAATTACATCGCCCCACCTCCACATGTAAAGCTAGTCTTGTTTGAATAGGGCTTGCGGCATACTAGTTTTTCAGGTGTGTCCCAGGTCATAGTTACAGTTGCTAGCTATAAAGGACCACTTGGGTGAACCATATGCTACAGCGCCACCCTGAGGCAGACTGGAGCCATGTCTCTAGCTTGCAGACAATACCAACTGGTGCACAGAAGCTTGGCATGAATTTGTATTTGTATTTTAGTGTCCATTGTCCCCTAATGGACAGCATAGCATCATAATTAGGTTTTCTTTTTTTCAGGGTCCTGATTTTAAGACAGGTCAATAAAGGGGTCCTATATATATATATATATATATATATATGGGCTGCTAAGAAGGCGGCAGCTGCTGTGTTTCCTGGTGTTCTTATCCTCCGTCTTACTTCTGTGCAAACAGTGTTATGTGGCTGCTTGGAGGGCACTTGAGTAATACGTTCATCAGATTCTGAGGGCAAAGGCGAGAATGTGGAAAGAGCTACTGATGCCTTTGCTAAACGTCTAAATGTCACCGAGGCCTGTCCTGCTTACTCATCCAAAGGTCAAAGCATAGGCCACACACACACACACACATGCATATACAGTATACACAAGCAAACTGCTGGCAAGGCTCAGGAAGCTGACATGTTAACCCCAGGAAGACTAATTTTCTTCACGTTTCAGCAGACAGTAGTGAGGATGAGCAAGCCATTATCAGATATGAAGCTGATGTATTTTTCACACCAGGCTAAGGACATGTCTCCCGAGCATTTGAGTCCACACCCAGGCCCGATTCTGGGTTTGTTTTCGGGGGGAGGGGCTTATTGTTGCTGGCTTGCCTTTACACAAAGGGATTCCATGCGAACCGTGGATTGTTTGCGCAGTCCCATATGACACTTTTCATGGCAGGTTTGTATACATGGATACATGGCCTTTCACCGAGCACCTGCAGTCGAGGAAGGGTTACAGCCATGCAGGTCAACACGGGACATGCATTTTTCGCAGTGCAGCACTGTAAGCAGAAGCAGTCACATTTCCACTTGGATCAATCATGCAACCTCATATCCCCTGCATGGCACCAGGAGTGGATAGCTGGAAGTGAACCCCAGGCCATCAATATCAGGAGGACCAGAGATCAGCTCAAAAACAGCTATTACACTTGACCATACGTACTGAACCCGCAGAGCAAGCAGGCCTGAATCCAGAAAACACCTGTAGTCCAATGAGGTACATGTAGGCTGTTTAAATCAAAAATGACTTTTGAATATTCATTGAATCAAAAGCAGAAATAATAATTGATATGCAGAAAGAAGTCCATTTGAACGTCTCAAGCTTTCCTGCTGCGGCTCTGATGTTTTCAGACTACTTTGCTGTAGTTTTTAGCGTCACCAACAGAAGGACGAACATGCCGTCGCTGACCATAAAAAAATGAACAGGCTTTAATTGGAGTTGTTTGCAAACATCTGACAGTTTTAGCAGCTCAGTCATTCTGAAAGAGGCTACATATTTACTCTGTAAACTGGATACGGGACGAGGCTGNAGTCATTCTGAAAGAGGCTACATATTTACTCTGTAAACTGGATACGGGACGAGGCTGGCAGTTGGTAAACAAATTAGCAATAATGAAGCAAGCTATGGTGGGGTATGAAGGGATGAAGAACGGGAAGAATGCGGGAAGAGAAAGTGATGAAAGAGTGGTGACTTTAATCGTGACCCCCCACTAAAAGTCAAGGTAAGCCGTGTACAGGGAAGCTGTCAACACTGGCTCTGAAAAGGGCAAAGGGGTGGGTGGGTGTGTGTGTGTGTGTGTGTGTGACAGAGAGAGAGAGAGAGAGAGTGTGAAACAAGTAAATGAGAAGAAAAATAGAGGACGCAGGCAAAATCTGACAGCCGACAGGAAATAAGATGAAGTTTCGAAGAAGACAGATTAAGTGCTGAACTTCATGTTCACACTTATTTTGTGTGTGTGTGTGTGTGTGTGTGTGTGTGTTCTTGTCTTTATAGATTTGTGAGGACTGTATAGGACCATATGAAACTTTTGCTTGTGATTTTTTTTTTTTCCCCATCATAAATAGCTTTTTCTGGAAAATCTAATTGAGCAATTCCAGTATCTGCATAAGGCCAGTCGTGTGTCTGGGTCCCAACAATGTGGCATAAACCTGGCATAAGCATACAAACATAAACGATCACATTTATGGCATTAAGCTGACGCTCTTGTCCAGAGTGGCTTACAAGGTTAACTATGTTACAGGTAGGACAGTGTAGGGTTAGGGTTAGGAGTCTTGCCCAAGGACTCTTATTGGTGTAGCACGGTACAGTCAACCAGACACAAACATACAGACATACAGACATGTATGTATATATACAGACACATATATATACACACACTACACACACACACACACACACACACACACATCCACACGTGTATATAAACACACATACACACACAAACACACACACATGCACATCTACACAAATCCACACACACATATATACAAACATACACATGCACTTCTAAATACAAACATAGACACACACAGATCTGTATTACTATATTCGTGAGGACATCCATAGGTGTTAATTGATTTTTGCTAACTAATACTACACTTACACCTAAACCTAACCCTAGCCTTAACCTTGCGGTGAAAACAACACATGCTCAAGTGAGGACCTGCAAAATGTCCTCACTATCACAAACAAATTCATTCTGTCCTATACTTGTGAGGACTTGTGGTCCTCTCAAATATAGCACTACAAGAACACACACACACACACACGGCCTAACATAGATAGTCGGATTCGCTTAGCGTACAGTTTCATTCTGATCTCTAAAGGAAAGACAATTGATACATATTTTGCTGTCTCTCTGTCTCGGTCTGTTTCCGTCCGTCTCTGTCTCTGCCCCCCCCCTTTGCTGTCTCTGATTTGGTGCCAGTTTCGGTGCAGTAATTTGCTGGATGACTTTTTCATTAAAAGCAACCTGAACCAGTTCATCTCGTTCATTACTCGTCCGCGCTGCGCTCTCTCGTTTCCCGAGTACGAGAGCAAAGGCTCAGAGTGTCTGTCGAGCAGGGAACAGGACGACAAAGAAGACAACGAATTTGACAATTCTTAATTGGAGTTGTGAACAAAAGGAAGAGTGACATGAGCAGAAAGTTGTCAGGAGACAGAGGGGATGAAAGAGAGGAGTGAAAAGAGAGATGCAGCACAGCTGGTCCTCTCTTAGCTTTCCTCATTCTTATTAAGGACAGCGTATTCCTCCTGTCCTTGTAAGTGGGCCAGGCGGTGCATTTTTGCCCTCACCGAGAGGGAGGAGATCTCTCATATTTCTCTCTAATTACTACAGAGAATGTCTTTAAAGAGAACACGTCTCCTCCGAGCTGGCAACACATCCCTCGCCCGAGACACCATTTAGGGACAGCGGTATGAATAGACCGTTAACGAGAAAGGGAGGAATGAAGGAGGGAAAGAGAGAGAACTAGAGCCATGAGCTTCCACAGAAAGAGTACTGTAAGTCATGAGTACCATCATTACTGTGAAGGTGGAGGTTAGGCATTCTGATTCTTCCTCAGGGTTCGGTCTAAAATGCATCTCTTGCCATCAGTTTCAATAAGAACGACATCAAGTGTGCATGAGCCAATAGAAGATGGGTCGGACTTCCATCTGAGACTGAAACTATATACCCAAAGTTCCACTCTGAAGAGACAGTAGACAGTGACCGGTTTGGATAAAACTTGCATATGTTCATTTGGTTCCTTGGCTCTCTGGAGCTGCGCTAGTTCAGTTACTACATGCTACTTCAATGGAACAGAAAGTGCCAGTTACCTGTGGCGTCCCCCAGGGCTCAACTCTAAGGCCACTCCTAATGTGCCTAATAGCATGTAATCCCTCCACAAGACCCAATAACAGCTGGGTTTGGATTGGGCATGTACTGGACAAGTTTCTGGATGTAGGCCACATCAATGTTCAGACACTCTTGCATCAAAGAATTGTGCAGTTGGGCCAGATTTGGTGGATGCCTTCCCTGGCACAATTCCCTGTAGACTGGGTTTTTACCCACTGCTGGCAGACACGTAGGACCGTACGCTTCCATACTCCAACAGATGTAGCACTGCCTGGCAATGGAATGATCCTACCTGGGATATTATAATAATCTGTATTCAAAACAGCATACTACATACTACTTGTGTACTAAATCTGCCTAATAGCAGTATATAGTATGTGACCAAACTGTAAATCTGTAGTGCACTGGAGATCCCGGATGGTGTTCTACTCCAGTCAGAGTTTCAGTATGCAGGTGGAGCTATCTTCATGGTGTACTGCATCCCATCATGCACCGCGGCCTCACCAGCTCTCAGCCTGCTTCACCCAGAGAAAATAGCGGCGGGTAACACTGGGGAGCTAAACGCAGCCCACTCTGAGTATAAATGTGGGTGTGGTGATTGTAGTGGGGTGTGTGTTCATCAGAATGAGCCTCAGAAAGTTAAAATATACAGGTCTGAAGATTAATAAAAGATGAACTCGCTTTAGAGGATCAGTTTTAGAGTGAAATAGCCGAGGGTAGCTAACAGCTAGGCTAACCGTATTTCAGGTGAACTGAGCAGCGTTAGCAGCAGCTAGCTCTAAACAGTGGATACAGTAATAAGAGCTCTGAGGTAAATGTGAGGTAACTGGTCATGTGACTGTATTAGTATACTACACTGTAGGTCAGAACTTGTTACTGTACTGTGTACTACACACAGGGGGCGTATACAGTGTGCAGTACATACTACTGTAGTGTGCAGTGTGCAGTATAGTAGTGTACCATTTCAAATACAGCTATAGTCTTAAGTAATACTGCTATGGACCGAACTGCACAGGGTCGAATGCTCTTTCCCAACTGTTGTGCAGTGCTTGCAGCATCTTGATAACCTTTCAAATAGTCAATGTGACCAATTACACATTCCCTCCATACTTTGGCAGACAAGACGTAGCAAATAGCTTCTCCATTTGTCTGAAAGTCACTGACTCAGAACCCCCCCAGACCCTTTTCCACCATCTTACCACTGATAAATTACCGAGTAAATATATTAATAATCAGTGGAGATTAGTGACGCGTGTGCGTGCGTGTGTGGGTAATGTATGCCCCGCGGTGCCTGTTGTAATCACTTTATCAGCTTCAATCTTGTAGCGTAACTTAATTAGCTATCAGGATGTAGCCTGTGCTACCCACTAAAGCCCAGAACAGGCAGCATGTCTTAACCCCTAGCTAGCGTAGCATTAGCAGCATGGCTAATTCCATTAAGCTCATTGTTTGGCTGTTTGATGCCAGATTTGTTCTGGCTGTGATGAAGTCCTCATCAGTATGCAAAGGACGAACTTGGCCCACGAGGGAAGTAAAAATGTGATCCGGCTCTGTCTAGGAAACATCAGGAACCTTCGCAGATGGATGATTTTAGACTTCCAGGCAAAAAGAAGGATCTAGGAGTTGGAGTTTGCAGGGTTGGTTCCAGAACTTTTTGTCTCCTCTTTTGAAAGGCGTTTGCATCAAGCCATAGTTCTGCTGGTTTAATGTCTGTAGAGTAAAATTGATAGGATATAGTTTGTCCAAAATACCAAATATTAACACTCCTATAATTTACATAGGTTGGTTTCAGTACAGTACTGGGCTTGCTTTATACTCTGGGACAATAGTACTCCATGCTGTATTGATAGCTTTAAGAATGTCATTGCAATACATTGTAGCAGCCCGCTACGGACTGTGGACACATGGGAGGTGTGGTGACACATCTCGGGAAATGCCGTGTTACAACTATTAGACTATTAGAATTAGAACTATTTATATAAATAGTCCAACACACCAAAGTGCTCTGTAGGTGACGATGCCTCACACAGCCAGTAATGCATTGCTACATAATTATCTAGCTATGTCCATTTACCCATAACCTTCAATCTAAATCTAGAGCTACAACTTAATGGTGCAGGATGTCCAGAACTCTTGGAGTTCCTATAGGCAAACGTTTCAGTACTCCATTAATATTATTCTAGAACCCAAATTCCAGGCTTCCGGTACCCACTACCCACATTTCTAGAACCTCATGCCCAGATGATTAGTATACATACACTAGTATTTCTGTAAATACATGCTCAAATTTCTAGTACCAAATTTCTAGAGCTCAATGGTAAGATTTTTTTGAAACACGTGCCTCCTATTTATAACATTTTTAGAATTCCCAAATTTCTTAAGACAGAATTCTAGAACCCTAGAGCCCCATGACAAGTGTTCTAGAACCTTATTTCATATTTGTAGAACCTTAAGACCAGATTTCTAAACCTCAGTGCTTAGATTTCTACAAACCTATGCCTACTTTTCTAGGATCCCATGCCTGGACATATGCAGAGTGTTTTAGAACCTCATGCTCAGATTTCTAAAACCTTATGTACAGATGCCTAGATTTCTAGGTATGTCAAAATCTTATGGAATCTCATGTCCGTAATTTTATGAACATATTCACCAAATTCCTAGAACCAGATTTCTAGAATTCAGTGATTCGATTACAGTGATTGAAACACATGCCTTCATTTCTAGAACTCCATTCCCATTATTTGAACCTTTTACCCCGAATTCTGGAATCCTATGAGTGTTCTAGAACACCAGACTCCAGTTTTTAGAACCTCAGGGCCAGATTCCTAGAAACCAGTGCCTATGTTTCTAGAAACACAAATCTACATTTCTAGACGCTTTGAACTATTCACCCAGAATTCTAGAACCCACTGTCAAGTGTTCTTCCACCTCATACTCAACTGTACAATCCTAAATCCAGTTTGTTAGATTATAGTGTCTATATTTCTAGAAACTCATGTCTACATTTCTAGAACTTTATTCCCAGATGTCTTGAACCATTTACCCAGAATTCTCGAATCCAACATTGTGTTCTTGAACCCCATACTCAGCTGTATAATCCTAAAACCAGCTTAGATCTTAGTGCCTCTATTTCTAGAAACTCATGTCTACATTTCTAGAACTCCTTTCCCAACTCTTCACTGATATCTAGAACCATATGGCAAGACTCTCAGAACCCTATACAGAGTGATCCAGAACCTCATGCTCAGATTTCAAGACTCCCAAGTCTAGATTTATTAGAAGTCCATTCTCAGATCTCCAGAACGAATTTCTGGATACCCCTCCCAAGACTTCTAGAGTCCAATCACAAGAGGACTGTTGCTGGAACTGCTGATGGCCTGTGGAACTGTGTGGCAGGAACCCCGCCGCTGGGCCTCTGTCCAGCCTTCTAATGACGTGATGAGTCACAGATGCCTCTTGCGTGGTTTGATGTGGCATAATTCCCCTCCATTAACATGTTCCTGTTCTCTATTCCTCTCGTCCTCTCTCACCCACATTCCCTCCTTTTCTCACTTTCCTTGTCTCCTACGCTCATTCTTGCTCTGTCCGCATACCCGCACGGTTTCTCAATCTGGCCCTCGTTTCATGAGTCTGCCCTTCTCGGCTCCTTCTCTTTCCGTTTCTTCCCACTGCCACTGTTTTCCTCCCACTTTCCTTATCACTATTCTCACCGACCGAGCTCTCCCTCCGTCTTCCTTTTTTCTTTTTGGTCTTCATTTGTTTTTTCTTTCTCTCCTCATTAAAAATGTGTGAGTCACAACTCCCTCAAGGCCTCTCTGCGTGAGCGTGTATGTCTCTTGTTTCGTAAGGAGTGAAGGTGCCTGGCGGGAAGGGCCTTGTCCTCGGACTGACTTATTTGTGTCAAAATGTCTTGTGGGAACAAAATATTTGTAGTGAAAGTATCACTGCCTTCGATAGAGTCTAATTGTTTGTTAATGGTTATCACAGGATGGACTTTTGCATTACAGATGTTGCACCACAATATGCAAATAGGTCCAACCAACCACACGGTGTTGCTGTGAGTGTTAAGCCTGGCTGATTGCAGGATGTAGCAACATAATCACAGCGCTGGTTTTGCGTACACGTTGCACAGCCTTTACGGTCCGGTCCTTTCCTTTCCTTCGCTTTCCTTTCCAAACCAAACCAAGCAAAACTTTTCCTTTCCTTTCCTTTCCTTTCCAAACCAAACCAAGCAAAACTTTTCCTTTCCTTTCCTTTCCTTTCCAAACCAAACCAAGCAAAACTTTTCCTTTCCTTTCCTTTCCTTTCCAAACCAAACCAAGCAAAACTTTTCCTTTCCTTTCCTTTCCTTTCCAAACCAAACCAAGCAAAACTTTTCCTTTCCTTTCCTTTCCTTTCCAAACCAAACCAAGCAAAACTTTTCCTTTCCTTTCCTTTCCTTTCCAAACCAAACCAAGCAAAACTTTTCCTTTCCTTTCCT
>CM067493.1:359029-390352 GCA_034552555.1 Semaprochilodus insignis | reverse complement strand
GGGGTGCTATCCCAGATATGACACCAGTGCAGCATTGGATTTGGCATGCTAACCATGTTTTAAATGGAGATTGGTGGAGTTCCCTTTTAAAGGCTGGGTTGTGATACAGGAGGTTTTGATTGTTGTAGTAGTGTAATGTGAGAAAACAGCTCAGACATACAGATAAACACAGAAAGAGAGAGAGAGAGAGAGAGAGAGAGAGAGAGAGAGAGATAGAGAGAGATAGAGAGGCATATCACATTTTTCCCCCCGTGCTGCTTATTAGCTAAGCACCAAAGGATGCGAGTGTGCGAGATTGTACTATAAGGGTCATATGTTTCTCAGCCCCCTACTAGACAAGCTTAATTATTTTCCCACAGTCTGTGTGTGGGTGGGTGTGTGTGTGTGTGTGTGTGTGTGTATGTGTGTGTCCTGCTCAAGACAACCCTCAACACACTTATCAGCCGACCAGCGTCATCCGTCCGCTTCCCTTTTTTTCTGCCTTCTTTCTTCCCTACATAGTTTGGCACACCGCTTCGCACCAAAGTCTCCACAGTGACTCTGGAACATTAGAATGAGGAAAGAAAGATGAAGCGACAGAATGAGAAAGAAAGAGGGAGAGAGATGGGGGGTGAGAGGCAGAAGAAGAACTGAAATGATACAGTGCTTTGATACTGCCCCTCAACAGAGAGCCCAATCTCAAGAACTGTCCCAATAATGTATTAGCTCAAGGGAAGCTTGTTGGTTGACCCTTGGAGGAGTGAGGAATCAAGTCAACAGATATGTAGTTGCAATGGTTTACATGTGACACTGAAGCTGAGGCGTCAGCATAGAAGAAGATGCAGGACATACAATAATGCTCTGTTACTGAACACAGCAGAAGCGGGGGCCGAGTTGCTCCCCAGCATTGGCTGAAACATTCAGGAAGCACGCAGGCCCATATAACCCCAAGCCCAAGCCCAAGCCAGCCCCAAGCCCAGCCCCAAGCCCAACCCAATACCCAGGCCCAAGCCCAACCCCAACCTCAAACCAGCCCTAAACTCAAACTCAGCTCAAGCTCAAACTCCTCCTCACTGCTGTAGACTTCCACGTAGTTTACAGTGTCACACCTCACACACTGGCTGAAACGTTCAGAAAGCAGGCAGGCCAACTCCATCTATAACCCCAAGCCTAAGCCCATGCCCATGCCCAAGACCGAGCCCAAGCCCAAGCCCAAGCCCAAGACCAAGCCAAGCCCCAAGCCCAGCCCCAAACCCAACCCAGCTCCAAACCAGCTCCAAACCCAACTCCAAACCAGCCCCAAACCCAACCCCAAACCAGCTCCAAACCCAACCCCAAGCCCAAACCCAAGCGCAAACCAGCCCTACAAAGCTCAAACAAACTCCTCCCCGCTGCTGTAGAACTCCACGTAGTTTACAGTGTCACACCTCACACACTGGCTGAAACGTTCAGAAAGCAGGCAGGCCAACTCCATCTATAACCCCAAGCCCATGCCCATGCCCAAGCCCAACCCAGCCCCAAACCCAACCCCAACCCCAACCCCAACCACTAACCAGCTCCAAACCAGCTCCAAACGCTGGTTTCAGCCACAAGAGCATTAGCGAGACCAGATACTGATGTTGGACGATTAGTTCTAGATCATTCCAACTCATCCCAGTGGTACTGGATGGTACTCCATCACTCCAGAGACACAGTTCCACTGCTCCACAGCCTAATGCGTGTACATCATGCTGCCTGGTTGATTGATTATGTTTGCAGTTTGTGTTGTTTCTGCTTATAAACATGTATATTCAGTTTGAGGTTGCAAGATTAATGAATGTTTATAAATGGCAACAACAGAAGTTTTAAATGTAAGCTGCAGCATCCACATGGCTGCCTAACACATGACAAGGAGTCAGAATGTGGGACCTGGTGTCTATAGTGGCTAACCCCCGATCATCCAGCTACTCTGTACTCTGACTGTAGGTCATACTCTACCATCAATAACATTAAGCCTACGCACCCTAGATTGTGCTTTGAGTAGGTAGAGAGGTGACATGATAGAATCAGGTAACTACTGACTGTGTGTTAGCACCATTAGCCACATAGCTCCAGCAATAAGTAGAAAGACATATTACTCACCTGTGACTAATAGCATGTAATACCTCCACAAGCACCAATAACAATAAATAGCTGTGATTGGATTTGGCATGTACTGGACGAGTTTCTGGATGTAGGCCACATCAATGTTCAGACACTCTTGCACCAAAGAATTGTGCAGTTGGGCCAGATTTGGTGGATGCCTTGCCACTAAAAACGGGGACCTGTCCATTTGAGAATAATGCCTCTCAGTGTGGTTCCCTGGACTCCCAGAGTCTTAGCAATGGCTTTGTAACCCTTTTCAGACGGCACAATTCCAAGGAGAATTCCCTGTAGACTGGGATTTAAGCCACTGCTGGTAGACCCGTATGACCGTACGCTGCTTCCATACACCTGCAGATTCAGCTACTTCCTTCACACTATGGTCTTTGGCACGCCCAAATGCAGTCACTCCTTTTAGCCCATCATTAACATCTGCTCTGGAGCCATTTTCCACACATGGAACGAGACATTCCCTGAACTGCAGCACCTCTTCCCAATCTATGGATCCCGTCACTCACACCCACTATTTATAGCCCCATCGTCCTCGTGCAGCGCCATCTGCAGGAGCCTGATGTTACTACCACCTTACACACACAAGGTGGCTAATTTGTGTCTGGGGAGCTTATTGTATATTTCCAGTTTGGCAGGCAATATATAAAATATAATATTACAGATATTATCACTAAAATATTAAAAACATTAAGTTCATGAAGTAAAAAGGGGGACAGTTCCAGTTTCATGTATTTTGATCATGTTAACTCTTACACTACAGTGAAAGCGAACCGATAAAACTGGCTATCATCCAGTAGCTACCGTGGTGAGTGAAGCTATGCTAAACTTTGGAATACTCAATAAAGAAAATCATAAAAGATATCAATAAAGGATTTAGATCCCTCGCTTTATCCCCCCCCCCCCCAGGAAATAAAGAAATAAATTTTATTTCAGAAATAAAGTCATCAGCAATAAAGGGCCTTAAAAGTCATAAAGTCTAGCGGCAGATGAGGCAGAGATATGTTTACCACAAGATTCAGTGGTTGTATGAGCTCACGATATGTATTTATACTAAATATTTTGGCAGTAAAAAAGAGACCCGTGGCTGCAGTAAAAGACCCATGGCTATAGCTCAATTAGTCAGACCCCAAACACACCCCTGGGTAGCTCCAGTTCCGGAGACACAGAGACGGCTGCTATTAACATATGCCTTATGTCATACAGTGCTCTGAACGAGTATTTGCCTCTCAATTGATTTATCCATTTTGGGCAACTTGTCGCATTGAAGTGTTTCAGACCATCCAATTAAATTTTAATGCAAGATTAAAAAATATATATATGAATAAACACCAAAGGCAGCTTTTAGATGACCATTCTATTGATCGAAGATGAAGATTTACTCAAAATCCATATCAGCCATGTGCCCTCCTAAACCTAATAACTGATTGAGCCACCGTCAGCAGTAACAACCGCAATCAATCGTTTGCGATAACTCGGGTCGAGTCTTTTACATCATTGTTGAGGAATTTTGGCCCACATTTCAACTACACTGGAGGGTTTTCCAGCTTGAACTGGCTGTTTAAGGTCTTGCCACAGCATCTCAGTGGGATTGAGGCCAGGACTTTGACGAGGCCACTCCGAAACCTTCATTTAGATACTTTCGAGCTGTTCAGAGGTGGACATGCTTGTGTGCTTCAGATCATCATCCTGCTGCATAACCCAACTGTGGGTTAGCCTTAGGTCAGGAACTGACGGGCGAACACTCCTTTTCAGGGTTTTCAGATAGAGAGCAGAATTCATGGTTCCATCAATTATGACAAGTCCAGGTCCTGCAGAAGCAAAGCAGCCCCAGACCATCACGCTACCACTACCATGTTTCACTGTGGGGATGATGCTGTTATGGTGAAATGAGGTGTCGGCTTTATGTCAGTTGTAACGGAAGCCATATCTTCCGAATAGTTCCAACTTTGACTCATTAGTGCACAGAATATCATCCAAGGTCTTGGATCTTGGTGTCTTAGATATCTTTCGGCAAATGCGAGACAAGCCTTTGTGTTCTTTTTGGTCAGCAGTGGTTTGCGCCCTGCAATTCTCCCATGGATGGCATTTTTAGTCAGTGTCTTTCTCAGTGTGGAATTACGTACCTTGACTTTAACTGTAAGTGAAAGTGAAGCCTTTACAGCATGGCTGCTTTTTGAGACATACTGGCTGCTTCACATTGCCAGGCGGGTTCTATTTAAAGTGGTGTTTAGACTCAACACGTCTGGCAGTAATCATAATCATATCTGGGTGCGGTCAGTAAAATTAACCCCAGTGATGTTGTGCACTCGCTTGACACTTTGCCAATATTCTAAAACTAGGATGGCAAGTGGTACGAGCTGTTAGCAGACTGTAGCATCGCCCTCTATTGGCCAAAATGAGCACAACACAAGACACTGGCCTATCTGCTCTGCAGCCGGTATTCGTAGGACTTTCCTGTGTCTCTTTAATACAACATAGCTCCAGAAAGGACATTCTGGGGACACTTCTGGGGGCAGCTCCAGCTCCAGTTTTTGTTGTAGTATAGTGACCAGAAATCCTTGTTTGCCAAAGGCAGTCCCGGTTTTCCAGGGACAGTCCCCGTTTTTGATGGCCTGTCCCCAGAAAACCAGGATTGCCTATGGAAAACAGGGATTTCAGGTCACTGTGCTACAACAAAAACTTCCTTAACTAGCTAATTAGTTTAATAAAGCTAGCATAACTCTCCTCTTCCTGTCCTGCGAGTGTCTGCTTGTGTGACATGGTATGTACTCCTGTATCGAGATGAAGTGTTAAAAATAGTCTTTAAATAGAGAGAGAGAGAGTAAGAGAGGGGAGAGTGTGAAGAATGAGGCCTGTTTACGGTTTCTCACAAGCTGCCTGCCATCATCCCACACTGCTAATGGTGTATTGACGTTTTGATGAATGGACATCTCATCACATTTTTCAAACTCTGCTGCTAAATTTCTATGAAAAAGTGGATTTATAACCAAACCACCGATAAAATACAATCCATCTCTGGCCAGAGGCTGCACATATATCTCCCTAACGGGGCAGCAATTTGCACAAAGCAGGATGAAAATCCTGTCACCACGTAATAATGCAATGACGCTAATTTGCTTGGCATGTATCCCTCAGTCTAATGATAAGCAGCTTCGGAAAAGGCTTGTCCTTTCGGAGAGAGAGCACGAGCAGCAAACACGAGCATCACAAACCAGCAGTAAATCAATGCAACAAACACTAACCACACATTCGGACAAAATCACTTTGGCTCTCAGGCTTTCTCGCCCGGCCAAAGCAGCCAAGTCGAATCCCTAGACGAGATAATGACCCCGGGAGTTATGCTCGGCTAAGTTGCTTTTTCGTGAGATTGGGGAATGATTAGGATGATTGCACATGATGTGGCTTAAGAGGAATACTGCACTCACTATTGCTAAACTGGCTAAATGAAAGGCAGTTAGCTTACACGGTTCTGTTAGCTGTTATTTGCCAACAGCATCTGAAATGCCAGTAAGCAACAGCAGAAATGCGCTCGGTAGGTTACTTCAGACCGTAAAACCTCAACTTCAAATTTGAGTTATATTGACGTTAATGACTTCTACTACTGAGGAAAGAGAAGTTACCAGATATTCTTGGCACCAATGTTGATGAAATGCATACACTATATTGGCTAAAGTGTTCACTCACCCATCCAAATCATTGAATTCAGGTGTTCCAATCACTTCCATGGCCACAGGTGTATAAAACCAAGCACCTAGACATGCAGACGGCTTCTACAGACATTAGAGAGAGAATGGGTCGCTCTCAGGAGCTCAGTGAATTCCAGCGTGGTACCGTGATAGGATGCCACCCATGCAACAAGTCCAGTTGTGAAATTTTCGCCCTACTAAATATTCCACAGTCGACTGTCAGTGGGATTGGGAACAACAGCAACTGAGTCACGAAGCGGTAGACCACGTACAATGAGAGAGCAGGGTCAGCGGATGCTGAGGCACATAGTGCACCGAGGTCACCAACTTTCTGCTGATTCAGTCACTACAGACCTCCAAACTTCATGTGGCCTTCAGATCAGCTCAAAAACAGTGTGTAGAGAGCTTCATGGAATGGGTTTCCATGGCCGAGCAGCTGCATCCAAGCCTTACATCACCAAGCGCAATGCAGAGCGTGGAATGCAGTGGTGTAAAGCGCCGCCACTGGACTCTAGAGCAGTGGAGACGTGTTCTCTGGAGTTACCAATCACGCTTCTCCGTCTGGCAATCCGATGGACGAGTCTGGGTTTGGCGGTTGCCAGGAGAACGGTACTTGTCTGACTGCATTGTGCCGAGTGTAAAGTTTGGTGGAGGGGGGATTATGGTGTGGGGTTGTGGTTCAGGAGTTGGGCTCTGCCCCTTAGTTCCTGAGAAAGGAACTCTTAATGCTTCAGCAGACCAAGAAAGTCTGGACAATTTCATGCTCCCAACTTTGTGGGAACAGTTTGGGGATGGCCCCTTCCTGTTCCAACATGACTGCGCACCAGTGCACAAAGCGTGTGAAGGCAGACGAGCGAATACTTTTGGCAATATGGAGTATGTACATGCTGGCTAGCACTAAAAGCTTGCGAGGTGTGAACATGCTGATGGCCACTCCTCACAGGAGGATCATGAGAAGAGCATGAAACTCAGAAATAGGACTCAATTTGTGCTAAATGAGATTTCACCTGTGCCAGACTCACAAACTTCTGTGTCTTACTCGACACCAGCACTACAGTGGTGTCAGGAGTGGGACAGCGCCCCCTAGTTGTCTAGTGTGGAATGATATTTCAAGAAGCAGAGCCCAGCGAAAGACTGCGACGATGGGCACAACGCTGCAAGGCTCCACAGGAAAGACAACCTGAAGAGACTTGATAGCGGAGTCAGCCCGGCAAGATCTGGCGCAATGGTGGTGTTGCCAAAAGTGAAACTGTGGAAAGGTTCAGTGTGGAGAAGGTTGGTGAGCCGGCGCTCCAGAGAGATTACACAGCACTGGGCAGCACGTAGAAAGATGCCACCCGGGAGGGTCAGCAGCGGCCGCTGCATTAAATTGACACACACTACCTGCCTAAACATTGTTGCAACAAGGTAGACGCCTTCATGACAGTGGGTTCCCCTGATAGCAGTGGCCTCTTTCAGCAGGGGAATGTGTCCTGCCACACATTGGACACACACACTGGAATGGTTTTGAGGAACATGATGAGTTCAAGGTGTTGCCCTGACCTCCACATTCCCAGATCTCAGTCTGGTGAAGCATCTGTGGGATATGCCGGAACAACAAGTTCAATCTGTGGTGGCTCCGCCTCATAACTTATATATAAAGCACCTTTAGAGGGATACAGGGCACCTTTAGAGGTCTTGTGGACTACTTACCTCAGTGGGTCGAAGCTGTTTTGGTAGCAGCAGAGGACCAACAGAGGACCAACAGCATCAGTTCACAAATATGCTCGTCTTGACTTGCGGCCGGGTTGCCAGGTTAAGCTCTTAGAAGAGTTTGATATTTGCAAAGCATTTGATCGTGTTGTGAAATGAACTTAAACAAGGGCGGCCATTTCCCACAATTTAATGTCCTTAATCTCTGTTTTTTCTCTTTCGTCTCTTTCAGTGTGCATCTGTTTTTATGAGCAAACTGTGTGTATGATTCCAGACACGGAGGCTGACCTCTCTCTGTATTGATTATTTGCTGTCTCTGGCCTGCGGGGTGAGTTGCTCCCCCGAGCCGTGGCATCCTTAAACACGGCAGATCAATGAGCCTCCAGCAGCCCTCACGCCCCCGCACGACCGAAACCCACACACATGCATGCATACGCATACATATACGTATACACGTAACAAACTGCAAACGTGTGTGTGTATATATATGTACATCATAACAATCAGCATGTTGGTCACATACACTGTTTATATGAATCACAGTGTGCAGATGTAATAAGAGATAACAATACAAACATGCACATGCGAATGACATAGGATCCGCCGACGTTACCCTGCAGTGACAAGTGACCAGTCATTTCTTATGGCAGTACATGGTTTGTAGCCGGGATTTAGCAACACCTGGCAAGCAACATCGAGTTGAGATGTTCTTAACATCATGCGAATTAATTATGACGCGGTGAAGCAACATTGTAAACGATTGGCTCCAACAAATTCTTCGGACCAATTGTAGACACGGGGGTCCAAGGTCCCCCCAGCTTCTGCTCTTTGAGCTTTTTGTTCCTACCAGCATTTGGTTCCAGTTCTCAGCAGTGTGGTGGTAAACATGGAGGAGAAGCTCATAACCGCTGTTTCTTCTTTTCCCAGTTTTTATGATACGTCTTTGTACGTTAGAGGAAAACGTGGAAGAAAATAGTGGATACTGTTGATGTCTCTGGTGAGTAAGGCCACCGATAGCTAGCTAGGTTACCCAGCATGCTAACCGACCAATGAAGCTAGCCACGAATGCAAGAGGTTAGGTTTCCATACAGGTTCCATACAAATATCATCATGTTGTCCCTGTTAGTACAGTGCATAGTATTACAGCCTGTCATACAGCAGACTGAGGTTCGATTCCCCAACGGGGAGGGCGTTGACTTTTGTCACTGGAGGCCCGGGTTCGATTCCTGTCCAATGCAACGCACGGTTTCTGCCATTTCCTTCAGGATCAATAATATAATATAAATATAATAATATAATATAATATAAATAATAGTGTCTTATCTTAATATAGAACCTTCGAGACTCTTTCAGGTCAATCATAGCCCTGTTCCACCAACATGGTGCCGGCGCCGGTGCCAAAATCTCGAAACATTCTGTGCTCAACCCCCCCCAAAAAAGCTGGTTTGCAGCCGGAAACATTGGTGCCGTTCCGGCACCATTGACTCACTGGTCTGGAACCGTGGGACCTGTGACGCAAGCAGCAAAGGGCCATGGTGATGTGCTCCTGGATGATGACATTCAACAGGAGGCAGGAGCTAAAATGTGAAAAAACATTTGGTGTTTAATCAAGCAGGAGATCTGAATGTGAGTAATAGTACACCTTCATAATGGAAAGAGGAGACACGTACGAGTCGTCTTGTGCATAATCGCTGTCTATGACTGTCCCTCTAGGCTGTGCACACATGCTGAAAAAGCTAATCCTGGATGGTAAGATACGTCCTCAAAGCAAATGCTTATGGACTAAGGACCACCCACCCCCAGATACATAATCGCTCGGCTCTCAAACCAGTGGAAAAGGGGTCCCGTTCTTAATGAGTTCAGTAGAGCCTGGGAACCAGCACAGGCGCTTTGTTGGTGGAAAAGAGGCCTCATTGGACCAATTTGTTGTGTACATCATTCTGTAACAGGAGTGCACAACTCAAATCAAATCAGTGAGGCCAATCATTCTCTGAGTAGAGAGTTTTTGAGCCATTTGTGATTTTCACACAGAGGAATTTGTATTCCATATTTAACCCATCTGTGAAGTGGGTCGTGAGC
Organism: Semaprochilodus insignis; assembly: GCA_034552555.1. Classification (NCBI taxonomy): domain Eukaryota; kingdom Metazoa; phylum Chordata; class Actinopteri; order Characiformes; family Prochilodontidae; genus Semaprochilodus; species Semaprochilodus insignis. The sequence continues at coordinate 380,783 of CM067493.1, read as the reverse complement.
ACACTTGCCCATAGCGGTGGGCAGCCCTATCCATGGCACCCGGGGAGCAGTTGGGGGTTAGGTGCCTTGCTCAAGGGCACCTCAGTCATTACTGTCGGTTCAGGGAATTGAACCGGCAACCCTCCGGTCACAAGGCTGGTTCCCTAACCTCCAGCCCACGACTGCCCCCAACTCTGCACAGTCTGCCAGGGTCCAGCACAGTTTGATGATTTATTTGCTCAAACATACCTGATTCGACTCACCTGGTAATTGGGAAACTCTGCTGGACACTGGCCCTCCAGGCCGAAGTTATGCACCCCTGTTCTATAAGTTTGGAGATATATCGGGAGATAGACAGCAGCTGTGGGAGGGTATGTATTAAGTATCTGCCAGGGACTGTTCAGTAATATTAGCCACTCCAAACTGCATTAACCTTAGCTGAAATTATCATATGCGGTGTTCTTAATTATTAGATTTGGAGAGCGGCATTCCCTCTCCTATTATTTCCCACTTCACCTGCTAATTGGGAAAAATGTATCAAAATAGAGGAACCTGAATATTCTGTGCTATTATTATTTATTGCAGCTCAACAATCCTGATAGCTAGGGGTGCTGCAGCCCCCTCAGTACCTCTGCTTTCAGCGTCCCTGAGAATGAATATACGGGGAGGTGGACGGATTGAAGGCTAGACAGATGAATGGCAGAGAAAGGGCAAGGTGGGCGTTTGAGTGAGATGGAGAGAGGGCAGAGGGAAAACGACAGACGAGTGGAGTGAGACATAGTGGGATGAGAGAAAGGCGAAGAGAATGTTAAACAAGGCGCAGGAATAAATAAATAAAGGCGAGAGGAGAATCCTGCTCGCTCTGACCTTCAGCTAAACCAGCTAGGAAAACATACAGATTCACATCAGAGCCAATACGAGAAATAAAAGTCCTTCCTCCAACCTCTTAATCAACCCTGTCTGCTTTAACATCAGTCCTGACTCACTAGTCATCTGTCAAAGTGTCCAGACAGCCCTTCTAATTAGTGGGCCCAGCTACTTTAAGGTGCATCTATTACTGATACAGATGCTCGATTGTGCATACAGCTTGTATAACCTCCATAGGAAAGCATTGCCTATTGAATGGGATGCTCTGGAGTAGATGCACATGTGCAACCCCAGGCTCATAATTGACCTATCCTTGTGCTGCCTATCGATAATATCAGATCCTGAAGGAGGAGGTCTGTAGCAAGTCTGCTATAAATATGAAGTACATAGATGATGGTAGTTCAATACAACAAATTTCTGTTCCATGCCAAACAAAAACATTCCACTCACTTATATGGCAGCGCCCGGAAAGAGTAAGACACACCGAAGGGCGTAATTCCGCCGCAGGACGTGCTCTTTATGAAACACCCAGTCAGAAAGGCACAACACCATGGGAGAGGTCACCATTAGCCATAGACTTTACGATGATGGTGACCAGACCCCATCATAAAACACCCACACAGTTACCCCTCTTCCCAACACAGATTAACGAAAGTACACAAAACATAAACTTTGGTTATTGGGAGTATTATAAAATCTAATAATACTATAAAAAATTCAGTTTAATATAAGGAAAATGCTCCGAAAAACTAAGCACGGTGGTAAGCAATAGCTACACTCCCTAGAACACGCTCAGTTTCGGCTTTTGCTCTAATCAGTCAGTTGGCTTTGTGCTCACATCCTTGAATTGCATGCCATTTTAGCATCACTTAGCTGGAACCAAGCCTGTGTTGTGGTGTGTGGCATGTTTGGCCTGTTAACTACGCTAACGTTGTAGACCCAGAAAAACAACTTTCTGTTTACTCCATCACCAGTCAATTGGTTTTGTACTCTCAGATATCTAATGACCTGAGGTTATTTTACCATCAGTTAGCCGAAATCAAGCCTGTGTTGTGAAGCCAAACACTGAAGCCATAGTACAGGCTCCATTTTGGCTTTCTGTCACTCCAGACTAGCCAGTTGGTTTTGTACTCTCAGATATCTTCTAATCTGTGTCATTTTAGCATCAGTTAGCCAGAATTGAGAATGGGTTGTGGTGCATGTACATTTGGCCTGCTAACTATGCTAACGTTGCAGACCCAAACACAGCCGAACAGGTTTCTGTCTACTCCAATACCAGTTTGTTGGTTTTGCACTCTCAGATATCTTCTAATCTGAGTTTATTTTAGCATCCGTTAGCCGAACTCAAGCCTGCGCTGTGATGTGTGGCAGGTTGGGTCTTTTAACTAAGCTTTAGTTAGCTTAGCCAAAATGCTACAGTCCAAAACACCATAGTACAGGCTCCATTTTGGCTTTCTGTAACTCCAGACTAGTCAGTTGGTTTTGAACTCTTGGATGTCTTTTAATCGGTGTCATTTTAGCATCAGTTAGCCAGAACTAAGCATGTGCTGTGGTGTGCGGCACATTTGGCCTGCTGACTGTGCTAATATTACGGACCCAAACTCAGCAGAACAGCTTTCTGTCTACCCCAACACCAGTCAGTTGGTTTTGCCCCCTTAGATATCTTCTAATCGGGGGTTATTTTAGCATCAGTTAGCCAAAATCAAGCCTGCGCTGTTACATGCTGTGTGGCATGTTGGGTCTTTTAACTAAGCTTTAGTTAGCTTAGCCACAACGCCGCAGTCCAAAACACCATAGCACAGTCTCCGTTCTTCTAATCTGTGTCATTTTAGCATCAGTTAGCCGGAACTGAGCATGTGTTGTGGTGTCTGGCATGTTTGGCCTGCTGACTAAGCTGTAGCTAGCTTAGCCAAAACACAAAACTACAGTCCAAGACAACATAGGACAGCTTCCTGTCACTTTAACATTAGCCACTCAACTTTTCAGACGTTCTCTGAATGAGTCTCAACTTTCTCAAAGTTTATGTTTTCATCATCTACAGTTGTTTCAGCAGAGCAGCAGATTAGTGAGCATATCGGATCGCTGGCTTGAAATGGTTGGCACCCTACCGACTGTTAGCCACTGCTGGTCCACCCTTGGGCCACCCAGAATTGACCTGAGTACAAGATCAGGATGGAGCATGGATAAGTCATGTGATGTACTCATCCTTCGGAATCTGGAGACTATGCATGAATGTGATGTGCTGTGACTCCTATATGGTTCATCCTGTACCGGATGGTCTCCTGCTTGTCGTTTCGTCTGTTAACCAGTTAGCCAAATTATCCACTGTGTCCCAGTAACTTACAGCCATCTTTATCTTTCTTCCATCATCCCTCAATCCATCCATCTCTTTTATGTGTGCGCGACTGGCCCTTGTGGTCTTCTTGGGGCACAAAAGGAGGGCCGGTGGGAGAGAGTGAGAGACAGAGCTGGAGAGGTTGAGAATATGTGTAGTGTTCTCAAAGAGCCCCTGTTCTCCTTGCTTCCCAGCAGCACTTGTACATTCCCCATTTAGATTAGTTCAAGTGCTCTTTTTGTACGGGTAGGTCTGGAAAAGTCATAACGCTACATTACGTCAAACCACGGTTCTGGTGTAGAATCTAGGCAACAGTGTTTCACCAAATGGGCTCACAGAAGAATTTGTCCTCTGTATTTAACCCATTTGAGCAGTGAAACTTCCACATACGCACACAAGGGGGCAGTGAGCACATTTGCCCGAATAGGTGGGCAACCCTATACATGGAAGTTGGAGGCGAGGTGCCTTGTTCAAGGGCACTTCAGCCATGTCCTGTTGGCACCTTCCAGCCCACGACTGCCCCAGCACCCCTTCAAAAGTTTGGAATCACTTGCCGGTGTTGGTGCAGCGCAAGACGCAGGAAACATGATGCATTAAGCGAATGCTCTATCAATGAACACGGTAGCTGCACACAGCCGAACTTGCAACCATATGCTGCCCATACCTGGTAGATACTCAACCCACAAAACACTCCAACAGCCCAACAACTGCAAATGCAATGTTCCCAAGAACCTTCGTGCATGGCCATTCTGCATAGCGACACCTCTTATGGCATTGCAAGCAAGCAACAGGTTGCTACACAACTCTGCTTGTCCTCTGCTTCACACGCCCCTCAGTCCTCTTTCAGGGACCATGTCCTTTCCCTTGGGAAGACTGAGTGCCACATCCTCCTCCACATCCATGGTGGAACTCTTCACAGTTTGGGGGGTCAATCCCCTCGCACCTGAAGGTGATGGCACCAGCAGCAGTGCTTACTTGACGCTCTCTAGTTTCTCTTCTGCTTACTGCACTGTTGATGCAAGCAAGGGTGCTGCACAAGTGCAATGAGATCCAGACTCTCAACAAGCATCGGTACCTGACTAATGTTCTTGAAGCTGAATGCAATCAAATCCAGCATCTAGTGTAAAGGCTTCTCAGAAGCATAGAGACTGTTACTGCAACAAAGTGGACAAGCTCTCGTTTACAGAGTCCTAGACATGTCCAAGACTACAGACTTGTCAAGATCAAGTCATGACAGTGTCTAAAGGGGCCTGAGACCAAGTCAACACCCGATACAGTCAGGAGCACTCTGAGCTGCTTGAGTGCAATTCAGTGTGCACTAGTGATGGTTCATAAAGCAATAAGCCCATGTGTCACTGCGATTGTACCAAAATCTCAGTAATGCACGGCTTCGAGTGGCTTATTGCTTTCATAATATGGCGGCCAACAGGAAAGTATGATAAAGTACTCAGTTGGTCAGAAAATAATTCAAGTTATTATTATTATTAAACAGCATAAACAAGTATTCTGGCAAGAAATGCATCTCCTTTAGAGCATGGATCACTGCTAAGAAACCATGGACCGTAGAATGAGGAGAACAATGTTCAGTCGCCCGTTACGGATAATACTGAGATCATTTCCTGAACGTTTTGGCTTTTTGTTGTATAATCATGAACATATGATAACAGCACTGTTTAATTTGAAGTCTTGACTTTATAAGTACCTTATAATCACTAAATTCCCACTGTCAGTCTTACATAGCATCAATCCAACACCGCTTCTCTTCCCACATCTCAGACAGCTTCCTGCTCCCTACGTGGTGCACTATGTAGGAACTGAAATACTGCCCCCTGCAGCCCAACAGCGCTAACAGCGTATAGCTAACAATAGACATTCAGGATTCAGACACATCCTACTCTTCCTGTAGAAGCTAGAATTCCAAAAGCATGTGTGGTGGTTGGTGTAGCTCAGCGGGTAACACCACTAGCCACCACCGCATGTGGGAGACTGGGGTTTGAATCCCGGTCTGGGTGACTGTGCTGTGCTACACCAATAAGAGTCCTTGGGCAAGACTCCTAACACTACATTGGCCTACCTGTAATATGATTAACCTTGTAAGTTGCTCTGGATAAGAGCGTCAGGTGAATGTAATGTAAATGTGTCAGATGTTCTAGTGACGTTCCTTAGACTTTTATTTTGCAGTTCTACAGTCCATTATATGGTAAGTACTTTAATTCAAGCCTGTGATATTGAAAATGGAGTTGTTTGAGCAGCAGAGTTCTCGATAAGAAAATACACTATATTGCCAAAATGGGGAGTGGATGAGTCTGGGTTTGGCGGTTGCCAGGAGAACAGTATTCGTCTGACTGTATTGTGCTGAGTGTAAAGTTTGGTAGAGGGGGGATTATGGTGAGGGGTTGTTGTTCGGGAGTTGGGCTCGGCCCCTTAGTTCCAGTGAGAGGAACTCTTAATGCTTCAGCAGACCAAGAGGCTCTGGACCATTTCATGCTCCCAAATTTGTGGAACAGTTTGGGGACGGCCCCTTCCTGTTCCAACATGACTGAACACCAGTGCACAAAGCAAGGTCCATAAAGACATGGATGAGCGAGTTTGGTGTGGAAGTGGGAGTGCTGACCTCAACCCAATAGAACACCTTTGGGATGAATTAGAGCAGAGACTGCGAGCCAGGCCTTCTCGTCCAACATCAGTGTCTGACCTCACAAATGAGCTTCTGGAAGAATGGTCAGACATTCCCATAAACACATTCCTAAACCTTGTGGAAAGCCTTCCCAGAAGAGTTGAAGCTGTTATAGCTGCAAAGGGTGGGCCGACATCGTATTGAACCCTATGGATTAAGAACAGGATGTCAGACCTTCAGTCAAAGATGATTCCATTAACAGCATAAGGATATTTTGTGCAGTAACACTTAGCTCAGTTGTTGTGCGGTGGTCATAGTTGAGCGTATATGGTATATGTTATGACTTGGCTCATGGCTCAGCCAATCAGATTTCAAGACCGGAATATATATTTAATAAAAGAGCAAAGTACAAATAATATAATTTCTAATGATAGGACTCACTCAAAGCCAGAGATTAAATACGATGAGGCCGAGAGCTAAGACTGAGACAAATTATCAGTTACCAGTACATAAAGTCCAGAGACTACATTCTACAGCGCTACATTACAGTCAACCGTTTAATAGGACCAAATGGTAAAGTCTGAGAGTTACGCATGAGCTAAAGTTAGCGGTCACGCTGTACAGGCCTTTTCACGTCATGGTTATACAACCGTCAACAGAGGTTTTAGGGCTAGAGGTACCACTGCCAGTAACGTCCTACAATATTAATGAAACCTTGAAACAGCCCAGAACCACCACATCCCCTCTCTGCCTCAGTGAGAATGATAGAGCACCGCTGAAGAAATCACTAAATTACTGCTATCTGATTCCTTTTCATGCAGTCTAGCACCGCAGCTGAGAGCTCTTGCCAACATATCCTGGTTGCCAACATTGCCAGAATGTAAGTACATGAAAATCATAGATCTATTAAATGGCTGCATTTCAAAAATACAACTTTGTACTGGAGGGGTGCCCAACCAGGCACAGCAGGACACGCTGCAGGCACAGAACTACAAGCAGTAATAGGAAAGCATATTTTGTCGTTACCCTGTTTTGGCAACTTATTTTGGAAATATTTCTCTGAGGTGTATCGAGGGGTATCAGGTGGTCGGAAGCTTTGTTTTGCAGCAGCCTAGTCGAGAATCATTGGCTACGACTGAAATGATGCCAAATACGCGATGAAGCTTCATAGTGGCATCCGAATGCATAGTGGGGAATACGTGCAGTCCCAGTATGTATCATAACGGCTCATGTGCTAACAGTGTAGCCTTGAAATACCATGTAACATTAGCATTCAATTCATTTGGTATACGTTCCCTGTAGTAGCATTCTATTTCCAGTAGGGGACCATACCAGACAAAGGGTGGCATGAATTAGAAGTAAGAGCCATTTGGCAGTGGTGCTTGCACACGGAGAAATTTGTCTACCGCACTCGGGGGCAGTGAGTATACTTGTCCAGAGTGATGGGCAGCCCTTTCAACAACTCCCAGGGAGCAGTTGGGGGTTAGGTGCCTTGCTCAAAGGCACTTCAGTCGTGTACTTTCTGCTCAATGAATCAAACCGGCGACCATCCGGTCACAAGACTGGTTCCCTAACCTCCAGCCCCTGAGTGATTTCAGGAGCGCAACACTGACCTTGGTGTCCTTACCTGGCCTACTCACTTGCCCGATCTCAGTCCACTGAATCTAGGAACACTGGAGTCGCCAGGTTCACCACGCCAACCCACAACCACACAATCTGAGGGACCTCAGTGCTCTGCTACAGTCGGAATGGGCACGAGTGCCCCAGGATACCTTCCGTCACCTAATACAGTCCATGGCATGACTCTCATCTCGCTAGTGCCATCCGAGCCAAGGGCGGTTATTCCCATCAGGTAGGCTATATTCTGTTATTGCCAGTGACTTAGACTGTCTAGATCCAGTAGGGCTGCCCTCTAGAAGTCGACGAGTCGAATCGTCAGTCGGAGACCCTTCAAGTCGACTGACAACAGTGACGAGTTTTTTTTTCTTTCGTAAACAGACAAAAACTTACAAAAATGCACAAGAACTTTAAGAATGTAAAAAGACATTTTAATAATTATTAAAAGGGGAATAATAAATATATATTTAAGTTCTAACTGGTCTATGACGCATACTTGCTAAAAAATTAAATCCACGTGACACGTGCGCTGGGTTCACCTTTGAAGGAAGCTAAAGCTGTGAAGCTGAGAAACACGGGTGGAACGATGTCTCAATCTGGAGGAGCTTTTGAAGAAGAGAATCTGAACAAATTAAAGCTAATTCTGCTCGTCATTTAGTCAGACATCCAACACTGCTTCAAACCAGTGAGCTGACTTTCGTTTTAGACATAATGGCTGTTTGCGGTGAAGGAAAAACGGACCGAAGACGTTTGTTTTATTATAATTCCATTATTTTAGAACCTAAATTACAGATATTTTTATTTCTTCGTTTACAGCTAAGATTATTTTTATTTAAAGATAAGTACAGTCACTTAATATGCCTGCCGATAAACGAGGAATAATTATTTCAGCGCGGGTGATATAATAATTAAACGGTTTCAGGTCTACCGTTCTTCTTTTCATCTAAAACTAATTTAAATATTGACTAATTTGGTTTTATTTAGTTCATTATTTATGAGAGATGAAAGACGAAGGGTCATCCTACTGAAGAAGCTGTTAAAAGTGAAATTATAAAGTCAGGCTAGAAGCGCTAATGTTTAGCATAAATACGTGCTCGCTGCCGGACGCTATATTCCGTAATTAAATCAGGCTCCAGATCGTTCATCATACGCCACGTCTCTTTTAGTTCAGTAATATGATCCTGTGACTCTGCTGACTTTCTAAATGAGGACATCAGATCTGAACCGTATGCAGATTGATTTACTGATTACTAGATAATGTATATGGAGAAAACACATGAACGAATAGTCCAATCGTCGGCCAGGACGGGCGAATCCGATTCGACTGACAAAATTCTGAGTCGGGTACAGACCTAATATCCAGTGACTTAGTGATGTTCCTGCAAGACAACTAATGCTATTATATTACTTGGCATCTTTGAGTAGAAGCACGTAAAGAGCAAATGCTTCACACCGTCTACCCAAAAATAACAACAACTGTGAACAGTACATCAGGCGCATTTACAAAACTCGATCGGACTGAGATTATCCATGACTAAACGACTGAGGCGTTGATTAATCAAGCACACGGAGACCTGAGCTAAACACATACCCACCCACACAACAAGACCAGAGACTTTGGAGGAAGAAGATGGAATGAAAGAAAGAAAGAAAGAAAGAAAGAACGTTGGATTGAGAGGTTAAATAAGAACTTTGTAGAGGAGGCATCCCTGTTATTTCGTGCCATCCCCAACGGGGGAATGATTATATATGAAATACTTAGCATTGATATCATGATGTGATTAAAGCTAATAGACTTCTCTCTGCTCTAATGGCTTAATGAAGGCAATTCATTTACTTACTTTGCCGCCGTCGGTGTGCTGTGTTTGCCAGTTTCACTATTGAAATTCTAGCTACATACTGTGGCTTCTGCGTAAAGTGAGACACAGAGAAGGGCATAATTCAGCTGCGGTACCGGACTTGTGGGGAAGGTCACCACCAGCCATGCACTTCACCCTCAAGGTGACCAACCCCCAACATTAAACACCCACACAGACAGACAATGATATTAACGATATGCGTGCGCCTCCCTTGATCCTCCGAACGCTGGTAAAGGTCAGTGCCATGCAGTTGCAGGTCAATATAATACCAGGCAGCAATCAGAATTTACACTGATCATTGAAAAAAAGGTTGCGTCCAGAATCAACCGACAGGACTGAAACTTGGTGGACATCGTGGGACATGCTAATGATTCAAGTTTCATGCTCAGCCGTGTATGTGACGTAAGCAAGGACGGTCCTTATCGCTGTACCTGACTGACTATATAAGGTTGTCCTGTTGCACATGCAAGTGCAAGTGAAGTGTGCCTCAGAGAAGAGCTACAAAGCAATTCGACAAGACTTGGAGAGGGGTCGCATCGTAGGCCTCCGGGTAGCAGGATGGTCTTATCGACGTATTGCATGCCATACCGGTCGTGCAGATATTACCATAGCACTCTGTTGGTGGCAGTGGATGGAGCAGGGCACGCACCAGCGACATGAGGGATCTGGGAGACCTTAATGAACCACGGACAGAGAGAGAACTGACGAATTCTCTGACATGCACAGAGTCATGATTACGAACATTCAGCGAGCAGTGTTGTGCTCCATGACTCATCCTGCCAGCACCACTGACAGACGGCTGCACAACACAGGACTACATGCACGCAGACCGTTACGACGACTGTCCTTAACACCACGTCACCGTCACCAAAGACTGCAATGGCGTCGTGCCAGACTGTCATGGAGTGACTCAGAATGGCAGCGGTTGGTAAACGGCAGAGTCCCGCTTTTATCTTGGTGGAGAATCCGTGTGTGGAGGCACCGTGGTCAGCGCCATGATGAAAGGTTTGTTGTCACGCGCCACACGTCCAGAAGGTCTGGTGTCACCCCACCTCCACCACTACCGCACCATCTGCAGGAACTGTGTGAGGATATTCAAGCTGCATGGGATGGATTATCACAGGACACCATTAGGAACCTCTACAGCTCCATGCCGAGACGTCTGGAATGTTGCGTTAGCCATACTGAGAGACAGACTTCTGTATGTGTAGCTCAATAAATATTGATCATATCAGTCTAAACTGATCATCATTTATTGATCCTGGTAACCTTTATCTTCCTTCCCAACAGCACTGCAATCCCACACCTCCTTCTGGGTGCAGCTGTTCTTTTGACGATGTGTGTATTATTATAACACTGTACCACCAAACCAGCACTTCACTTCAACCTACCACCGTAACACCACTTCACTACACTGTTCCACCATACCAACACATGAGGTCTCAGCGAAGTGTCAACCATTGTAACAGTGATCACCCCCTAGTAGGTGAAACTTTCTGTGGGAGTTTACATGCTCTCCCCATGTCTGTATGGCTGTTCCAGTTCCCTCCCAGACTCCAAAGACTTGCTGCCAGGCAAATTGCAGGTTCTAAACTGTCCCTAGAAGTGTGTGAATGCCTGTATTCAAGCTGTCCAGGGTGTATCCTGCCTTTTGGCCAACGAGTGCTGGGATGGGATCCACTCCACACAAGACAGGATGGGGTGGGGCTAGCTGTTTAGCATGCTAACTTCAGTAGATATCTCTGCAACACCATGCGTAGAGATCTTTGACACTCCGGCACGACGGTTATATCTTCACATTCTGTGAACAAGCGAGCCTCATAAGCAAGCGGTTGGTGGGCCGGGCTATGCATCATTTGTGTGATAAGCTGCAGTCTTAAATTCCGCGGCGTTACGGATGCTGCAAGACGCATTTTGTGCTGCGCCTGTGCTCATATACACGCCCGGCACTTGGAATTACAGGGGCAAGAAAAAAATTCATAAACAACAACCCCACAATCAACAATCTCCTTCTCCCTCTCTCTCTTTTCCTCCTACGCTGGCAAAGGGATGGTCATTCCCTGCCACAGTCCTGTAGGCAGTGCATCCCCCCATTCTGTTTTCATTTAATAAAGCCCGGAATATGGGTACATTCCTCAGGGATCCAGTCTTATTACCCGGTGCAGTGGACGCTCCGCTTTACTGCTCCTGTTTACTTCGCTTTGCTCCTCTCTCTCTCTCTTTCTCGCACACAGCTATGCTTTATTGACCCGCCCCCGGCCACTGCAGCGGACCGCACCAAGTGCCTCTCCAAGAGAGAGAAGAGCCGACTGGATGCTTAAGGTCGGCAGGAGATGAAGTGATGAGTTCTCTTCAGGATATGATATCACTGTCATCATCATCATCAGTGTAATCATCATCGTGTCTTCATCCCTGCTGTCATCTTTAGCAGAGCGTTCTGACACTCCGGCACAAATCTGTCTTCTTTTCACAGAGTTACCTGCCGGCATCATCACCTTCCTCCGCTGTTCTTTCTGAGCTTGTTCGATGAAAGAATAAAACACAGCTGCCAACAGCCTGGAACACACATCGCTCCGAGTGGAGCTCTCTCTCTCTCTCTCTCTCTCCCTCTCTCTCTCTCTCTCTGGACCGTACTAAGGATGTGTCACTTTGGCTGTATCAAAGCTGAAGTACACCTGCCTCGCTAAGCGCTCTCTCTTGCTATTCCACAGAGAGCGAGAGAGAGAGAGGCAAAAACGAGAGACATCTGTGTCGACTAGCGTAAGACGTGAGACGAGTTCTTGCGTGAACAGGACAGATGGATAAGTCTCTCTCATATAGTGACGTGGGCTCACGGGAGCGTGACTGAGTTCAAGAGCAGGTGCTTCTCCCAAGAGAAGATCCCTGTTTTTATACTGAGGTCAAACTGCAACTGGGGTATTGCAGGGGGTACCGCGTCACCTCAAAGCAAGAAGCATTAGGGTTTGATTCCCGTCCGGGCCGTCCGGTGTCCTTTCTGTTTGGAGTTTGGATGTTCTCCCCGTGTCTACAGTATATGGGTTTCCTCTGGGTGCTCCGGTTTCCTCTCTCAGTCCGAAGTCATGCAGTCAGGCTGCTTGGAGATGCTAAATTGCCCCACTAGGTGTGAGTGTGTGTGTTCGCCCTGTGATGGATTGGTGGCCTCTCCAGGGTGTTTCCTGCCTTCCGCCTATTGAATGTTGGGACAGGCTCCTGCGACCCAGCTGGGCAACAGTTTGCATGTTCTCCCCATGTCTTTGTGGGTGCTCCGGTTTCCTCCCACAGTCTGAAGTCATGCAGTCAGGCTGATTGGAGATGCTAAATTGCCCCTCCCCAGGTGTATGTGTGATTGTCTATGTCTGTGTGTTCGCCCTGTGATGGATTGGTACCCATGGCCTGTCCGGGGTGTTTCCTGCCTTCCGGCTATTGAACATTGGGATAGGCTCCTGCGACCCAGCTGGGCAACAGTTTGTATGTTCTCCCCATGTCTGTGTGGGTGCTCCACTTTCCTCCCGGAGTTCAAAGACATGCAGTCAGGCTGATTGGAGATGCTAAATTGCCCCACTAGATGTGAGTGAGTGTGTGTGTATGTCTGTGAGTTCGCCCTGTGATGGATTGGTGGCCTCTCCAGGGTGTTTCCTGCCTTCCGCCTATTGAATGTTGGGATAGGCTCTTGTGACCCAGCTGGGCAACAGTTTGCATGTTCTCCCCATGTCTGTGTGGGTGCTCCAGCTTCCTCCCAGAATCCAAAGACTTGCTGTCAGGCCAGTTGGAGGTATTTAATTGTGCTGGACTTTAAACCTGTCCGGGGCGTTTCCTGCCTTTCGCCCAGTGAGTGCTGGGATGGGATCTACTTCACACTATGGTGGCTCACTATCACCTCTTCAGGTACAAATTGGTATTACACGAGCGGACGGATCGGTGCTAGCTGGTTAGCATACTAACTTCAGCAGATACCTCTACAACACGATACATAGTCATCTTTGATGCACCATCAAAACTGTTATTCCTTCACTTTCCGATGCATAGTAAATACGAATTCGGGCACTGCCAAGGTGGGAATACTGGGAGACTGGGACTGATGAACAGTGCAATGACACAGTAGCGTCAACACTCACCGGAAAGCTGATCTGCTCTCTTGTGACAGGCTGTGCTGCCATTTTTAGGATGGAGTATTCCTGTTATTCCATCAACACTCTCATTCCGTTTAGCCTGAGACCAGACACACCTGTATGACCAACACACAGAGCAATCCTTAATAACATTAGGCCTTTCTGCAGGCAATTAACACTACCATAAATGCTAATTCTGTTAGCATCACTAGCCCCAAGCTAACCACGTTGCATCTAAGCAATTCAGAGCAGCTGTAGCTAAAACAGCCAGCCGAGAAGATGTTATATCAGCCCCTTTCAGTAAAGCTGAAAGATTTTGATGGAGTATTTCCAAATGGGCCTAGTTAGTCTGTTAGCCATAGCATGTTATAAGCTAACATAGCTAACTGCAGGCAAGGAAAAAAGCTAAATCTAGACACCAAACACGCCTTGACTGAATGACTGCATTAGTGGACAACTGTGTACATTGGATGTTTCACCAAACCAATACTTGAGTCCTGAACCGCTTAACTTTCCCTCAAACTTCAGCAAACGGCATCCAACACAAACCCCCATTCTAAAATCAGCAAGTACAGCGGTTGGTTGAAGCTGTTAATGGGCCGTTTGCCATAATAGCAGCAACTTCCTACTATAAATGTGTGTCTGTAGGATTTCTGTTCTACTGCTAAATTGCTGTCTGTGGTCACTGACTGCATGGTACGGATGGAGAAAAGGACCACTTAGTTTAAAACAAAATACTTCCACTTTGGAATCAATTCCGGAACACTGGGAAGTGACTGCAAACTTCAAGCCCAGTTAGACTGTAAAATCGTATGTACATTGTCTTAGTGTAATAAGGAGAGTTCAGTACATGGAACTGACATACCATGAACCTCAAACACTGTTGTTGCTCCTTCAAATCCTAATCCTGCATTTCCAAAAGAGGACGGGAAAACGGGCCATTTCCAAAATTCCTAAACTGTTACGGAACAGACTCATTAATATTTACACCCCCAACATTTACATACAACCACAGCAACGGAGCTACAGCACCCAAAATGGTGGACTATGTGGAGAAGTCTAGCGTTCCAGGCTGTTTAAAGGGAATGTCGGCACTTTTCATTCCCTTCCCAAGGGACCCAACTGTCAGCGGTACGTGGTTGATGCTCATCTTTAAACCAGGCTGAAGTTGCTTCCTATTCACCAGCTTCTTAATCCAATGTTCCGTTCCACCTTAAATGCTGCCCTTATACAGGCGCCAGAATGTAACTGCAGAACCATTTAAGGTGGAATGGAAAACTCGCAAATAGGAACTTCAGCTCCCACATCTTTAACAGGATCCCGGAACAACTTTAATCCTACAGGCTGCACATTTCACTAAACGGACAATATGGTCCGCTCAGCGTTTGACCCTGAAGAGACTGAAGAGAGGAGCAACTCCACCTTTATCAGCATCACAACCCCAACAGCAGCCTGTAAGTAGCAGCCATGCTGTGTGATTGTATCCGTGTTTGCCGGTTGAAGCAGATCATCTTAAACTGAGAGTTCCATAGTGAGGAACAACTTTAATCTACTGTGTGATGATATCCAGATGGAAAGCCGGTAGCTAGTACAGGTAATGTTAGCTACTAGCATTAGCTCCAAGCTAACTAGTATAGCTAACTAAATAGCATGAGGGTGGAGCTTATTTACACGGAGGCTAATTTTATTTAGTCTATTTCCTCATGTTGTGTCTGTGTGATCATCATGTAATTAATCGCTGTAAACCAGCCAATCAGAGCAGAGCTCATCTGATTATTCATGAGCTCACCATAAAAGGTCACACAGCTAGTTTCATTCTAGGACCAACCCATAGAGTGTAAATCGGGGTGTAGAACTGCATCGGGCCACTTCAATGCTGAATAAAATTCATTCTATGGCATCCGTAATGTTAACAGAACTCGCTTTGGAGGTCCAGAGACGATTAATGACCTACTTAATTCATGATTTTCAGCGAATGCCTCCTTCAAATGAGTGTCTACCGACTGGACAAACTTCCTGACTGTACCCCGCTTGCAGCGCGGGCACCTCACACGGACAGTTAACAGTTATTTAAAGGCAAACACCATAAAGACAAATGGCCGTATGAAAGGGTATTGAGTTATGAGGTGGTGAGATGATGCGCGCACTTTGGTGCTTGGGGTCCTGGATGTATTTAGCCCCTGTAGATACACAAGCTGAGGCGCATATCCCTTTCACTTACTTCACTGGAAGTCCCCGTGGTGCCCTGGAAACGTTAAAAGGCCCAATACACATTATTACATTGGTCTTCCTACTCTCTTTTTCATCATGCCTTCTTTCTTTTTTTCCCTTCTTCTGGAGCACTCGTTCACTTTCACTTCTTCTTTTTCTTCTCTCTCTCCCTCCCTGTGCAATATTAGAAGCCTTGCTTGTCTGGGCTGGGCACTGAGTTGGCAGTGGTTATGGCTCCACTGGTTGTTATATGAGCATTAGCTGTGTGTGTGTGAGTGTGTGTGTACCAGGTTTATGCCACAGTGTGGGGACCAAAATCTGTTAATACACTCCTGTTAAATTTTAGGGTGAAGAGGTTTTAATGTTAGGGTTAGAGCTATGGCTAGGCTAGTAGTAGTTCTGGTTAAGGTTAGTGTTAGGGTGTTAGGATTAGGCTAGTAGTTGTTCTGGTTACGTTTAGTGTAAAGGTTAGGGTCAAGGTGTTAGGGTTAGGTTAGTAGTAGTTCTGGTTAAGGTTAAAGTGTTAGGGTTAGGCTACTAGGAGTTCTGGTTAAGGTTAAGGTGTTAGGGTTAGGCTAGTAGGAGTTCTGGTTAAGGTTAAGGTGTTAGGGTTAGGCTAGTAGGAGTTCTGGTTAAGATTAGATTTATAGTGTAATGATTAGGGTGTGTGGTTAGGTCTTAGGGTGTTAAGGTTACAGTGTTAGGGTTAGGTTATTAAATTAGGGTGTTATGGTTAGAGTTAGGTTGTTAGGGTGTTAGGGTTAGCTTCTTAGGGTGTTAGGGTTGGGGTGTTAAGGTTAGGCTGTTCAGGTTATGGTTATAGGGTTAGGTTAGGGTGTTAAGGTTAGGGTGTCAAAGCTAGGGGAAGGGTGTTGGGGTGTAATAGTGAAGATTAGGGTGGTTAGGGTGTTGCAGTGTTATGGTTAAGGTTAGGCTTAGGGTGTTGGGCTGTTATGGTTAAGATTAGGGTGTTAAGGTTAGGGTAGAAGGCTAGGTAAGGTTTGGGTATGTCTCCAGGAAATGAATGGAATATATTCAGTGTCCCCACAAATCACAGAAACAAGTGAGTGCATGAGTATGTGTGTGTGTGTGTGTGTGTGTGTGTGTGTGTGTGTGTGTGTGTCCTACAGGGGAATGCAGACTGACCCGTCAGCACAACTAATGGGAGAATGTGATACACACTCCTTCTGCAACAGAAATAACACTGTTACACACACACACACACACACACACACACACACAGACACACACACAGACACACACACACACAGACACACACAGACACACACAGACACAGGAAAAGTTGAGGACACACCAGCAAGAGACAGTTATGCCAAAAAGCACATTTGGAAATGACAAATTGTGATGCAAAAAAATTTCCACTGTGCTGGACAGTGAAGGAGTAGGACAGGGTTTCTCAACCTCTGGTCCAAAAGTACCTTTGGTGGTCCCCGAGCCAATACTAAGGGTGACCAGTGGTCTGTAGCGTTCCGGCGATGCCACTTTGTCTTAAAATCAGTGAAAATAGAACTACAATATATAATTACTATTAAATAATTATATATATATATATATATTATATAATTAATCATTTTCAATATTATTAATATTAACAATAATAAGAAATAAAACATAACGTTTTCATTAAACAATGAATTCATGTTTTCTGTAACCAATGCTAATCATAAATACGAAAATGGCACATGCTAACGGTTACAATGCTAATCTCCCTGCAAAAATGGCACACCAAGGCAGCTTTGTCAGGCGTGCACAATGTTGGGGAGAAATGTTGGGCCATTCCTCCCTGCAAACGTGTTTCAGATCATCAGTCTGTTTGGAGTGCCTTGCTTGCACAGCCCTCTTCAGGTCCTTCCACAGCATCTCCATAGGGTTAAGAGCCAAGGTCCCTTCAGCTTGAGGTCATGACCTGCTGCTCTTACATGCTCGTTTACAATGTTCTGATGTACCTTTGAATTCATTGTTCTGTCAGTGGAGTCAAGGAGTCCAGGCCCTGAAGGAACAATGCAGCCTCAATCCATGATACTCCCTCCGCCATGCTTCACAGTTGGGATGGAGTCCTGATGCCCCTTTCCTTCCAAACACAGTGTTGTGCATTTGTGACAGAAGTTCCACTTTTGTCTCATCTATCCATGATACATTCATCATCGAAAAAAAGTTGCACCCAGAATCAACTGGGATGGTCTTAATGGCGTATTGTGCACCATACCATATGTGCGGATACTACCATAGCACACTGCTGGCGGCGATGGATAGAAGAAGGCCCGCACCAGCGACATGAAGGATCTGAAAGACCTACATGAACCACAGAAGGGAAAAACCGACAAATTGTGTGACATGTGTGGATTCACCCAACAACCCAATTCAGCGAGCAGTGATGCCCTTCATGAGTCGTCCTGTTAGTGCCAGCACCATTGGCAGACGGCTGCACCACGGTCATGCACGCAGAGCGTTACGACGACTGTCCTTAACACCACGTCAACGTCACCAAAGACTGCAATGGTGTCGTGCCAGACTGTCATGGAGTGACTCAGAACGGCAGCGGGTCATCTTCAGTGACGAGTCCCGCTTTGGTCTTGGTGGAGACGACCAACGAATCCGTGTGTGGAGGCACCGTGGTCAGCACCAAGATGAACGGTTTGTTGTCATGTGTCACACGTCCAGAAGACCTGGTGTCACTTGACCAAAAGAACCCTGGTTCTTGAACTGGTTCTGTTCAGGCTTTGTAAAACCTTGGTGCTATCCAAGGAACCAGTCTGTGTTTGCACCAGCTTTTCAAGGAACGTCAAAGGATACAACATAAACATCAACAGGGGCGCCGCACAGCGGTAGTAGACAGTAGTTCCAAGATGGCGGAGCGTATAGATGACCTGCGAGCGTTTGTGCTGTTATTCCAGATGTTATCCAGAAAGCAAGCCCGGATCAACTACTGGAGATAAGAAGACGTAGAAGAGGCTCGTCAGCAGACCACTGGGTGTCGCCATTGTTGCCTTCTCTTTCCTCAACGACTGACACGCCCATGGATTTCGTCACGGTTCGTGCTGAAGAACCTACTACTCCAGCTGGGAATGAACTTTTCAGGTTCTGAATGTATTTGTATTTGGTGGAAATGAAAGCTTTAGTGCAAGTTCTGCTAGGAAAACTCCAATGCTATGTCCACTCTTTCATTCCTTACTCTGGTCAGTGCATGCCATACCGGTTGTGTGGACACTACCACACCACACTGTTGGCAGCAGTGGACAGAAGGCGGTACGCACCAGCGACATGAAGGATCTGGGAGACCTACTCGAACTACAGAAAGGGAGAACTGACGAATTGTGTGACGTGCGGATTGACCCAACAGCTTCCCATCCACCACCCATTTGGTTCCGGCCCTGTTGTCCAACGAGTAGGCTCTACCCTTGCCATTCACACCTGGCAGGATCTGTGGGGGTCTGCATGGGATATGGGATAATCTGTTTGCACAAGGAAAGACTAAGGATAACAACCACTTGGAAGACCTGTTAGATCCACCAAAACTCAGATAAACAGGACGTTGATCTTTGAGAGAGAGGAGAACATCAAGCTCCACTCTCGCTTCAGACGTCCTTCCGCTATGAGAAGAACCCTCAACGCTATGGAGGTCTAAAAGGAGGTGTAGCTGTTCAAGAAGCTCCTCAGTGAGAAAAGGAGACGCGCACGTCAAACAAAGAAGCTGCTGCTGGTGGTGTACTCAGAACAATGGACTGACCACCCCAGAGTCCAGAACCTCAACCTCATCACTGAATGCCTTTGGGGTTATTTGGATGGTGAGAAGAACCAGAAAATGCTAAACCAGCTCCCAAGATTATTTGACATACTGTGTTAATGAAGGCATGGAAGTAATGACATTATGCTCTTATAGCGAGCATGCAGACTCATCCCACTGACCACAGTGCGGACTCAACACCAGGCTTTTTAAAGGACTGCAGAACACCTCACGGTCTACACCACAGCATGTGAGCTCAGGACTTTTTGTTTAGCAAGTAAGATCAGCTGATAAATATTTCAGTAAGGCACATCAGTATGCTTTGAAATATGCAGCTGATATTTCTACAGCTAAAAGATGCTCAGCAAGCTAACTAGTCAGATGTTGACGTAGCCGGTCATGTATTCAGAGATTGGCATGCTTGTTGATCAATCAAACGATTGTCCTTTTACAGCTTGAAGCACAAATGATTGCATGTTCAAGGTGGTAGACCCACTCCTTACAGTACACTAACACATTACACTTACTGTACACCAACACACTACTTACACTACACTAACCGAGTTACTGTACACCAACACGCTACTTACAGCACACTAACGCATTACACTTACTGAGTTACTGTACACCAATGCACTACTTACACTACACTAACCGAGTTACTGTACGCCGACACGCTACTTACAGCACACTAACGCATTACACTTACCGAGTTACTGTACACTGACACGCTACTTACAGCACACTAACGCATTACACTTACCGAGTTACTGTACACCGACACACTACTTACAGTACACTAACGCATCCAATGTTAATGGCTGGCTAAAAGGAGGATTTGGGCGTGCCAAAGATCATAGTGTGAAGGAAGTAGCTGAATCATTGATGTAGCCTACATCCAGAAAACTGTCCAGTCCATGCCCGATCCAATCACAGCTGTTATTGGTGCTGTTCATTTATTAATGAATTTTTTTTCACCCAGTTTTAATTGGGGCCCAATTCTTACCCTGTATCTTGATCTCCCCCAGCGGCACAATGCTACACTACGAAGCTGGGGTTATTCATGGGACATCAGCTATTACATCTTTTCAAGCTGTTGCTTTTGCCATGTCACTGCACAGCTCAACATGCCTGGAAGACCAAGCCAACTACAGATTCTGTTACATGAGCTAATGGATGCCTGCAGTCTAGCACCAGACTGAGGGAAGACCTAATCAGAACATGCATAACGCATCCAGTCAGCAGCAGAAGCTGTTCGTTTGAAGCAGTGGTAAATACAAACAGAACAAACAGACTCAACGGTCAATAATGGTAAAATGGCGTTGTGTTTGAAGCTGTAGCGTTCAGGGTTCTTGGGGGAGATCCATATGAAGCCCATATGCCTCGAAGAAGTGCTAAGGTGCCACATTTTTTCCCTTCACTTCTTTTTACTGTTGAGAGACAGAAAAGATTTTGTTGGGAAAAGTACCTTTAGCATTAAAACCGCTAATGAAAGCCACCACGCTTGCACCATGGTTCCCCTTATCCCATCTACAACCATGAAACAGGATCAGAGAACCAGGTACCATGTATTTCCATGATACTGGTTCAGGTTTTCCAGCTTTCAAAAGCTGATAGAGCTGCCAAAAGCAATTTGAAACCCAATGAATGCATCATTAGCTTGGTGCTAATGGCTGTTAGCATTAGTCCAATCAGTTAGTATAGTAGCAAACAGGTTTACCAGTATCATTGACAGCTTTAGGAGCATCTATTGGAGCATCTGTGCAAACTCGGTGGTCAGATGTTCCACCACAAGGTCAACAACTTGGTTAAATGGCTCTCAAATCAGAACCAGGATTTTGGTTCTGCCGCTATCCACCTGGAAGGAAGAAAGGAAGACTGATTTGTCTTCTATTGTACTCTCTTGGATTCCCAACCATAAATGCCTATGCCATCGCCGATGCTCAGATGGTTGCGCCCAGTATGGGAAATACACCTGGTGTTCACTGTTGGAGGGGACCCATGTTGGCTGGCCACTCTAGTGTTGGTTGGCTGTTAACTCACTTGCCATAGCAGTGCTAATGCTACTTCAGTGACATGGACCAGTTTGGTATAGCGCCCCCCTGAGGCAGACCAGTGTGGCACCCCTAGTTTGTCATGAATACAGAAGACAGAGCCAGCAATGGTCTTTCCCTGCATCAGTATTAGATAGTATATAGCTCCCTAAGGGCAGCATAATGTCACAATAAGTGTATGTGTATATATATATATATATGTGTGTGTGTGTGTGTGTGTGTGTGTGTGTGTGTGTGTGTGTGTGTAGTTGTAATACGTTTAATTGTACTTGTATTACTTGTAATTATTACATTTGCTGTAGCACAGAAAACAACATCACTGTATATATATATATATATATATATATATATATATATATAT
>CM067493.1:301784-349192 GCA_034552555.1 Semaprochilodus insignis | reverse complement strand
TCTCTCTCTCTCTTGCTCTCTCTCTCTCCCCTTCTCTCTTTCTTTCTGTCATTCTCTCTCTCTCATTCTCTGTCTTGTACTTTTTCTCTCTCTCGTACTCTCTCTGTCTTTCTCTCTCTCTTTCATTCTTCCTCTCTCGCTCTCATTCTTTCTCTCTCTCTCTCTCTCTCTCTCTCATTCTCTCTTTCTCTCTCTCTCTCTCTCTCTCTCTCTCTCTCATGGAGAAGGATCTTATTCCGTCTCCATTCCGCTGATCTATCGCCGACCAGCTGTAAAGGATTTCTGAGGGCTGTCCATTACTGACAGCAATCAGTACGGCACATGAGTCATCACTGCGGTCGTGTGTGTGCACGAGTTCAGGAGAACGTCTGAGAAGCGAGAGCACGGCCGGACCTTTTGTCTGTAAAGAAAGAAGTGTGTGTGTGTGTGTGTGTGTGTGTGTGTGTGTGTGCATACCCTGTATGTCATCTGCCGTGAGCGTATCGTTGCTGATTGATTGGCGGTGGGTGTATTTTAAGAGCGAGTAGATGTTTAAGCTCCATTACCTGCTGCAGTCTGTCCCTGATACAGCAGTCTGAGAGCTTTAATGTGTTTTAATGGAGACGGTGGATCGCTGCTGCACTCTAATGCATCTCCACTGGGCCACATTAGCTCTTTTATCTATTTTCATTCAGCCTCTCTGTGGGGAATTTGCACAAAAACCTTCGCCAGCGTCTTCATAGAGGAGCTCGGGTTCATATTAGATCATGATTAAATGCACGCCAAAAGACTCAGCAGTGGACAGAACAAAGTAGCGGAAAGTTTGGACTTGGGCAATACATGCTAATCATCAAAAGAATGGCTGCTCCCAGAAGGAGGTGCGGGATTGCAGCGCTATAGGGAAGGAAGATAAAGGTTACCAGGATCAATAAATGATGATAAATTTAGACTGATATGATCAATATTTATTGAGCTACACATACAGAAGCAGTGTCTTTCAGTATGGCGTCGGGCCGCCGTGTTTGCTAACCGACATGCCAGATGTCTTGGCATGGAGTTGTAGAGGTTCCTAATGGTGTCCTGTGATAATCCATCCCATGCAGCTTGAATATCCTCACACAGTTCCTGCAGATGGTGCGGTAGGGGTGGAGGTGGAGTGACACCAGGCCTTCTGGACGTGTGATGTGTGACAACAAACTGTCCATCTTGGTGCTGACCACGGTGCCTCCACACACGGATTCGTTGGTCGTCTCCACCAAGACAAAAGCGGGACTCGTCACTGAAGATGACCTTCTGGCATGACACCATTGCAGTCTTTGGCGACGGTGACGTGGTGTTAAGGACAGTCGTCGTAACGGTCTGCGTGCATGTAGTCCTGTGTTGTGCAGCCGTCGGCCAATGGTGCTGCACTAACAGGGTGACTCATGGAGGACATCACTGCTCGCTGAGTGTCCGCAATTGTGGCTGTTGGGTCAGAGATGAGCGTCTTTCTCTGCTTTACAGAGCTGCTATGGAACTTTTAGAAAGGCGGTACTGTTTTCTGGACCACTCTCTGTCTCTCTCTCTCCCTCTGGAATTGCTGAAAATCCTTCCCGTCTCTTTTGTAGTCCAGCTCTGCTTTTCCACAAGCCTGTTTGTGTTTGTTGCAAGAGGCATGAGGGAAATCTGGCACATGACACTGAATGCAAGTGTAAATGTGTTATTTGTCATGGGAAAATAATGTCTCCATTTTAGCTTTTAGCATCAGTTCTGGCATCAATAGACAGCTTTTCCGCCAAGGTTTTGTCAACATTCCCATTGTGCGGATCGGCAAAAGTTTTCCACAAAAAAAAAGGAGAATGGAAACGTGGCTAAGGTTGAGCTTTGCCCTTTACAAACTCTACAGTGACATGGACTGTCACATTCGTTATGTCCAGCACTCTAACTATATCCCCTAATGGAGTAATCAGGGACTAAAACGGAATCAAATGCCATATTAACATGTTATAACTTGCTATAAGGCTGTAATTAATGTGTTACAACCACCAGGCCTGGAGTATCACACTGTTAGATCATTGCAGAGCAGCATGTATAACAACACTGGCCAACTGAATGGGTCACAGCATAAAGCTGTCTCAGTTTCCATTAAGACATCGCCACCTCCTCTGCAGCTCTCCCTCTCATCTTCTCTTGCCATTGTTTTCCTGTAGGACAATAGACAAAGAGGCGGTTGTGTTTAGCCAGAAAGAGGCAGTTGTTCAGTCCTCAAACGAGCTTGTAGGAAAGCATGGAGAGGCTATCAGGGAAGCATCAGCCTCTCCTCAGGACACCCTACAATGGCGGGAGATGACATAAAATGGGCGTTTGTGATCTTTACACTGCAACTCAGGCCAGAAACGTCCCACTCAGAGTGCTCAAGCACTCAACCACTACCCCAATATCGATTTCACGCCTCATTGCGTTCTTAAATGTATCAGCTGAAAGTTTACATAATGTCAGCGCTCTCAAGCTGCGGTCAGTGGTCCTACTATAGGGGTGGGCCTAGTTCATGCACAGGTCAGAGAATAGAGGCATAGCCAAAAGCAATCACCGCACACGTGGAAGCTTTGAACTGATGCTATAAACGAGTTTCTGTCTCATTATTGACACTCCTTTCATCATGGTGAAGGAGACCAGGGCTGATTAGTAACTAGTACTTAGTCTATGTCCATGGCCTGACTGGTAGCGACCAAGCACACAGATTTAGGTGAGGCCAATCATTCTCTGAGTAGAACGTTTTTGAGCTATTTGTGTTTGCACACAGAGGAACTTGTCTTCCACATTCAACCCATCCATCCGTGAAGTGAAACACCCGCATGCACACATGCTAGGGGTCAGTGAGCAGCCCTACCCACAGCACCCAAAGAGCAGTTGGGTGCCTTGCCTTGCCATTACTGTCAGTTCAGGGAATTGAACCGGCGACCCTCCAGTCACAAGGCCAGTTCCTTAACCTCCAGCCCACGACTGCCCCAATCTCAATCCCCATTGATAACCACTGAGTGCACCATGTACATTTTACAATGGAAAAAGCTCTTTGTATGACACGTAACTAGACCAGGCTCGCTAACTGGCTAATGCTAATGGCAAGCATTCTGCTGGTGACCATTCCTCTCTATGCCACCAAAAATCTTTCTGTCCATGTTTCCCCACCTGTTTTTCTTAGGGAGCCATGTAGCCATGTATAAGCCCCATCGGACAACCAACGAGCCCCCTCTGTGATGTTTTGGGGGTGTACTAATTATGTGGAATTGGGTTCTTTGGTTGAGGTGACAGTAAAGTTGATCCACAGTGCTTACAATGAGATGCTGGACAACCAGGCCTTTGCTTTTTGGCTGTTGCTTGTCGTCTTACCCAGGAGCACCACATTCCTATCCCTGTATTCCAAGATAACAAGTCCTGCATTCACAGGGCTGCAAATGTGACTGATGTGTGGGGTCTACCTGGAACAACCAGTAAAACGCCAGGGAAGGCATCCACCAAATCTGGCCCAACTGACCAATTCTTTGATGGAAGAGTGCCTGAACATTGATGTGGCCCACATCCAGAAACTTGTCCAGTCCATGCCAAATCCAATCCCAGCTGTTATTGGTGCAACGTGCAACCCTACTGATGTCCAATTTATGTTCTTCTTCTTCTTATTTTTCTTGTTGATGGAGAGATTTTGTTCCCTAACGAGTCCCATAGTTTTCAAGGTATCAATACCATTTCAACTCTGGAATGTCCAGTCTGATTGGGAATGGTGTGCATGTACAGCTTGTGCTCAGTTAAATTCACAATTTTTTTATCATTAGAAATGAATAGGGGTGGAAAAGTTCTGCTCGACTGATGGACACCATTTCACATACACTATCTGAGGGCAGACCCATGAGCAACCCACCGCCACCAACCCCCACAGTCACTCTCTCTTTCCATACAGTCCCATTCATTTTCACCCCCATTCAAACCCAACTGTTTCCTTTAACCTACGGCCACCAAACTGGATGCATATTCCCAAACTCTAATCCATAGCCATACTGACCAGCAGTCCTCCATGTGTGGTTTATTCATCCCTTGTTCTTTACATAGACTCCCATTTATTTTAGCAGCACCTTAGCCACTGGCTCAAATTAAGTTGTACAGTCACTCTGCATTTTCTTCAGGAAATGCACTTTTGTAGTTCCCCACATTTGGTTGCTTGGAATTATGGGCCCCGTCATATATGATGCATTAAGAATAACAACTATTTCAAAAGCACCAGCGCTGGATGTCATGGAAATAAGAGGCATATACAATTCTAACTGAAATAATAGTATAGCATAGCATGTCCAAGTGTTTCTCAGATGTTTGACAGGGATTCAAAAACATGATTTGGTGTTTTGCAGCAGAACAGTCTTGTCTAGCATCAGTTCAAATACTTATCGGCAAATATCCAACATCACGTCATCAGCGGTTAACGTACCCAGAGGTTTATTATTAACGTCATGTTGGTGAAACACTGTCTTCCTTAGTACAGTATTATGGTTGAAACTGATGCACATTTTGAGCCATTTCACCCATTTTGGTGGGTTTTGAACATTGGTTTTGGCAGGAAACTATCTGGCAACCCTCTCTTTTCAATGACACATTCATGTGGACGCGGCAGAAACAACCGCAAGCGTCCGAGTGCTTCCACAGACGAGTCACGTCAGTGTCAGCTACAGCAAAAGCTTAGCTTTCTGTTACGTGATTAGAGGCCTCTTAGCTTCCAATCAACGTCAAGAGCAGAAGAACGATCCATCTCCCGAGCGGGTTTGTTTTGGTTTCCCCCAACTTTTCACGGTGCCAGCCAGGCCGCTTCCCAAAGGCCCAGCCTCCGATTTCATGCCTGCCCAGACCTCTGAGTAGTCCGTGTTCCGCGAAGCTTATTGTTGAATACAGACAGTTGCAACAATACAGTTTGTACTGTACCACCCGCTGACCGTGTTGCTTGGATCGGTCAATTGGGTTTGTGTACTTGCACAGATTAAGTCTCTGGCCTCGTTTAATGTGTGAGTGCGGCAGGACATAATGGCAGCTTTCTTTGAATCAGACTCAACTCGTCCCAACTGGTGCAACATGAGTTTTATGGCATTCGACAAAAATGGGACGTACAGCCCAAACAAAGAGCCTCCAAGCAGCAATTAACAACTCGGCGGTAAACAATGCCTGACCCACCCCTGGAGATCTCCCCGGAGCTTTGGGCCGGCCCTAATCGAACACATCTGGATCCGATGTTCAGACACCACTGAAGAGCCTGATTAGCTGGATTAAGTGTGTTGTGTTAGGTCGCCATTAAACTCTATTCCAAAGGTCCAGTAGAAGGGTGGAGATACCCTTGGGGTAGAGAGAAGGCCCCGTCCATCCTTTCCTGTTGTATGTCGTACAGTACCTGACTTGAATGACCTGAGGTATCGGCCACGCAGGACTAAACTGAATGCCTCCTCGAGGGCTTCCATACTTGAAGAATACCGCGGAAAACTCCTTTTCCACAGGATATGAAGGAATATCTAAACACATGTCAATTCGCTTGGGATTAAGATAACTTGAGGATATCTTTGAGGCTTGTTTAATGGGTACAGGTAAAAAGCACACGCAATCAGTAAGTGACTGGCATGGTGCATTCGGATGGGACTAAAATCATTACGGAATGCTGGTAATAAATACATTACTCCACCTCGCCATGCACAACTAATCCCATCCCAATCGGGCTTAAGAAAGCTGTGCCCCAAATTCCTGGTTAGGCCTGCTTTGATGGGCCTAGATGTCACAGTAACTGTATTGTGTACCACTGTTAGTAAGATACCGAAATAAAGAAGGCTCGCTAACTAGCTAACGTAAAACAGCCGAGGCTAGAAAATCAGACAGGTTTCTGACTCAAACACGAAGGGAGGGATACCCGTTGTTGCAGAAACAAGCAACCGCCCATTCTTTCCTCTAGTCAACTCTTCTCCTGTATCTACCTTCAAGGGTCAGCTACCTGTCAGGACACTTCAGGACATAATAGACGGTTATTCTGGAATTCTAAAGCCCTATTTGGATAGGATACGTTGTACATGGGGAGGTGGAGTAATGTACGGGATCTCGCCTAAGCAACTGAGATGGGAGTGGCTACTGGATTTATGTCCTGCCATCACCTACAACCATCCCAATAGGGCTTAAGAAAGCCCAAATTCCTGGTTAGACCTGCTCTGATGGGCCTAACTCAGATGCCCCTAGTTGTGTTGTGTACTACTGTTATTAAGATACCAAAATAGATAAATCTCGCTAACTAGCTAACGTAAAACAGCCGAGGCTAGAAAATCAAAAAGGTTTCTGCCTACAAAGCGTCTCCTGACTCAAAGGCAAACGCTTCTCTGAGAGTTTCAGTTTCAGTGGCTGCATCTCCCGCCGTATACTATGTAGTTATATTTAGCTCCTTTTTTGCCTGTGCGTTGGAACAAAGCAGTGAACTTTCCTCATCTGTCAACACGTTCATATTACAACAGATCCAATTTACAGATACTAGCTAGGAAAGATGGCTGCAGCCGGAGCGCCATACGTAGCTCCTCTCCAGACTAGTGCGCAGACCTTTGCCTAGACATTTCCATTACTTCTGAAATGGGATGGTTGGGTTTGGCCATCCCTCTCTTTTAGAGGGGAAAAAGGGCCTTTCATATTTGGCATTCACTCTTTTCTCTGCTGCTAGCATGTGTTAGCGGGGTAGCATGTGTGAATCAGCCATTCTCAGTGTCAATGGAAAACAATGGAATGTCCGGTTTGCTGTTGCCCGTCTACTGCAAACATGTGAACGCAGCATCAGTCGTCTTTGTGGCCCCCATGAGACACGTTAGATATGATCCTAAAAACTGCCAGACAAGACAAAAGGTCTGAAGTATGAATGAAGTAACTTCAGGATGTCTACACTGACGATATCAAGTCTGCAACAGCTTAAGAGAAGTAGATCTGGAGTGATGGATTTACAAGAAATCCCAGCAGATTAAAAAGATGGTACTGCTAGTCGAAACCTCCGGCAGGCTAGCAACGCCCTTGTAAACACTAGATGAAGGATCCTACAGGCTCACTATATGTCCAGAAGTATATAGACACCACTACTAGTTAGTAACTACCACCACTGTGGACTCAATTTGCACACACTTACGGTTCATGCCCACTTACACTTTGCTGCTCTGAACTCCCTGCTCGCCGCATGTGAGGGTGACTGTAAGAAGTAGACAAGCTTATTAATGAAGCTATACTTCTAAGCCTTGAGCCGAAGCTGAATATTACGTATACCAGTTAGCTGTCTAGCTAGTTAGCAGAAGTAGTGTCTCTCAGTATGGCGCCGGGCCGCCGAGTTTGCTAAGGCAACAAGCCAGACGTCTCAGCATGGAGTTGTAGAGCTTCCTAATGGTGTCCTGTGATAATCCATCCCATGCAGCTTGAATATTCTCACACAGATCCTCCAGATGGTGCGGTAGGGGTGGAGGTGGAGTGACACCAGGCCTTCTGGACGTGGGACGTGTGACAACAAACTGTTCATCTTGGTGCTGACCAAGCACCAAGTTGTCCTGCGTCGTGCAGCCGTCTGCCAATGGTGCTGGCACAAACTGGATGACCCACGGAGTCTGATGTAAACAGCTTTGTTGATTACGATGCTCTGGTTTTGTCATCCACTCTCGTTTGCGCCTCGTTTCACATGCAATTAAGATATGGCGGTGACTGCTAGCTAGCTACAAGCTACAAGTGATGCTTTGTTAACAGACACTGACTCTCATAGGATGCTACTCAGCCAATCACATTGCAAGGGAAGAACCAACTGTAGTAGACTGTGTGTAGAATGCATTAAGCAGCGCATGCCAGGTGACGTCCTGTAACCTAACCACGTACGCGGGTGCAGACGCCTAAAAGCCAGGGGCTAAAGATCAAAGTGGCAAAGCGAACTCCGCAGTAATCACAGAGTGCAGTAACTCTGTTAGCACAGACATTCCAGTTTGTGTGTGCGCGTATGTGCGTAATCCCAGCTATATTCTCCCTGTCTCTTCGCTCAGGTTAGCTCTTTGATCAGCTGGGTGTTTTGATGCGGCACACCACGAGCCTGTCAGAGAACGGCGGAAAGCATGACAGATTTTTTGATGTGGGTTAATACTGCATATTTTTATTATCATTCCGCAAGAATGCGATTTTCATCTCCGAGGCTTTTAGTGAGATGGCAGAAGTGGAAGGGAGGGAAAAGTGGGGGGAGGCAGTTAGTGAGAAATAGACAAAACACTTTTGTGTTGCGTACGGGGAGGGGGCGGAGGATCACTCACAGAAACGTTCTGTGAAGAAGTGTTCTGTAGACGAGACGGGCTCATGTGTCAAGTTTGTATGAGTAAACATGCATGTATCGCACATGCGCCTGATGCTAGCCTGCTTATATAGACAGAACAGCCACAGATACACTCGTTGTATCTACACTCACTGTCCATTTTATCAGCTCCACTGACCATATAGGACACTCTGTAGTTGTACAGTTCCAGACTGTAGTCCATCTGTTTCTCTGTATACGGTATTACCCTGTTCTTCAATGGTCAGGACCCCCACAGGACCACCACAGAGCAGGTATGATGTGGGTGGTGGATCATTCTCAGCACTGCAGTGATACTGACGTGGTAGTGGTGCGTTGACGTGTGTTGGGCTGGTGTGAGTGGATCAGACACAGCAGGGCTGCTTAACACCTCAGTGTCACTGCTGGACTGAGAATCGTCCACCAGCCAAAACTGTCCAGTGTCCAACAGCGTCCTGTGGGCAGCGTCCTGTGGGCAGCGACCTGTGGGCAGCGACCTGTGGGCAGCGACCTGTGGGCAGTGTCCTGTGGGCAGCGTCCTGTGGGGAGCGACCTGTGACCATTGATGAAGGACTAGAGGATGACCAACACTGCACTGTGCAACTGACTGTACATCCACAAGGTGGACCAGCACCAGCAGAGTGTCTAATAGAGTGGACAGTGAGTCGTTATGTTCCGGTGGGCAGTTGGTGAAAAAACCCAATAATGAATTCGATACCGTCCAACCCACTGATGAAGATGAGCTGGGTATATTGGAGCACTGTAAACACTGAACTCTACAGTGGCCCTCCTGAGCCTGGCACTGTTTTAGGAGAGCCATTCCAGGTTCCATTGCTCCTGGTTCCAGTAGGTGCCTTCCCATTGCTTCAACACATTCCTGAAAGGAAGCTGGAGTCGGCCTTTGGCTTGGTTTACCGTCCTTCAGATGACGGCTATGGTTGCTGGAATAAATAGCTGTGTGTATTTAAAGGGGGTATAAATAGAAAACCCAAACTGGCTGCAGAATTCAGGCCTGCACTGGAATACGTGCGGACATTCCTGCCATTGCTACAATATTCCAGGTGGTTGCAAAGGGCTTGCAAGGGAACAGCCACACCTGTATCATTTGTGAGGTGTTACCTTGTACTCGTGACAAGGCGATGTGAATTATCGGAGTTTGAACAAGGTATGATAGTGGAATGCCTCGTTTGGTCAAGTCGGGCAAGTGCACAGGTCACACCAATCGTCGGACCTCTCCAGAACGCTCCTCGATCCAATTCTTGGGTCCAATGGCACGGTGTATTATCCTGCTGGAATATCCCATCGTTGTGAAGAGCATGGACGGCTGCAAAAAGTCACCAAGCAGTGAAACATAGCAGGCACTGGTCAATGGTGTGTTGACCAGTCGACCCAACCCAGGCCAAAAGAACACACCCCACATCAGTATGGAACCACCACAAGCCTGCACGGTGCCTTGTTGACAACTGGGGTCAATGGCTTAAGGGGGTCTGGGGAGTCCCGCTTTTGTCTTGGTGGAGACGACCACCGAATCCGTGTGTGGAGGCACCGTGGTCAGCGCCAAGGTAAACGATTTGTTAACACGCGTCACACGTCCAGAAGGCCTGGTGTCACTCCACCTCCACCCCTACCGCACCATCCGCAGGAGCTGTGTGAGGATATTCGAGCTGCATGGGATGGATTATCACAGGACTCCATTAGAACCCTCTACAGCTCCATACTGAGAGACACTGCCTTCTGTGTGCAAGTAAAACCCTATAGAGGGAGCAGAAACGTTATTTCGGATTGTTCCGGCCCAATTCAACCCCCCAACTATTTGTCTGACTTTCTTAGAAAGCATGTACAGGTCTATCAGACAGCTACGTTACCCAAAACCTAAGAAGCAAACTTCGGACACTGACCACATCTTGGCCGGTTGACTACATTTGGACTAAATTAGCTTTTTATCCTGAACATATAAAGCCGGTCCCACCCAGCAAAGTCCAGCTCATCTCACCCGCCACAGAGCAGTTCCCAGAAGCCTGCTGGAGATCATTAGCACTGAGGGACTCTCCATTTCCAGCCAACTATAATGTCAGGACAGACAGCAGCACTGCTGGAATTTGGTGAAGGGGAGGAGCTTAACGCAAATGAATGGACTTCGCTGACTTAGCCTGTGTGGTACAAACAGCACCAGAGCTAATGAGTGCAATGAGATGTGACCATAGTTGGTGGGGTAGAACTGATTATCTAGAAGGTTCTCCATCTGCCCCACCGCTGGAGCCCCATTTCATCTCTCCCGGCCTCCAACTGAGGGAAGAGATGGATGGCTATACTCTTCCATTACCGCCTCTAGCCTTCTGTCCGGAATCATGTGCACTCAAAAGAGAAATACTCATCTGTAAGGCTCTGTGATACTCCTCTGAGGCACACATGCATTCCGACAGGTTCCAGTAAATGACACGAAGCCCTGAGAACGACATGAATGCTGTCTTATTGCACTATAAAGAAGGAAACACTTTTTCGGGTTAACGTGATCACAGAAATAGCTGCTGGCTCTGAATTCACAAGCTGCATTAAATAGCAATTATGGGCTGAAGTTCTCAAAAGCATCTTAGTATTAAGTTCATCTTGACTTGTAGTGAGAGTCATATGTGATGCTCGCTGTACCTATT
Organism: Semaprochilodus insignis; assembly: GCA_034552555.1. NCBI lineage: Eukaryota > Metazoa > Chordata > Actinopteri > Characiformes > Prochilodontidae > Semaprochilodus > Semaprochilodus insignis. The sequence continues at coordinate 338,242 of CM067493.1, read as the reverse complement.
GTGTGAGAGATGCTGTATCGCAGCTACAAGGCTGCCTGGTCCGACTGTTTGAGAGATGCTGTATCGCAGCTATGAGACTGCCTTGGCCGACTGTTTGAGAGATGCTGTATCGCAGCTATGAGGCTGCCTTGGCCGACTGTTTGAGAGATGCTGTATCGCAGCCAGGTTGCCTAGACCGACTGTTTGAGTGAGGCTGTATCGCAGCTATGAGGCTGCCTGGGTTTGTGGCCTCAGCTATGAGGCTGCCCAGACGTGATGTTTGAGAGATGCTGTGTCTGAGCTATCAGGCTTCCTGGACCGGCTGCTCGAGCGATGCTGTATGAGGCTGCCTAGACTGGCTGTTTGAGTAATGTCGTATCGCAGCTACAAGGCTGCCTGGGTTGGTTGTTTGAGTAAGGCTGTATCGCAGCAATGAGGCTGCCTAGACCGGCTGTTTGAGTGATGCTGTATCGCAGCTACAAGGCTGCCTAGACCGGCTGTTTGAGTGATGCTGTATCGCAGCTACAAGGCTGCCTAGACCGGTTGTTTGAGTGATGCTGTATCGCAGCTACGAGGCTGTCTGGACCAGTTGCTTCCTAAAATGGTTGTTTGAGAGATGCTGTATCGCAGCTATGAGGCTGCCAAGACTGGCTGTGTGACTGATGCTGTATCGCAACTACTAGGCTGCCTAGACCGGCTGTTTGAGTGATGCTGTATTGCAGCTATGAAGCTTTCGGACCAGCTGTTCAAGCAACGCTGTATCACAGCTACAAGGCTACCTGGTCTTTTATTGGCCTTTGGCTATCTCATGAAAAGCAACGATGAGTGGAGCCTGTCTGCTTATGTAGAACATTTTGAACTATGACCATAAGAATCCATGATGGTAAACAATGTGATTCCTGGTGGAACAAGTGGAGACCATGGAATCGGTGTCCTGCCATAGGATTTAATGACATTATAAGCAATATCAATGCAACCTTCATCCATGTAGCCTGATATATCGGACCTGTGCGGCAAGAAGAGGCACAAAGTTTGGTTTCGCTTTGATCGTTTCGTGCCGCCTGCCGCTACAGAAGCATGCACAGAAAAGTAGTGGGTCTAATGAGGCATGATGACTACTGGCAGAAGGGCATTGCGCCACTAAATGACCCCTTGAATCCGGTTGTCAGGGAAATAAACTACTACTTCACCAAAATAGAAACGCAGATCAGGAACTCGCTCAGAAACTGAGGCCACAGTGTAACACAACAGCATGTGTGATGATCTGTTAATTGTTACAGCTATGTAACCTGCATTATGGAGCATGCTCATGAAATACACTACAGCAGTGTGCTGGCAGATCGCTCGGGTGGTTGTGGTGCTGTGGCCTGAGAGCCTGTGTGTAGGGTGCAGTCTGCTTGTGCTGGTCATTAAATGGGTGCCGTGAGTCACACTGGGATGTCTGGGCTTGTCATCAGCAGCTGATGGGCTGGGAAAGAGGAACAGTGCAGATGATCTCACCACCACAGAGGAGACACACACAGCGACACAAAATGGCAAAATGCAAGGGAGGAAAATGGTAAGATTACATTACCGAGAAACAATGTGATCCAAAAATCCCACAACGTTAGAGAGAAAACATGCAGAGCCTGGACGCCAGTATGTGGGCAACAGGGCTGTCACTATGAATTATGCTAGCAAGAGAGTACAAATCCCAATTCCGGAAAAGTCGGGACATTTTGTAAAATGCAATAAAGAGAATCTGTCTCTCGAATATCTTGAGCCATGATTTCACTGATAAACAGAGGAAGAAAAGATGCCCAGTGTTTTCACGGACCAACCGAACCATATTCTGCAAATATACACCATATTGCCAAACGTATTCGCTCGTCGGTCTTCACACGCATATGAACTTGAGCGACATCCCATTCCTAATCCATAGGGTGTAATACGATGTCGGCCCACCCTTTGCAGCTATAACAGCTTCAGCTCTTCTGGGAAGGCTTTCCACAAGGTTTAGGAATGTGCTTATGGGAATTTCTGACCCTTTCCAGAAGCTCATTTGTGAGGTCAGACACTGATGTTGGACGAGAAGGCCTGGCTCGCAGTCTCCGCTCTAATTCATCCCAAAGGTGTTCTATTGGGTTGAGGTCAGGACTCTGTGTAGGCCAGTCCAGTTCTTCCACACCAAACTCCCTCATCCGTGTCTTTATGGACCTTGCTTTGTGCACTGGTGTGCAGTCATGTTGGAACAGGAAGGGTACGTCCCCAAACTGTTCCCACAAAGTTGGGAGCATGAAAAACTTATGAATAGGAATGTTCTACTATATGGCCAAAAGTATGTGGACACAGTTACACTTATATGAGCTTGCTGGATATCCAAATTCCAAATACATGGATATGAAGTTGATCTGCCTTGTGGTTGTAGCAACCTCCACTCTTCTGGAAAACCTGTGTGTGTCTATGGGAATTTGTACCTATTCAGTCAAAAGACCATTTGTGGAAAGTGACCCTCATAGTGCTCTGTAAATCTCATTAGAGGAAATTAAATAAGCTTTATTGCCTTGATATGAGAATTTGCTTGCTAAGATTCGTCATATTTCCAGTTTCAAATTTGCTTCTTTAATCTCAGATTGGAATTATGATGACAGTAACAAATGATTCCCGGAAAACCTGGTCTAATTCTTTGTCCACCTGAGCTAATTTATTTGTCCACACTTTTTAGGAAAAGGTTGAAATACATACATAGAATTTGAACTTGTATCCTAATTAAAGCAGGCATAAATGTATACTATGGGATTGTCGCCCTGTTTAGTGTTTGTCAATGTCTGTCCTTCGTCTGTCCTCTCTTCATGTAGATGGATGGTATGTATGGGCTGAAGGGGCGGTAGGGGCGTTGGGGTAGGGACTGTGGGAGTTTGGGAGGTGGGGCGATTGCGGTACCACATCACCTTGTATCTATTGATACTGCAACACCTTGTATCTTTAAGTAATGAAATGAAAAAGTATTGTTAGTGCTGCCTTTGCCATGGGGGGATTTCGGGGAGGGGGGTGGGAGTTTGGGGTGGTGCAGCTGCAAATAATGGCACAGGAAAAAAGGTTTGGAATTATGAGACGAACACAGCTAGCATGTAATGGAAGCTTATAACCAACAATTAGAATTGTGCAAACTGTACATCTGTGTCATTCCACATTTGAGTCTAACAACATTTAACACATCTGCAAAGTGAAACACCCACATACACCCACAAGGGGGCAGTGAGCACACTTGCCCAGAGTGGTGGGCAGCCCTATCCATGGCACCCGGGGAGCGGTTGGGGGTTAGATGTCTTGCTCAAGGCCACGTAAGTCGTCCTGGCGACCCTGTGGTCACAAGGCTGGTTCCCTAACCTCCAGCCCACGACTGCCCCATGTGTGGTTCCTGGTACTGTTATCTATAGATAGACAAATCTTACATAGTTAAACACAGCCAGAATGGCCATCCTGATGCCCGAATTGCTGTACCGTTTAAATAAGACAGTGCCAGGAACCACATAGGCAAGTCTGCATGAGATTACTTAACAGCTCAGCATAATTTGAGGCCAGTGTACGACGCACAAAGTCTTAGCGGTTCAATCCATTGGTGTCTAAATGTGACTTTATCAAACTAGACTATACTCTACTCTGCCTATTAAAACCGAACCTCACAAACACGGCGCAAATTCTTCCTGCATTTCTGGCAGGCGCAGTTTTTAACTCCCTCTATAGAACACTGTGTTGTCTTCATTCTCTTTCTCGATAATGAGCCCCTCTTTAGCCTCTCCCCGGGGTTAGCGTGGGCCAACGGCCCTCTTAATGAAAGCCAGATTCTCACACGGCAGTCGAGACCCGGAGGCTGAAATCAGCACTCAGGAAATCAATAGCACGGCCACATCTGAAGGGCCCCAATTATCTCATTAAAGACCCACGGTGAGCAGCGGCCAGGAGAGAGAAAAGCGCTGTCGGACCACTGCTTATTAACGAGGAAACAAGGGCCGGAGATTTTCTGTTCGCTCGGGTCATTTAGCGCCGGCACTTCCGCGTCCAGCTGGTTTCTGCAAGGCAAAGTTCAAGGTTGCTTCTCACTTTACACACCTGGTTCAGCTCGGCGGGTCATTATAGCACTTCAAAAGCTGAATCCAGTGCGGTTGAGCCATTACTGTTCTCGAGTTACTGTTCTCCAGAGTGTGATGTGACAAGGAACCTTAGTTACTGTGCATTCTACCGTCATCCTCAAAAGAGTAGTTGCACAAATAGATGCAACCAGAAGGAATCAACCGACAGGAATGAAACTTGGTTTCGAGTTTCACACTTGGCTGCAGATGTGACATAAGCAGGGACAGGACTTCTCGGTACCTGACTGACCCAACAGCCACGATTGTGGACACTCAGCGAGCCTCCATGAGTCATCCTGTTAGTTCCAGGACCATTGACAGACGGCTGCACCACGCAGGACTACATATACACAGACCGTTACGACGACTGTCCTTAACACCACGTCAATGTCACCTAAGACTGCAATGGTGTCGTGCCAGACTGCCATGGAGTGACTCAGAATGGCAGCGGCTCATCTTCAGTGACGAGTCCCGCTTTAGTCTTCGTGGAGACGACCAACAAACCTGTGTGTGGAGGGACCGTGGTCAGCGCCAAGATAAACCCCCACCGCACCATCTGCAGGAAGTGTGTAAGAATATTCGAACTGCATGGGATTATCCCATGGATTACCGCAGGACACCACTAGGAACCTCTACAACTCCATGCCAACACGTCTGAGGTTGATTAGAGGGACGTCTGGTGGAGAAGGCAGTCCTTGAGTAGAGGGACTTATGGAGGAGAAGGTAGGTCTGAGTAGAGAGATGCCTGGAGGAGAAGGTAGTTCTTGAGTACAAAGACGTCTGGAGAGGAAGGTAGTTCTTGAGTACAAAGATGTCTGGAGAGGAAGGTAGTTCTTGAGTACAAAGACGTCTGGAGGAGAAGGTAGGTCTTAAGTAGAGAGACATCTGGAGGAGAAGGTAGTTCTTTGTAAAGGGACATCTGGAGGAGAAGGTAGTTCTTGAGTAAAAGGACATCTGGAGGATAAAGTAGGTCTTGAGTAGAGGGACGTCTGGTGGAGAAGGCAGTTCTAGAATAGAAAGAGGTCTGGAGAAGAAGGCAGTTCTTAAGTAGAGAGACGTCTTGAGAAGAAGGTAGGTCTTGAGTAAAGGGACATCTGGAGGAGAAGGCAGTTCTAGAATAGAAAGATGTCTGGAACAGAAGGTAGGTCTTGAGTAAAGGGACATCTGGAGGAGAAGGTAGTTCTTGAGTACAAAGACGTCTGGAGGAGAAGGTAGTTCTTGAGTAGAGAGACGTCTTGAGAAGAAGGTAGTTCTTGAGTAAAGGGACATCTGGAGGAGAAGGTAGTTCTAGAATAGAAAGAGGTCTGGAGAAGAAGGTAGTTCCTGAGTAGAGAGACGTCTGGTGGAGAAGGTAGTTCCTGAGTAGAAGGACGTCTTGAGAAGAAGGTAGGTCTCGAGTAGAGGGACGAGCGTAGATACAAGGAGGTGTGATCGATGAAGGGTCCGGTTGGTGCGGATGTAATATTCAGACAGTAACAGGAACAGAAGGGCTTTTGACAGTGAAAGAGAGAGAGACAGACGGAGCAGTCTTTACCTGAGCTGACTGAGTGCTGAAGTGTTTGATCACTGGGTGAGTCTATCAAAGCCGTGTTTTGATCACTCTGTAATTATAACGCTCCTGTACGACTCCGCTCCGCTACATGTCCTGACATACAGCTGCACCGAGACTGAACACCGAGATGAAAGCAAACAAGCCTCAGTAAATACTTGTAATGAAAGTGTGTTCATCTGCATGAGGGATCAAAGAAGCTTTAGAGGAATAAAACTGTAGGACGAAAATAATAACATCGTTTTACACAATAAGCCTGACAATATTTCATTTCTATGAGGCTCGTTAAGTTGGAACAGACGAAAACCAACCAATAATGCCACAGTTACAAAACACTGTCAGAAACTATGAATATGACACAAATCACTATCCGGGCTAAACAGCAGCTAGCACTAAACAGAGAATTGTTCCTGCTGTGGGTATATGAAAGGATTGTTCCACCAAACTGAGAAAGACTAAACGCTTCGACCTCTCCCCAGTGGGCAACCACACGGTCGTCATCTGCTCGAAGCGGCACTGGGGGGAGATCCTTTCTTCGTCCTCCAGTCGGGCTCTGCTGCGTCCTCAGCACCCACCGTCTTCATTATGCTGGTATATCCTCAGCAGTCCTTGGCACTGAGAGAGACTGAACGCTTCAACCGCTTTCCCAGACGGCAACCACGCTGTCGTCATCTACGCACTGGGGGCGGCGCACACCGGACATCCTTCCTTCGTCCTCCAGCCGGGCTCTGCTGCTTCCTCCAATGTCCTCAGCACCTGTCTTCATTACGCTGGTATATCCTCCGCAGTCCTTGCCACTGAGAGAGACTGAACGCTTCGACCTCTTCCCCAGTGGGCAACCACAAGGTCGTCATCTGCTCGAAGCGGCACTGGGGGGACATCCTTTCTTTGCCCTCCAGTCGGGCTCTGCTGCTTCCCCCGAAGTCCTCAGCACCCACCGTCTTCATTATGCTGGTATATCCTCCGCAGTCCTTGGCACTGAGAGAGACTGAACGCTTCAACCTCTTCCCCAGTGGGCAACCACGCTGTCGTCATCTACGCAGTGGGGGCGGCGCACACCGGACATCCTTTCTTCGTCCTCCAGTCGGGCTCTGCTGCTTCCTCCAATGTCCTCAGCACCTGTCTTCATTAGGCTGGTATATCGTCCGCAGTCCTTGGCCATGTCCACGTAGTTCCTTCTTGGGTTTGGTAGATCAAATCATCTATTCATGTTAGTCTGAGAAACCAACAACCGAAAACGGACAAAGCTGATATCAGTTTCCTGTTTGCCGGTCACTGCTGCAGCTACTACGGCTACGATCTACGATCTCAACTTGACAAAATTCCTTAATTCTCAAGCCCATGATAGGACTACTGAAATGCACAACACTTTTGGTGATGGCTGAGCTGCTAAGAAAAGGATTCATCCCAGCGGTGACCACGCCGCAACACAAGCCTCCTAAACACAGAACAACACAAATTCTACAGTATCTTGAACACAGCAAGTAAACAGAAACCCTGCACTTAGAAATTCCAGTGTGTTCCCTGTGAGCTGCTTCCGCTTAGAACATCCAGAGCAGGGAATTTGACTACGTGGGTTAAAACTTAAGCACGGTCGCTCTGGATAAGAATGTACGCTAAATGCCGTTGATGTAAATGGAAGTCAACAAATGGCAAGTGACCAGACCAGCTTTCAACTTTATGCAACTTAATCATGATGCAGTGACGAGAGACCAGCTAGATGTTTGGCTCAAATAAATTCCCATCTCTAAGCCCTATTCGCACGGCATCAGTTCTACACGGGGAAGTGGAGTAACGTAGGTCACTGTAGTTCTACTGCAGGACGTCTGTAAAGTCTATGACCGATTCGCATGGCATAAGAAGCCTCAGCATAACTGACTGAGATGGGAGTGGCTACTCGCTTAAGCACTGCGGCTGGAGTTTAGTGTCACCCCTGGACTGAGAACAGTCCACTGACCCAAACTATCCAGCCAACAGTGTGCTGTGGGCAGCGTCCTGCGGGCAGCGTTCCTGTGTCCACTGATTAAGTAGAGGATGATAACCAATCTAATAATCCACCATTAACATCATATTATCGTGTTCCCTATGAGCTACTTCCGCTTAGAATATCAACAGCAGGGAATTTGACTACGGGGGTTCAAACTTGCATATGACTCTGTACATACATGTACACTTTGGAATACACACACGCTCTGGAGAGCAGATTAGTAGTCAGTACAAGAGTCTTAGCATACACGAACACACACACTGATCCTGAAGTCTGTGTGAAGCCAGAGAGAGGTTTATCTGCAGGGCTGTTTTCTCTCGCTGTGTGTATGATGTTTGTGTGTGTGTGTGTGTGTGTGTGTAAGAGAGATCTCTCTGCGATCGTCTGAAGTGAGTTTTTTTTTTTTGTTTTGCCTTTGGTTATTTTTCCATCTGAGATTTTTTCAGTGACTGCAGGGAATGATCACATTAAATTAGCACATCATAAAGCACCATTAACGACACAGCTGCTAATGATGGCAGAAGGTGGGGAGAGAGAGAGAGAGAGAGGGTGTGAGGGGAGTGGAAGAAACACTCTGATGACGTGTATGCAACTGACTTAATATTACGTGTAGAGAAAACACCAGACTTGCACAGTTTCCCCCCTGAATCTAGTCAACCGGGCGAGACACGCGTCTGTAGTTAGCTTCTTTAGGTTTGTAGGCATGTTACGGGGTAATGTAGCTAGCAAGAAGCTGAAGCTATTAGCCCATCAGTTAGCAGTGTGCAGAAAAGCACTGGTCTGGTCTAACCGTATGTTCACATTAGCATGCAAAAGAGCAACGGGCGACAAGTCCTGCTGTGCTCCCTTCACCGGCTTCCTGTAGCTGCCTGCATCACATTTAAACCCCTCATGCTGGCCTACAAAGCCAAGAATGGACCGGCCCCTCCCTACCTTATGGCCTTGGTCAAGAGTCAGTCTGTACCTCCAGCCCTTCGAGCTTCAAGTACAGCTCGGCGTGACCTGCCATCCCTCAAGGCAAGCGTCCAGACTCTTCTCTGTCCTGGAGCCCAGATGGTGGAATGAACTTCCACTGGCTGTCCGAACAGCAGACTCTCTTGCGGTTATCGAACGCAGACTGAAGACCATCGCTATGTGAAGCAGTTAAGCGCTGGCCTTGCTTACATCACGTGTGTGGCCGAGTGTGAAACTTGAATCATTGGCATGTCTCACGACGTCAAACCTACCCACCAAGTTTCACTCCTGTCGGTTGATTCCCTCCGGGTGCAGCTATTCTTTTGATTGAGTGTGAATGAGGTTTTTGCCCTCTCCTGTAAAGTAGCCATCTTGAAGATACTTGTTCTTCTTTGGACAGCGAGGATATGTGACCAAATGGTCCCGTTTTGGGTTTCCTCGCTTTTTGTATGAGCATCAGAAACCATGAAGTGTGACAAACATGCGAAAGTAGAAGAAATCAGGTGGGAACGAATCGCGCTGTTTCACCCCATCGCTGTTCATCGTGTACATCAATTAGCTTGGTCAGTCACCAGAAAGCCTTTTGACCATGCACATGTAGGGCCTCCGAGATGGCTCTCCACTGTTCATGTGGTCATTGCTATTGCTGGATGCTGCACATTGAGCTATGCAGTTCCATTGGCAATTCAAAAGCTCCAACAAGCATCCTTAATACCAAGCTCCTCATAACCTTGACAGATTCAAATGAATGAATAAGACCCTGCTACGTTCTCTCTGTCGCATACAAACCCACCCATACATCGCAACCCATGAACTGCTAGTCTTACAAAGCTACTGACTCATCTTATAGACTCAGGTTCATGTCACTGTACCGGTACAGGTGAGTGTAGAGATGTGTGTGTGTGTATTCGGGAACATGTTAGACAAGTGTTTGCAGTCACTGCAGGGCTGTGAGACCCAGGTGGGAGAAGGTGAGAGGAGAGAGAGCAGAAACAGACAGATAGAGTCGACCTGTCTACCTGTATTATCAGTATATAGTGCTGTATTGTATTCGCACATCATCTCAAACCCTTCAGTCCTTTATCCTCACACACCGTCATTATTCCTTCATCCATCCATTCCTTTATCTGTACACCAACACTGTTCCTTCATCCATCCATTCCTTTATCTGTACACCAACACTGTTCCTTCATCCGTTCATTCCTTTATTCCCATACACTAACATTGTTTCTTCATCCATCAATTCCTTTTTTCATACACCAACAATGTTCCTTCATCCCTCCATTCCTTTATCTGTACACCAACAATGTTCCTTCATCCATCCATTCCTTTATCTGTACACCAACAATGTTCCTTCATCCATCCATTCCTTTATCCGTACACCAACAATGTTCCTTCATCCATCCATTCCTTTATCCGTACACCAACAATGTTCCTTTATCCATCCATTCCTTTATCTGTACACCAATACTGTTCCTTCATCCAGTCATTCCTTTGTTAACACAATGTTCCTTCATCCATCCATCCGTTTATCCGTACACCAACATTGTTCCTTCATTCGTTTATTCCTTTATTCATACACCAACATTGTCCCTTCATCCATTCATTCCCTTATCCGTATACCAGCACTCTTCCTTCATCCAGTCATTCCTTTATCCGTACACCAACACTGTTCCTTCATCTGTTCATTCCTTTATATATACACACTAACACTGTACCTCCATCCATTCATGCCTTTATCCGCACACCAACACTATTCCTTTATCCGTACACCAACACTGTTCCTTCATCCAGTCATTCCTTTATTTACACAATGTTCCTTCATCCATCCATCCGTTTATCCGTACACCAACATTGTTCCTTCATTCGTTTATTCCTTTATCCATACACCAACATTGTCCTTTCATCCATTCATTCCCTTATCTGTATACCAGCATTGTCCCTTCATCTGTTCATTCCCTTATTCATACACACAAACACTGTTCCTTCATCCATTCATTCCTTTGTTTGTCTACCAACATCGTTCCTTCATCTGTTCATGCCTTTATCCACACACCAACACTGTTCCTTTATCCGTACACCAACATTGTTTCTTCATCCATTCATTCCCTTATCCGTACGCCGACACTGTTCCTTCATCCATTCATTCATTTATCCGTACACCAACACTGTTCCTTCATCCAGTCATTCCTTTATTTACACCATGTTTCTTCATCCATCCATTCCCTTATCCATACATCAACCCTTATCCATACACCAACATTCTTCCTTCATCCATTCATGCCTTTATCCATATACCAGCACTGTTCCTTCATCCATTCATTCCTTTATCTGCACACCAACACTGCTCCTTTATCCGTACACCAACACTGTTCCTTCATCTGTTCATTCCTTTATATATACACACTAACACTGTTCCTTCATCCGTTCATGCCTTTATCCGCACACCAACACTGTTCCTTCATCCAGTCATTCCTTTATTTACACAATGTTCCTTCATCCATCCATTCCCTTATCCATACACCAACATTCTTCCTTCATCCGTCAATTCCTTTATCCACACACCAACATTGTCCTTTCATCCATTCATTCCCTTATCCGTATACCAGCACTGTTCCTTCATCCATTCAATCCCTTATCCGTACACCAACATTCTCCCTTCATCCAGTCATTCCTTTATCCATACACCAACATTGTCCTTTCATCCATTCATTCCCTTATCCGTATACCAGCACTGTTCCTTCATCCATTCATTCCCTTATCCGTACACCAACATTCTCCCTTCATCCAGTCATTCCTTTATCCATACACCAACATTGTTCCTTCATGAACGGTTTGTTGTTATGCCTCACATGTCCAGAAGGCCTGGTGTCACTCCACCTCCACCCCTTCCGCACCATCTGCAGGAACTGTGTGAGGATATTCAAGCTGCATGGGATGGATTATCACAGGACACCATTAGGAACCTCTACAGCTCCATGCCGAGACGTCTGGCATGTTGGGTTAGCAAACACGGCGGCCCGACGTCATACTGAGGGACACTACTTCTGTATGTGTATCTCAATAAATATTGATCATATCAGTCTAAACTGATCATCATTTATTGATCCTGGTAACCTTTATCTTCCTTCCCAACAGCACTACAGCCCCACACAATGAGCGCACAGTAAGAATTTACAACTGGTCTTCGTATCTGAGAGCAGCTGCTTGATTGTAATTTTGTTGCTTTGAGATGCACTCCTATCATCCACACACCCATTTACCTTTTGGGAGTTGGTCTTTGGACAGCATTATAGGGACCACCCCTTTGATCTTTTTATGGGTGGGCCATTGCATCTATTGAGTGAACTGCAACATCGTCAAGACGGAGTTCGGGAGGCCACTAGACGTCAGTCGATCTGGCCCTTTTCGTCTTGCCGTTGACTTATGATCAGATCACTGGAGACAGATGGTGAGGTATCCATAAAAGATCTGACAGACATGCAGCGCACAACAGATCCAGATCCAAAGCATCCTGTAGTCTGTGGGCCAACACTTTCCAGAGGACTTATGAGAGAACGCTACTGAGGCAGGAAGCGAGGGAGTGAGGGATGTAGGGAACTGCAGAAGCTGTGATTTGTGCTAGCGTGAAAAAAAACGGAAAAAAAACAAAGCTCTTTTAACGTGCGTCTCCATCTGTCAGCATCCGTCCTTGAGCCGCAGCACAACACTGCCTCCGTTCGTTCCAGGGCTCGCTCTTACGGCACACACACAAACTGTGCTTAAAACCGTGATGCATGGTCCCCAAGTGTTTTCCCACGTGCCATTGAAATGGAAACTCAAGGTTACGCAAAGCTGGGATTCACTACAAGTTAGCAGTGGACGAGGAGGCCATTAGTATCAAAGCCACACTGCTAAAAATGATATCTTGGATAGTAAAACTCTCTCATATGTAGATGATACACCTTAAAATCCTTATGTCTAGATTGTTCAAACCAATTTTAAGATCATTTCACTTTTTTCAAGGTAATGTTTTTACTTGCTGTAGCTCAGCGGTGCTCAATCCTGGTCCTGGAGATCCACCACCCTGCACAGCTCAGGTCCAACATACCTGGCTCATATGGTCAGGCATCTCTGAAGGCCTTGATTATGTGCATCAGGTGTGAGTCATTAGTATTACTCTAGTATTAATACTACATTGCAGAGACAGATATCTAGTTAATACATCTTCTCATTTCTAGATTGTTGAAACCCATTTTAAGATCAATTAATTTTTTTTTAAAGGCATTTTATTTTTCTTGTAGTAGGTCAGGGGTGCTCAAACCTGGTCCCGGAGATCCACCACCCTGGAGAGCTTAAGACCAACATAGCTAGCCCATATAGTCAGATGACCCTGAATGCCTTGATTATGTGGATCAGTTGTGATGAATTACCTCCGGAGCTAAACTCTAGAGGTCACTAGTATTACTCTAGTATGGCTGCTACCCTGCAGAAACTGATATCCTGGCTAGTAAAACTCTCTTATATACAGTTAATATATCTTTAAATTCTTTTTTCTAGATTGTTGAAGCTCATTTAAGATTATTTTCCTTTTTCCAAAGCATTTTTTTACATGTAGTAGGTCAGGGGTGCTCGATCCTGGTCCTGGAGATCCACCACCCTGGAGAGCTCAGATCCAACATACCTGGCTTATATATTCAAACAACTCTGAAGGCCTTGATTATGTGGATCAGGTGTGATAGAGTAGCTCTGGAGCTAAACTCTAGAGAAGGTCACTAGTATTACTCTAGTATGACTGCTACACTGCAGAAACTGATATCCTGGCTAGTAAAACTCTCTTTTATCTGGTTAATATATTTTTAAATGGTCTTTTCTAGATTGTTGAAACTCATTTAAGATTATTTTCCTTTTTCCAAGGCATTTTTTACTTGTAGTAGGTCAGGGGTGCTTAATCCTGGTCCTATAGATCTACCACCCTGGAGAACTCAGGTCCAGCATACCTGGCTTATATGGTCAGGCATCTCTGAAGGCCTTGATTATGTGGATCAGGTATGATAGATCACCTATGGAGCTAAACATTAGTTGTACTGCTACACTGCAGCAACTGATATCTTGGCTAGTAAAATGATCTTAGGTTTAATTTTCTGAATATATAAAACTAATTTTGAGATCGTTGTACTTTTTTCAAGGCATTGTTTTTTTGTTTTAGGTCAGGGGTGCTCAATCCTGGTCCCGGAGATCCACCCTGGAGAGGTCAGGCCCAACATACCTGACTCATATAGTCAGATGCTTCTGAAGGCCTTGATTAAGTGGATTAGGTGTGATAGAGTATCTGTGGAGCTAAACTCTAGAGAAGGTCACTAGTAGTACTCTAGTATTAATACTACACTGCAAAAAAATGATATACTGGCTAGTAAAATTATCTTCTATCTAGTTAACATACCTTCAATTCTCGTTTCCAGATTGCAGAAACCCACTTTAAGATCATTTTACTTATTTACAGGCATTTAGTTTTAACTGTTTTAGGTCACGGGTGCTTAATCCTGGTCTTGGAGACCCACCACCCTGGAGAGCTCAGGTCCAACATACCTGGCTTATATATTCAAATGACACTGAAGGCCTTGATTGTGTGGATCAGGTGTCATAGATTACAGCTGGAGCTGAACTACAGAAGATCACTAGTATGACTGCTACACTACAAACAATGATATCTTGGCTAGTAAAACGGTCTTATATCTAGTTAATATTTCTTATAATTCTCATTTCCAGATTGTTGAAACCCACTTTAAGATCATTTTACTTATTTCTAGGCATTTCATTTACTTGTTGTAGGTCAGGGGTGCTTAATCCTGGTCTTGGAGACCCACCACCCTGGAGAGCTCAGGTCCAACATACCTGGCTTATATGGTCAGGCATCTCCGAAGGCCTTGATTACGTGGACCAGGTGTGATAGATCATCCTGGCTAGTAAAACTCTCTTATATCTGGTTAATATATCTTAAAATTCTCATTTCCAGATTGGTGAAACTCATTTGAAGACTATTTTACTTATTTAATTTTTTTACTTGTTGTAGGTCAGGGCTGTTCAATCCTGGTCCTGGAGCACTCAGGTCTAACAGGCTTATATGGTCAGGCATCTCTGAAGGCCTTGATTATGTGGATCAAGTGTGATATCACCTATGGAGCTAAACCCGAGAGAAGGTCACTTGTATTACTCCAGTTTTACTGCTACACTGTGACAAATGATATCTTGAATAGTAAAATGATCTTATATCTAGTTAATATATCTTAAAATTGTATCTACAATACAGGGCTGCTCAATCCTGGTCCTGGAGATCTACCACCCTGGAGAGCTCTGGTCCAACATACCTAGCTCGTATAGTCAGGCATCTCTGCAGGTCTTGATTATGTGGATCAGGTGTGATTGAGTACCTCTGAAACTAAACACTAGTTTTACTGGTACTCTGCAGCAACTGATGTCTTGGCTAGTAAAATCTTAAAATTCTAATTCTTAGATCATTAAAAGTCTTTTAAGATTATTTTACTTATTTCAAGGCATTTGTTTTGCTTGTTTTAGGTCAAGGGTGCTCAATCCTGGTGCTGGAGATCTAGCACCATGCAGAGTTTAGGTCCAGCCATAGTCACAGCTGATCCAATGTCATCAAGACCTTCAGGAGACGTCTGACTATACGAGTCAGGTACATTAGTCCTGAACTCTCCACGGTGTTAGATCTCCAGGACCAGGCTTAAGCACCACTGTTTTACGTGTTTTTTAGTAATCCAGATTTTATAATTACACTGGCAGATCATTTTTAATTTTAAGAAACTTAATTTTAATTTCAAGTTTGACACAAGCCAAGTGAGCCAACAACAGCTTTTTTTACAGGCCTTTGAAGTTATGAACAGGTAGGGTCTACTGCTAATTACTGTTGAATGTATGTGCCGTGTACCAAAAACCAGTGTCAAATTCCATGTGTGTAAACTACATACTTGGCCAATAAATTGACTGATTGATTGATTGATTGATTGATTGATTGATTAAATGGATGATTGACTTCCTACAGATACACACTTGTAAAAACCAAAGCTTCCTACTTGAGTCTTGGCTTGGATATGCGATGCAAGCAAAACCTTTAAAGAGGAAATCTGCATAGTTAATTCATTACTATGTAAGCAAATTCCTCCAGAGTGGTTTGATGTGCCATGTGGTGCTGATGGGAACCAGACGTCTGAAACCAGAAGTTCAGCGTAATTAAATGGTTAAGATAAAGTCATTCAGAGTGGGTTTGGTGCAAAATGCTCCCTTCCAGGGAAACCAACTGAGTCAGAACTGTCCACAGTGGTGGTGATGGGAACCAGACGCCCACATCTAATAGCTCTTTTCAACCAAAAGAACCCTGGTTCCAGAACTGGTTCCGTTCAGGCTTCGTAGAGCCTTGGTGCTATTCAGGGAACCAGCTTGTGTTGGCACCAGTTTTTATTGGCACCAAGGAACAGCAAATGGTATGACATCAGCATCAACAGAGGGCGCTGCACAGTGATAGTAAACAGTAGTTCCAAGATGGCGGAGCGTACAGATTACCTGCGAGCGTTTGTGCTGTTATTCCAGATGTTTGTTTATGTCTGGAAAGCCAGCACGGATCAACTACTGGAGATAAGAAGACGTAAAAGAGGTTCCTCAGCAGACCACTGGGTGGCACCATTGGGATGTAGTCACGGTTGGTGCTGAAGAACCTACTATTCTTTGGTTCCAGCTGGAAACAAACTTTTTTGGGTTCCGACCTTATTGGTTTTTGGTAAAAATGGACCGAATGGTTCAAAATTAGGTGCATGAACCGGAATGAAACCCATTCCACATTGGTGGAAAAGTCCTACAAAAGCTCCTTCGCTGAAAGTTATTACACTGAATGGTTCTGAAAACACTGCCTGTGTCACGCTCCCTGGTCTTCCCGGCTTCTCAGCCCTCCCGGACTCCACTTCCCAGAGGGCTTTGCTCAATGACGTCACTGCCACGTGTTCACAGCCCACCAGCCAGACCCGCTCTAGGTCACCTGAGTTTTAGTGTCAGACCTAATTACTCAACACATATAAACCCCTCGCTGACGTTAGCTTATTGCGAGGTTCTGAGCTTTCTGTATCTGTGTTTCATTCTCTGGTTTCGACCCTCTTTGTCCCCGACTAGCCCTTTCGGCTTTTTCCCTTTTTTGACCTGGTTCGTTGCATCTCTCTGGCTTTGATCTTCGCTTCCGTTTCTCTGACCTCCCTCTCGCCTAGCCCCTTTAACCTGTCTGCCCCGTTGACTGCTTTTCCGGTTCTTGACCTCGGCCTGCCCCTGACTCTGCTTCTCGCCTGTCCCTTTTTCATGCATTGTGGTGCTTTGCTGTTTGGCTCGACTGTCCCATTGTTAAACAAACCAGCCTGTCATTTAGCTCTGCTCACGTCGTCCCGAGTTCTTTTGTTTCTGACAGCCTGACGTTTTATGATAGCGTTGACTTCAAATATATTTTAATCCATTCATGATGGAGGGATGCATGCAGGGCGTGATGAGGCAAGAAAAAGAGTTCCCAAAGACAAAAGTATTCATTTTGGATTTTCCACTATTTTCCCTTCATCAACATTCCATAGAAACACTCCGGAGACACACGTGGGTTCACTGCTGGTTTAGATAGTAAATGAAGTGTCTACATGTGTGTTCTAGACATGGTTCCCATCCCCACCACCACCACCATCACTGTAAAGACCATCTATACAATCAACCATTCAAGATCAAGAGTGTATACAATCAACCATTTCACACCAAACCCACTCTGAAGGACTCAACATCTAAACAACTCAACGCTCAATCAGGCACAATTCACCTACAACTGACACCGAACCTTTACACCGTGCTAAAACTTCTTCTCCAAGGTTCTTGTACCTTCCATGGTTCATGCTCTGAAAGGTTCTTTAAGGAACCCAAGGCAGTTTTCCTATGGCCTTGCTCCAAGAAGAACCTTCATGGCCACTTGAGTGCACCAAAAAGAACAGATCGGAAGAGGAAGAAGAAGTAGACAAAGAAAGTGATGTTCTTTGTTCATCTCGCTGGCTGATATCAGGGCGCGTGTCTGGTCACCACTGCGCATGGAGGACATGTGGAACAGGCAGTCATGGACCACTGCACAGTGTGTGCACACGCGCGTGAGAGATTGAGAGGGACAGAACACAGATGCTGTGAGAGAGGAAGAGAGAAGGATGAGACTCAGTGGGGGGACTGATAACACTCAGAGCCGTGCTGCTGTCCCACACGCTGGCTGTGTGTGGGGCATCTACACATCAAACGCACTTTGATAGTGTAGCGTTTATAGCACACACTGCGTCCTTCTGCTGCAGCACATCAAGACCGTCTACACAGAGCGTGCCATCCATCAGCGTCTCACACACGACACCAAGTGACACACACACGCTCGGCCTGTGAGCCTTAAATCTAATAATACTCCACATATCCTGCATGTTACTCTGCATGTTACTCAAGCATCCTGACGTTCCGAGTTATCCAGATTCCAGCACTGCTTTCAGTCCGCCAATCTGGTCCTACCACTGCATCTCAATGGGGTTTAGGTCAGTGCTTTGATTAGGCCACTACAAACCATTCAGAGTCATACAGAGGTGGATGTGCTCTTGGGCTTTAGATAGTTGTCAACTGAGCTTGAACTTGAGAAGAATTCATGTGTCTGTGAAATATGGCAAGTCACCCAGGCCATGAATCAGCTAAGCATTCCTGCACCATTGTACTACCACCACCATGTTTCATGAGTACCTTTTGGCACTCAATGTTGGCTGGCTACTCACTCGCCGTAGCGGCTCTGACGCTAGCTGGTAACAAAATGTTTGATTTAGCAGTTTCTTCTTCTGGAGATGTTCCTGTCTAGTTTGGTAGGCCTTCCACACATCAACTGAGACCTTGCACATCAGCTCCTCTTCTGTCTTCAGTCTGAGGAATGAGTCACTCTTCCCACCAATCTTATGGGAAATTGGGCAAGTGGGAAAGTAGGAAAGTTTCCAGACTTACCAACAAGTTTTTAGAGGTGTCCCAGGTTACAGTTGCTAGACTACGAAGGACGAAACAGGAGGAACCAATTAGCTATAGCGCCACCCTGAGGCAGATCAATGCTCTAGCTAGTCAAGAATACAGAAGCGTTGCCGACTTCTGAGTGAATTAGGTAAACAGTGAAAACACAAAGTCACAAGTTTATATTCAGGGAGGTCTATTTGCACCCAAGATCCCGCACCAGAGATCGTGCACTGGAGATCCTGCCCTGAAATCCTGCACTCGAGATCCTGCACCCGCGATCCTGCACCCGAGATCCTGCACCCGAAATCTGGTACCCGAGATCCTGCACCCAAGGTCCTGCACCCAAGATCCAGTACGCCAGATCCTGCACCCAAGATCCTGCACCCAAGGTCCTACACCCAAGATCCTGCACTTGAGGTCCTGCACCCGAGA
This sequence comes from Semaprochilodus insignis, assembly GCA_034552555.1. NCBI lineage: Eukaryota > Metazoa > Chordata > Actinopteri > Characiformes > Prochilodontidae > Semaprochilodus > Semaprochilodus insignis. The sequence goes on along the minus strand of CM067493.1, from coordinate 319,200 downwards.
TCCTGCACCCAAGATCCTGTACGCCAGATCCTGCACCCGAGATCCTGCACCCGAGATCCTACACCTGAGATCCTACACCCAAGATCCTGCACCCGAGATGCTGCACCTGAGGTCCTGCACCCGAGGTCCTGCACCCAAGATCCTGTACGCCAGATCCTGCACCCAAGATCCTACACCCGAGATGCTGCACCTGAGGTCCTGCCCCCGAGATCCTGCACCTGAGGTCCTGCACCCAAGATCCTGTACGCCAGATCCTGCACCCTCAAAAACTAGAGGGGCCCTAATGCACACTGACTGCTTCTCGACTTGAAGAATTTCAGTCGATTCTGACGGGTCCCCGACAGATGACTCAACTTGTTGACTTCCAGGGAGCAGCCTTGCTTCATTCAGAGCCCATTCAGAGCTCCCTCACACCTTTATGTACCGAGTTCACTGTTCTGTCGTTCACTATTCTTTCGTCTTACTGGGCATTATTGTTCAATGAGCTTTATGTACAAACTGGCCTTGACACAGGTCAACACAGGGCACTGGCGGCTTGGGCGCATCCTGCTTAGTCATGTTTAATCATTGTTCCCCGTGACCAGTCATGACCACGCAGCAGGTCAGTTTGTTTTTGATGGTCAGACCGCATGAGGTTGCTGATTGGCTGGCTATCATTATCGATGTGGTCACCACGCAGGACGACATGCTTTTATTCCAGACACCACAAGGATGTGAACAGAGGAATGTGGCAGGATCGTTATCAAGCAAATCTGCTTATTTTTATGGCTTTGGAACTACGGGGGCACATGTGGCTCACCTCATTAATGTCATCATGACCAGACGGTCTGAAGTTCCTCATAGCCAGACGGTTTGATGTGCTTTGATTAGGACATAGCAGAGCAGCTAAACAGAGGCGAGAGATGGATCTGTCTCTGTTTTATTGTTGTCGCTCTGCTGTGGAGATTAATATTAATCAGTAGTTCATCATCAGTTCTACACTGTATCCACAGCACTGAATCACATACCAATAAAGCTTCTGAGGATGAGAGAGAGAGAGAGCGAGGAGAGAAAGAGGACACAGACAGAGGAGAGAGAGAAAGAAAAGAGAAAGAAAAGAGAGAAAGAAAGAGAGAAGGAGCAAAAGAGAAAGAAGGAGCAAGAATGAGAGAAAAGAGAGAGAGAGGAAAGAGAAAGAAAAGAGAGAAAGAGAGAAAAGCAAGAGCAAGAGAGAGGAAGAAAAAAGAGAAAGTAAAAGAAGGAAGGTGCGAAAGAGATAAAGAGAGAAGGAATTAGCAAAGGAAAGAGAGAAAAGAAAGAAGGAGTGAAAGGGAAGAGGGGGAGAGAGAAAGAGGATAAAAAGGAGAGAAAAGAAGCAAAAGAGAAAAAAAAAAAAAAAAAAAAAAAGAGAAAGACAAAAGGGACCGCAAGAGAGAGAAATGGGAGGAAGAGGGAATAGAGAGGAGAGAGAGAAGAGCAAGAGAAAGAGGAAAGAGAAAGAAAAGAGAGAAAGAGAGAAGAGCAAGAGAGAGAAAGAGAGCAGAGAAAGAAAAGAGAAGAGCAAAAGAGCAGGAAGGAGCGAAAGAAAAAAGAGAGAAGGAAGGAGCAAAGGAGAAGGAAGGAGCAAAAGAAAAAGAGTAGAGAGAGAGAGGGAGAGAAAGGGAGAAAAAAGAGAGAAGAGAGAAAAAGAAGAGCAAGACAGAGGAGAGAAAAAAGAGAAAAGGAAGAGAGAGAAGAGTGAGACAGAGAGGAGAGAGAGGAGAGACTGTGTCCACCATATTGAAATAGAGAAACAGAAGAACAGATAAAGACTAGAGATAGAGAGAGGAAGAGGGGAGAGAGGGAGAGAGAGAGAGAGAGAGAGAGAGAGAGCTACATCACCTCTTATTTCCCAGCACACACATATAGCTGCTACTTTCCCATAATAATCCTGCTTCTCTATAAAGGTGCTGTCCAGCTGTGGCGGCCTTCAGTTAAGGAACATTCTAGAACATTCCGGCCTGCGCTCACAGGATATGGCCGGCTCACGCCCGCTTTACCGGGCTTATGGCCCAATCCCCCTCGGATTATACCCCGCAGTATTGTCCCAGCACGCACTGGCTTGTACAGTTCTGAAACGTGTTTGTGGCTGGTGCATGCACGTGATGGACACGCCCAAACAAACTTCCTGAACGAATCCTTTTCGAAAGAAGCGGCGAACGGAATCTCGCGACTTCGGAATTCTGAGAATTCTGAATGACCCGTCTGGTGGTGAAAGGCTCTGAATGGGTGAAGGGTTTTGGAATCCGTTAGAGTTGCGAGGAACGACGCAGGCCTGCTGCATTCCCAGAGAACGCAGAATAATGAGCCAGGCTTATTCAGTCAGAGCAACACTGTTTGTGGGCAACCACGAATGTCAGCTAACCAAAAAGGCATGGCGGCTAGCGTGGAGCGAAAGCCAGCAGTTTACATTCACTGCTAGCTTTCACGTTAGCGTTCCGTTGCCAAACCCTTCTCATTACTGCTGTGGTGCACTCACTGCGAGCCATGTTAGTGTTCTTTGGCCAAGCTATTCCTTTAAAAGAATAGTTTGGCAAATATCGTTTTCCTGTGTATGTATTCAATCAGCCAAGCCTTGTTGGGTGTGCGAAGTTTGCATCTTGAGTTTTATACAGAGCCTACAAGGCTAATGTAGTTAATAAGTAATGGAGGCTTGTACTCTGACCAATCAGCAACGTGCAAATGGCATGCCTACACCATTACCTCCAACTGCTCCGAGTCCTGTTCCCCATTGGAGGCAGAACTCTTTGCAGCTCTTGGCCTCTCTGCCAACCCTTCCAGTGGTGCCTGCTCAAAGCATAGCTGCTCTGCCACCAAGCTGTCCTCAGCAGGCATCAACCAGTAGTCCTCGCTTCCGCCTTTTGCCCCGTCTCCAGCTGGGTTTTGGTGACGAACCTCATCGACCTGCTTATTCCGCAGTCCTTGCAGCCAGTCCTCGCCACATGGCTTCTTCCTCCGTAGTCCACGGCTGGACTCGACCCTCTCCGCTGATCCTCTCCAGGCCACTGGAGGCCGCTATCCCACTTCTGACACCAATGTAGCATTGGCGCAGTAGACAGCGCAGGAAACTTGCCACTTTGTGGCTCTAGGCCTCAACCGACCCCGTCACTGGTCATCATACAACCATCTCAGATCCTTGTATTGTCAACCAATCCTGATTGCCACTGATTTATGGCCTAATAAAATCATAAATATAAATCCTAAAGAAATCAGTGCTGCTATCGTTATTCATCACTACGCAGATTCCAGAGAGAAGCTTCTTAACCTTTCAAACTGAGCTCAAGTATCGATGTAGCTAGGTTGGTACCTCACTCACTTTAGCTGTCATTCGGGTAATCGATTCTATCAACTGTAATGATGATTTGAAAACAATTACAGTTATGTGGTATTCATAAAGGATATTTCTCTTCCAAGCAGTGATGTTAGCTATGTGGCTATAAACCTCTTATTCCCAATTTCACATTTGACGACTGAACAAAGGATGAAAGATTTCTGACACAATGATTTAGTCCCTAGGGATTTCCAGGGTGCCCACTGGTCATTGTCACCCACACTATACACGGATACACAAATCCACCAATCACAGACGAGAGGCAGATGACGGGGCAGTCAGGGGCTGGAGGTTAGGGAAGCGGCCTTGTTTGAACTCCCTGAACCGACAGTAACGACTGAAATGCCCTTTGAGCAAGGCACCTAACCCCCAACTGCTCCCTGGGTACCACGGATAGGGCTGCCCACTGTTCTGGGTAAGTGTGCTCACTGCCCCCTAGTGAGTGTATGTGGGTATTTCACTTCACGGAGGGGTTAAATACAGTAGACAAATGGTTCTAATTCTAATTCTAATCCACCGGTTACCCAGAGACAGATGGCGTGCATCCCGAGCCCTCCTCATGGGCTCATAATTCCGGTTGTGAGTCACGTGCCATATTGCAATTGGATGAAATGGAACAGATGACTATTAATAAACCTGAACAGAAGAATGGTTTGTAGCTAGCATCCCAACAGCACAGCCCGGGATGAATTCACACACGGGTTTATGAACAGAATCCCAGTTTCCAAAACAGTTTCACCACCACGATTATCTAGATCTCTGAATTTTGTTTGCGCGTCTGTCCATTTACATGGATGACTGTGTGCTGTACAGCGTTCGAAACCACATAAGCACAAGCCTGCTGTGGCCTCTTGACCCCTGGCCGGGTCTGCCCGGCAGATGTGGGCTATGCGAGGGCGGATATTACAGCCGCCGCGCAGTAATCTCCCTTCTGCTTTCGTCTGAGCTGGCTGGGTCCTCGGGGCCAGGGCAGCCTTATGCACTGCCTGTCCTTAAAGCTCAAAGGGGCTGTGCCGGGATCAGGCTGGATCATGACCATGCACGATCGAGAACTCTGAAGAATTCGGGGCATCTGCGGTGGCAGCGCGAGAGGTTTTTCATGACGCACAGTGGCCACGGGAAAGGCACAGGAGCTGAAACCGGGGACAATATTGGGAACGTTTATGCTTCCCAATGAATATTTGACTAGATATGTATATACACACACATACCAATTTGACTCCAATTTACCTTTAATAACTAGTACACTCATCATCATAGGAGTAGTTGCACTCACAACAAAGGGTCGGACATCTCGGCATGGAGCTGTAGAGGTTCCTGTGATAATCCATCCCATGCAGCTTGAATATCCTCACACAGTTCCTGCAGATGGTGCGGTAGGGGTGGAGGTGGAGGGACATCAGGCCTTCTGGACGTGTGACGCGTGACAACAAACCGTTCATCTTGGCGCTGACCACTGTGCCTCCACACATGGATTCGTTGGCCGTCTCCACCAAGACCAAAGCAGGACTCGTCACTGAAGATGACCCGCTGTGATTCTGAGTCACTCCATGACAGTCTGGCACGACACCATTGCAGTCCTTAAGGGTAGTCGTCATCACGGTCAGCCTGCATGTAGTCGTGTGTCAAGTGTCACCAAGTTTCATTCCTGTCGGTTGATGGTTGAGTAGTTTTTTGGACACGTTCAAGGAACAAGAGCCTTAACAAGTGCTGTAGAGGCTATGAGCTGAATGTGAAAGTCGCTAATGTGCCCCCCTTCACCCAAACCAAGCTTCGAATATTCGCTTTTGACTGGTATAGAATCTCCGGAGCCCAAAAACTGGTATACGAGCCAGCCATAGTAATCCACAGTAAAGCCATAAGAGTGTGGAACTGCAGTTGTATTTAACAAATCAAAGATCACAGAGTTAATGATAGTGACTGTGGCAGCCTTAGTCAGCGGTTCTTTCAAGCTGGATCAATGACCTTCAAGCTGGATCAATCCAGCTTATTTCAGAATCAGCGTTTTAGGCCTCGTCTATGTGGCTGTAGGTCTTTTCTTTACTCTTTTGGCTGTGTGTGTGTGTCTGTGTGTGTGTGTGTGTGTGTGTGTGTTTGTGTCTGTGTGTGGATTCTGGCCTCAGGCTGTAACAGAGCTTTACTGGAGTCTATTAAAGCTGACTGTGTGCTGTAGAGAGGTTGTGCAATCTGCAATGCCTCACATCCTCTTCCTCATTGGCTGCAGCTTATAGAGCTGTACTACCACACGAGCTATTAAACACACACACACAGTCAAATGTCCACACACACACTTGCACGGACACCCTGACACACAGAAATACAGAACATCGATTATACGACTAACACCTCTCACACAAATTCACCGACAAACAAACTCTATTATTCGCCGGTTCCCTGCTGGATGCGGGGCTATAAAAGCCAGTCCTCCAGGCCGTAACGAGCCCTTTCAGGCTCACTTCCACATAAACACTCCCCGGCTTCGGCTTAGAATCAAGCTAATTGGCTACAAAACCGGAGCGCTGTGGGAAAGGTCTTTGCCATGTCACATTCTAATCTGGAAGGAAATTGAACTGGGCCGCTTCAAAGAACAGGAACACCAATGTGTTTTAGTGGCTTCTAAAGTCTTCCTGAAGACATACTGCAGCAGGGCCACGCCCACATGTATGTGTATGGATATATATTTATACAGTGACTGTCTTATTAAAACTTCACTGACTTATAACAGGGAGAACAGCGTCTCTGTCGTTCCCATTCCGGACCTGGAATGCCTGCTATAGTGCTAAGTAATTTTGGATGGGCATGTACGGACATGTATGATCCATCCATCTATCCATCCATCAGTCTCTCTATCCATTCTCTATTTGTCCATCTATCTGTCTGTCAAGCTATCTATCTAGCTCTCTGTCTATCTTTCTATTTCTCTTTATCTGTGTACCCATTTATCTGTCTATCCATCCGTCCATCTATCTCTATCTGTCATCCATCCATCCATCGGCCTATCTATCCATCTGTCTCTCTGTTTCTTGACTTGTCCATCTATCTAGCCATCTACCTATCTATCCATCCATCCATCTATATATCTATCTGTCTGTCTCTCTATTTCTCCATCATCCATCCATCCATCCATCTATCATCTGTCTCTCTGTCTTTTTCTTGACTTGGTGTTTCCATTCATCTGTCTGTCTGTCTGTCTGTCTGTCTATCTATCCATCCATCCATCCATCTCTCTATCTCTGTCTGTCTCTATCATCCATCCATCTATCTATTATCTGTCTGTTTCTTGTCTTGTCCATCTATCTAGCTATACATCTGTCTCTCTATTTCTCTACTTGACTATCTACCTAGCTATCAACCCATCCATCCATCCATCCATCTACCTCTATCCATCCATCCATCTACCTCTATCCATCTATGTATCTATCCATCTATCCATCTAGCTATTCATCCGACACAAAACCTCTTATGTCCAAAATGAGAACTTCACAGGAGAATGAGAACATACTTTAATGTAAGTTAATGGAACTTACTCGACTTTTTGGCTCATTTCTTTTACTCCATTCATCAGGACATTTAAGGATAAGACTGATACTGATACTGATAATCTCGGCAGTCACCTAAATACTGAGGGTATAGGGAGTCAGAGTGCATGAATTATAGTGATGTTGGCAGTCAGTACAGGATGTATACAGGTGATGTACAGGTAATAAGGTGCAGCAGCAAATATTGGTCAATAATGAAGTTACACTGAATATATGGATAGAAATGGTCCATATACCGTGTCTACCGCAGTGAGTGTCTGATGCTCTACCCTGGGAGCTGCCGGTTGTAGAGCCTAACAGCAGTAGGGAGAAAAGAGCTGCGGTTTCTCTACTTACCACACCTGTCACTGAAGGTGTTGGCCAGTGCAGCAACTGTCTCTTGTAGTGGGTGAGAGGTGTTCTCCATTATGGATGCCAGCTTGGCCAACATCCTCCTCTCCCCAACTACCTACACAGGGTCCAACACACAGCCCAGAACAGAACCTGCCTTCCTGATCAGCTTGTCCAGTTTCTTCCTATCGGCAGTCATGATGCCACCACAGAGTCAAAAATAAAAAGTGTGGAGGAGTGGACCCTGTATCCTTAATGACCGGATCCTCCTCAGCAGGTGGAGTCTGCTCTGGCCTTTCTTATACAGAGCATGTGTGTTGTCCGACCAGTCCAGTTTGTTGTTCAGATGAACAACCAGGTACGTTCTCAGTGTCCCTTCCCTGGATGTTCACCGGAGTGGCTGAAGAGAACTTAGTCCTTTGGAAATCCACCACCAGCACCAGTCCACAAAATTTGTTAGACTGAATGTAAAAATGTTCATTCCATTAGGTCAAAAACTGAAAAATGAAATATACTGTGTATGTGAGCAGAAATCTACATGAATGTTTCAGGGTAGTCTCTGAGTGATTAGCTTTAACGTCACCACCTGAAAAACACACCAACGAACATAACGTGTCATCTGAAAGCCACGGACTGAGCTGCAGAAAACACACCAAGCCAAGCCCACGCTGGTACGTACTACCCTACTGTACAGCCACATCTGTACCACCTCAAACAGCGCTAATGAACGAGGACTCATTCAGATATCCCCTCAAAGAGTCAAACGGTAGGAGTTTAATCAGCAGGCTTCTGAAGGTGCGCCGGTAATTCACTGCAGCTGCTTCTCCGCACTGCCAGGATAAGCTGTGGAATCAGAGTGACACTGCAGCGGTTGTTGCCGCGGGTGGTGGCAAACACACAGTACAGGTGTTGGTAGGCAGCTAATTAAATTAGCATTATTGACAAGTCTGCTAGAAGAGTGTTTGTGTAAGAGAGGCAAAGAGAGAGAGAGAGAGAGACATGCATATGTTTAGCCTGTGTCTGCTTGGAAGGTAATGTGTTTATGAGTAGCAGACAGACAGCTAATCAATAACAGCTCCTGCTAACGCTAACAGTGAACAAGACGTGCCAGCTTTCTCCGTTGTCATCACCGTCATTATCAACAGCACGTAGCTCCCTGGCAAACTGCACAAATCCTTCACTGGTACACAACCGTCAGTGTGAATAACATCAAAATCCTCCCATTAGCTTTTAATCACGAATGCATGAACCACGGCGAGACAGCCCAGGTTCAGCTGAAGGCCGCGGTTCATGTACAAAGCTGGCATAAGACAGTTTCCCTCTATTTAGAGCTTCGCAGCATCATGATATGTCCACTCAAAACTAGGTGATAGATGACCATGGCTCAAAAACACCCCACATAATTTCACAGTCAAAATCAAAGGAACTATAAGAGGTTTATATGCACAGTGCTAGATTTGATTCTAAGCTATCTGATATAACATCAGTTCTCCATCAACAAAGATCCTAAAGGCTCCAACCACACAGGACCACCACAGAGCAAGTATTATGAGGGTGGTGGATCATTCCCAGCACTGCAGTGACACTGACATGGCGATTCCCAAACCCTTACGAGCCTGTGTTCCAGCTTATCTCATAGCTACCAGGGGCTCTTTAAAGATCCATTCATTGAAAGTTGTTCAATGAACCTGATGTGGTTCTTCTGTCATCGCACCAAAGAACCCTTCTTGGCACCTTTAGGTTCAAGATACCTTTAGGTTCTTTCACTTGAGTTTGCTGACACTCTTACACACTAATGAAGGTTCCAAAGTGGTTCCTAGCACATTATACGGATGTTCTTTAACCCATAAGAGCCAAAACCCAATGAGGGGTCAGTTCTTAGATTATGAAAGGTCAGTCTTCTTGGGATAAAGAGGTCACTGGTCACATGGTCTATGTACAGATAACACGTCTCGACAACCATTTCCTAACTTGCATTTCATCTTATTGTTCTAGAATTGGGCTCATATTGTCAAGAAGGTTCTTCATGCTCACGTCTCATTTATTGAACTGGTTCCTTGAAGAACCATCCATTGGAAGTTCGTCAGGGAACCAGAAGTGGTACCTCTTTTCAATTGCTTCAGGAATTGAACAAACTGAAAGGGAAATGTTAACCTAAGGATAACATTGGAAAATGTTTGTTTGAGGATGATGGTCACATACAAAAATCAGGATGTGCGAGTCATTTATTGCCAAGTTCTTCGATGGTCAGGACCCCCACAGGACCACCACAGAGCAGGTATTATGTGGGTGGTGGATCATACCCAGCACTGCAGTGACACTGACGTGGTGGTGGTGTGTTAGTGTGTGTTGTGCTGGTGTGAATGGATCAGTCACAGCAGTGCTGCTGGGGACCTCAGTGTCACTGCTGGACTGAGAATTGTCCACCATCCAAAATTATCCAATGTCCAACAGTGTCCTGTGGGCAGCATCCTGTGACCACTGATGAAGGACTAGAAGATGACCAACACTGCACTGTGCAGCAGCAAATGAGCTGTCGTCTCTTACTGTACATCTACAAGGTGGACCAGCAAGGTAGGAGTGTCTAATATATATATATGTACATTGAAGCACCATAACACACGGGATAGCATTATGTAAATTGATTATGATAGTGGTGGTACTTCAGGGGATGGTTTTGGAACGTCCACACATTTCGTGAGTGAGGTGAGCGTGCTCATGGCAAGGCCATATATACTATGTATAGTAACTGCATAGTAGCATGTAGCTGATTGGACGTCAGTTCATTAGAATATTATTTTATTCATTTACTTTTATAAGTTGTTTGATTTTCAGGAATATCAGTGTTTTTCCTCTGGAATTTCATGGAAATGCGGCGGTGCCTTTTGTCGGCCTTGATTCTTCTATAGGCTAGACACATGTAACTAAGGGTTGCAGCGTTGCTGAACTATTGGAGCTAGAAAGCTACGACTGCTGGGGATATTTTTTGTGTGTGTGTGTGTGTGTGTGTGTGTGTGTGTGTGTGTGTGTAACTGAGAGGGCCCTATGGTCATTTAGCTCTCAGCAGGACCTCTTTCATAGCCGTTGCTAATTACACACCGTTCCCCTGACCACAAAGGAGCATGACTAAGCACTTCTAGAATAGACCGTGATGGACAGTCTTTGGTATTCGTTAATGTCAGAATCTGACACATTTCCATTTCTCTATATGTGCTATATTTCTACACTACACACCACATACTAAACCCTCTATATCCGTACATTATACACTTTTAACTTCACTCCATATATCACACCATACACAAGGTGGAAGAGGGCGAGGGAGAACTGGAAGCACGCATGGCTAAGAGCACTGTTGGGGGTAGGTGGAGTGGCTCCATGCCCCCAGGGACTCTGCTTGAACTTTGTGGGGCTTTAAATGTGTAAGTTATTGTGGCTGTTAGCTTGAAGCGCTATATATGTGCTTAATGGGTTACAGGGCTGGTTAGTGGGGTAGTGGTGCAGTGTTGGACACTATGCTATTTGTTGGACAATGAGTGTCTATGTATGTATACGCACTATACACACTCTGTCTTACTGTCTTACATTCGGCACTGTACATCACTATATATACATATACACTCGTCATCAAAAGAACAGCTGCACCCAGAAGGAGGTGTGGGACTGCAGTGCTGTTGGGAAGGAAGATAAAGGTTACCAGGATCAATAAATGATGATCAATTTAGACTGATATGATCAATATTTATTGAGCTACATATACAGAAGTCTGTCTCTCAGTATGGAGTCGGGCCACTGTGTTTGCTAACCCAACATGCCAGACGTCTCGGCATGGAGTTGCAGAGGTTCGTAATGGTGTCCTGTGATAATCCATCCCATGCAGCTTGAATATCCTCACACAGTTCCTGCAGATGGTGCGGTAGGGGTGGAGGTGGAGTGACACCAGGCCTTCTGGACGAGTGATGCGTAACAACAAACCGTTTGTCTTGGTGCTGACCACGGTGCCTCCACACACAGATTCGTTGGTCATCGCCAACAAGACTAAAGCGGGACTCGTCACTGAAGATGACCCGCTGCCATTCTGAGTCACTCCATGACAGTCTGGCACAACACCATTGCAGTCTTTGGCGACGTTGACGTGGTGTTAAGGACAGTCATCGTAACAGTGTCCGTGCATGTAGTCCTGCGTCGTGCAGCCGTCTGCCAATGGTGCTGGCACTAACAGGATGACTGATGGAGGCAACACTGCTCACTGAATGTCCACAATCGTGTCTGTTGGGTCACTCTGTGCATATGGGACAATCTGGTGGTTCTCCCCCTCCCTGTTCATGGAGGTCTCCCAGATCCTTCATGTCGCTGGTGCCTACTTCTATCCACTGCCTCCAACAGTGTGCCATGGTCGTGTCCGCAGAACCGGTATGGTGTGCAGTACTTCCCAGAGCCCTACGAGCCCCCCTCTCGAACTCTGCAACTGCTCAAATTGCTTTTCGAACTCTTCTCCGAGGCATACTTCACTTGCAAAGGATGCTACCAACACAACAGAATGGAAAGCACACGCAACAGGACGACCTTATATAGTCAGTCCGGTACAGCAATAAGGTCCGTCCTTGGTTACATCACATGTGTAGCCGAGCGTGAAACTTTAATCATCAGCATGTCTCATGATGTCAAACCCACCCACCAAGTTTCACTCCTGTGGGTTGATTCCTGAGTGTATATTGCACTACTGCCAATCACGGCCTGTACTGAATGCCTAACTCTACCAGTCACAGTCTTACACAATGTGTCCTTCATAAACTGTATGTACATCACAGTTTCTATTCCTACAGTACTGTTTGTACTGTCACCCCTAGAGGGAATTTTTTTGGAATGCGCTGATTACAGAGATTCATTGGGAAAAGGCTTGGCTTTCACCATATACATTTGGCATCCCCAATAAAGCTGGAGAATTACATTTGAAGATCCTTCATAATATTTACCCCTCAAATGAGACAGCTGCAAAATGTAAAATTAATTGGGACTCTTTTTTGCACCTTCTGTAAAACAGAACGTGAATCTGTAGGGCACCATTTTGTTGACTGTAGTTTCTGGTCAGAATTCCCAGATTTTTTTGGCAAGGAAAGCGAATACTTTAATCTTTAAGCTGATTTTATGTGATGTAATATGCTATGTATCATGTAGTACAAATCCTGAAGTGGAACATCTTGCAAAAAGTTATGATCTTAATAGGTAAATATTACATTCACAAGTGCAAACTTTTAACAACACTCCCCAAGTTTGACCTCGTCTTATTGGAGTTATCTCAGACTTTTAAGCAGCAAGAAAAGCTTAACATTGATCAGAATTTACGATAATGTCATTGGTACCTCATAAATATACGCTATATTGCCAAAAGTATTCCCTCACCCATCCAGATCATTGAGTTCAGGTGTTCCAATCACTTCCATGGCCACAGGTGTATAAAGCCAGGCACCTAGACATGCAGACTGCTTCTACAGACATTAGTGAAGGAATGGGTCGCTCTCAGGAGCTCAGTGAATTCCATGTGGTACTGTGATGGGATGCCACCTGTGCAATAAGTCCAGTCGTGAAATTTCCTCCCTACTAAATATTCCACAGTCGACTGTCAGTGGGATTATAACAAAGTGGAAGTGATTGGGAACGACAGCAACTCAGCCATGAAGTGGTAGACCACATACAATGACACAGCGGGGTCAGCGGATGCTGAGGGGCATAGTGCGCAGAGGTCGCCAACTTTCTGCAGAGTCAATCACTACAGACCTCCAAACTTCATGTGGCCTTCAGATCAGCTCAAGAACAGTGTGTAGAGAGCTTCATGGAATGGGTTTCCATGGCTGAGCAGCTGCATCCAAACCTTACATCACCAAGCGCAATGCAAAGCATGGAATGCAGTGGTGTAAAGCGCTGCCACTGGACTCTAGAGCAGTGGAGACGTGTTCTCTGGAGTGACCAATCACGCTTCTCCGTCTGGCAATCCGATGGATGAGTCTGGGTTTGGCGGTTGCCTGGAGAACGGTACTTGTCTGACTGCATTGTGCCGAGTGTAATGTTTGGTGGAAGGGGGATTATGGTGTGGGGGTGTTGTTCAGGAGTTGGGTTCGGCCCCTTAGTTCCAGTGAAAGGAACTCTTAATGCTTCAGCAGACCAAGAGACTCTAGACGATTTCGTGCTCCCAACATTTTGTGGGGACAGTTTGGGGACGGCCCCTTCCTGTTCCAACATGACTGCACACCAGTGCACAAAGCAAGGTCCATAAAGACATGGAGGAGTGAGTTTGGTGTGGAAGAACTGGACTGGCCTACACTGAGTCCTGACCTCAACCCAATAGAACCCCTTTGGGATGAATTAGAGCGGAGACTGTGAGCCAGGCCTTCTCGTCCAACATCAGTGTCTGACCTCACAAATGAGCTTCTGGAAGAATGGTCAGAAATTCCCATAAGCACATTCCTAAACCTTGTGGAAAGCCTTCCCAGAAGAGTTGAAGCTGTTGTAGCTGTAAAGGGTGGACCGACATCGTATTACACCCTATGGATTAAGAACGGGATGTCACTCAAGTTCATATGCGTGTGAAGACAGACGGGCGAATACTTTTGGCAATATGGTGTATATATTGTTGTTTCTACCTCAATGTCTCTAAATGAACACTGAATGCCCCATTACTGCATGTAACTGAATCATGCCGAGGTTAGCAGTTAGCTAATGTTAGCTAGCACTACAACAAACTACTGGGGTTAACTGTGGCTAGTGCAATGTGGAAGCGCCTTGTTTAAGACAGATCAGAGTCTGAAAGTTGAAGTCTAGAAGACTGTACAACGAAAAGCAGAGTGGAATTCCTTCTCTCCCTCTCTCTCTCTCTCTCTCTCTCTCTCTCTCTCTCTCTCTCTCTCTCTGTCTCTGTCTCTGTCTCTCTCTCTCTCTTTCATTCTTCATTTTTCTCAGCAGAACAATAAAGTGCGAGGAGGCCGCTCCCTGATCCTCTGAGCTTTGGGTTCGTCTGAAGCGGAATCCTTCGTTCAGGGGGAAAAACAGATTCAGCAGAGGAAAAACAAGAACTCCTGAGAGCTGACCATATGACCCAAACCCGGCACAAGATCAGTCGCCAGGACAATCCTCTCTCCCACTCTCTCTCACTCGCCCACACACACACACACACGCTTGTTTCTGTGAACAGTGGGGACGTTACATAGACTTCCATTAATTTCCTAGGGACTTACCCAAACCTTAGCCAGAACTACAACTAGCCTAACCCTAACCCCCTAACCTTAACCTTGCCACCCTAACTGTAACCCCCTAGCTCAAACTCTAACAACCTAGTCCAAACCCCAACACCCTAACCCTAACACCCTAACCCTAACAGCCTAATCCTAACCATAACACTCTGACCTTAACCCTGCCAACCTAACCCTAACCCCTTAACTCTAACATCCTAGTCCAAACATCAACACCTCAACCCTAACCTTAACACCCTAACACGCCTTAATAGCCTATTTCTAACCCGAACACTCTAACATTAACCTTGCCACCCTGAGTCCCTAACTCTAACGTCCTAGTCCAAACTTTAACACCCCAACCCTAACCTTACCATCTTAACCCTAACCCCCTAACTCTAATATCCTAGTCCAAACCTTAACACCCCAACCCTAACCATAATACCTTAACCCTAACACCCTAACTCTAATATCCTAGTCCAAACCTTAACACCCCAACCCTAACCATAATACCTTAACCCTAACCCCCTAGCTGCACACTCTTGCATCAAAGAATTGCGAAGTTGTGTCAGATTTGGTGGGTGCCATCCCTGGCACAATTCCAAAGAGAATTCCCTGTAGACTGGGATTTTAGCCACTGCTGGTAGACCCGTATGACCGTACGTTTCCATACACCTGCAGATTCAGCTACTTCCTTCACACTATGGTCTTTGGCACGCCCAAATGCAGTCACTCCTTTTAGCCAATCATTAACATCTGCTCTGGAGCCATTTTCCACACATGGAACGAGACATTCCCTGCACTGTAGCACCTCTTCCCAATCTATGGATCCTGTCACTCACACCCCGCAGGTATTTATAGCCCCATCATCCTCCTGCAGCGCCATCTGCAGGAGCCTGAAGTTACTACCACCTTAAGCCTGCAAGGTGAGCTTATCAAAATGTAAATTCAGGCAAACTGTTCAAGCTGGTGGAAAGATGGGGAGCATATTAAATGCTAGTTTCAAATTAAGGATGGTTCATTTCTTTTGATGCATGAAACACAGAAAACGTGTGCGAGCAAGTGCACTTTCTGAATCTATTATCGGAAGGATTGGTCCATGTTCTTTCCTGCCCCTCCTGAATGTTCTGAACTCCTCTTCCTTTCATTCCTTTCTTCCCTTTCTCTCCACAGCCCTTCAGTCGAGGTCAAGTCATGGAGGCAATGGATGTATTGTACGAGGACAAATTAGCGTGCCTCCTCACACAATAGACACTCTGAATGAACACATTGGGCCAGCGCTCAACAGCCTCTTGAATGACTAAACCGCAAAGGTCCTCAGAGAGCAAGCAAGAAATAACCTACAATTAGTGTTTAAGCAGCTTCAGTGGTGGGGTGGGGTGGGGGCGCTAGGTGAGTAAGGCAGGCCGCATACGCATAAACATACAAGCCCTTCCTCAGAACCCTCGTTCAAGGGTAAAACCAGCCAGATGTTCTTTATTAGAGGTGTGACTGAGGACTCTGCCACACCTGGAAACACTGACAGTGAAGAGAGAGAGAGAGAGAGAGAGAGAGAGAGAGAGAGAGAGAGCGAGCACTAGCGAGTGAGAGAGAGTCTAGGGGAGTTAAGGAGTGTCTGTTATTGAGGGAATAATGTTTTTCATGAATTTTCCCCTCAACCTCTTCTCAGGAAGATTGCAACATTTACGTGGGTTTACGAAGCAATAACAGTCATAATTCAGTTTCCCATTACCACATTCCCAACCTCTCTTCATCCCCCAGACTTAAACAGCCTGCAGTTGTTTGGCTTAAGCCTTTGGGAATGAGGGTACTTTCACACCTACCTTCTTTGGTCTTCTACCATTCTTTCAGTTTGGTCCGAACCAGAATAGCAGGCGTGAAAGGTGCCTTGGACCACAGTCCGGACCAAAAGACCAAGATTTGGATCTAAAAAGATGTAGTCCCGGTCCATGGTTGGGTTTGTGTGCAATGTGAGAACTGGTGACGGGTGAAACAGGCTAATTTGGTCCGGCGAAAAAGCCAACTTGGGGGAAAAAGCATTATGGGAAAGCTGATCTTATTATAAAGCTTGGTTTATTCTTGACCTTGGAGAAGAAAACAAAGGGGCGTGTGGCTGTGGACCTCCGAAATGCATCACTTCATTCGTAAGGAATGGATTTGAAGGGAGATTAGCTGAGCTACAGGTGGATCAGCGGAATTCAAGTTCAGGACACTTTAAATAAAGCTAAACGAAGAGCACTCACATTGCAAACACCTGCCAGCTTCAACCTTTCATTTTGGGTCAATGCTGAAATTCCATTTTCAGGCAGAATTTGGCAAATATTCCATAAAATGCATCATGTGCAGGCATTTTCCCAGTCAATTAAGTGTTTTGGAATGAAAATAAACAACATTGAAGAACGACCAAAAAACGCATTTGAAGGTAGGACTATAGCCTTACGCATTTTGGCAATTTGGGGGCAACACTGAAATTCCATTTTCGGGAAGAATTCGGCAAATATTTCATAACATACATCATGTGCAGGCATTTTCCCACTCATTTAAGTGTTTTGGAATGAAAATAAACAACATGACTGATTCCAATCCCTTGCAAATACCATTCAGTGCACCTGTAGCCCAACATATACCGCTTTACCAACAGTCAGCCAAGTTTCTCCCAGTCATCCCGTCCTCTACTGTGCCTTCTGAAACCTTGGTGTCTTGTTTGACCCCCATGTCTCAGCTTTGCTTCCCATATTCAATCTCCGACCGAGTCTGCATTCCTTCATCTCCGTAGTGCTTCTAGACTCCGCCCTCTGCTTACCCCTAAAGCTGCTGAGATTCAGACTCATGCTTTCAGTACATCCAGGTCAGACTACTGCAACTCTCCGTTCTGTGGTTTACCCTCTAAAACCCTTCGCCCTCTGCAGGACACTCAAAACTCCCGCAGCCAGAGACTCAGTCCCCACAGTAAGACACCTGCACACATCACC
>CM067493.1:285102-296920 GCA_034552555.1 Semaprochilodus insignis | reverse complement strand
GGCTTATAGTACAGATGTTCAGTATATAGATAAACGGCTTATAGTACAGATGTTCAGTATATAGATTAACGGCTTATAGTAGAGATGTTCAGTATATAGATTAACGGCTTATAGTAGAGATGTTCAGTATATAGATAAACGGCTTATAGTACAGATGTGCAGTATATAGATAAACGGCTTATAGTACAGATGTGCAGGATATAGATAATTAAACTATAGGTAAATAAAATACTGCTCAGTTGTTTTTTTATTTCTTTTAATTTAATTCTGAATGTTTTACTGATGTGTTTCGGGCATTTCGGTGACCCCTGACCCATCCTCACTTGGCCTTTCCTGGAAACATGAATGCATTCCTTGTTTAAGGCATTTTTTCGGAACACAGTTCCTAGTCCTAAATCGCTCTTATCCCACCTTCTTTGGAAAGTGTTGGAGGCATTCATTTCAGAATAAGCATGTATTCAGTGAGGATACATTAACATGAAATATCTAGTCTTTACAGTGTTTTCATTCCAAAAGAGAGAGAGAGAGAGAGAGAGAGAGAGAGAGAGAGAGAGAGAGAGAGAGAGAGAGGGGTCGATAAAGGGCAGCAGCACAGACAGCTCTTTATTCAGTCTTTATTAGAGGAAGGGCGAGAGAGAGAGAGAATGTCGAGCTCAAGCTCGGTATCTGTTGTTAAGGTGAGTTTCAGTGGCGGCACTGTTTAATCAGCTGGGAAAACCTCCATTAGCCCCCGGAGAGCAGCTGGTACTACGGCTATATTAAGAAACTGACCGCTTCCATATACCTGCGTCCTCTACCGCAGTATTACAGACATGACACACAGTCTCGAAAACCTGCAGACACACTACCTCCCATCCGAGGTACTTGAACCCAATCTCTGTTCCGCTAGCTCAGGGAAAACAACCGCGGCGGCTGAACTGCTGAGCCGAATTTTAAAGTGTTTCTTACTGGGGTTTAACTCAGCCATGTATAGCCAGCGTGAAGAGGCAATAGGTGAAACAGGATGTGGTAAAGCACCATAATACCGAAATGATTTGTTTGCTATTCGATCCTAGTTCAATCCCGGCCTATGCACACGAGACATGCCCAGCAGGGTACAGACTTTAGACAATCTTGATGCCACCCAGAGTTAGCCAGTTGCTGTTGTCTAACGTTACATCCAACCTAATTCTAGTCCAGTCTTAAATTCATTATTATATTTCTGGCAGACAAACAATTCGTCACCTGGGAATACCAGCTGTGACTGGATTTGGCATGTACTGGACAAGTTTCTGGATGTAGGCCACATCAATGTTCAGACACTCTTACATCAAAGAATCGCGCAGTTGGGTCAGATTTGGTGGATGCCTTCCCTGGCACAATTCCGAGGAGAATTCCCTGTAGACTGGGATTTTAGCCACTGCTGGTAGACCCGTATGACCGTACGCTTCCACACACCTGCAGATTCAGCTACTTCCTTCACACTATGGTCTTTGGCACGCCCAAATGCAGTCACTCCTTTTAGCCAAACATTACCATCTGCTTTGGAGCCATTTTCCACACATGGAACGAGAGATTCCCTGCACTGTACCACCTCTTCCCAATCTATGGGACACCCCGCAGGTATTTACAGCTCCATCATCCCTGTACAGCACCATCTGCAGGAGCCTGAGGTTACTGCCACTTTAAACCTACAAGGTGACTCATTTTTTGTCTGGTGAGCTTATATACTACTGAATTCTTGAGGTGGTAAGATGCATGATGGGACGGGGTCTCTGGGCATCTTAATAACAGATTATTAAACACATGTAAACACAAACAAGAGTCACTACAGGAGGGTACTATTACTTTTGTACTGTGCAATGCCTGCAGGTAGTAAAGGGGCTAAATGACAATGCCCTATTACTTTACACTTGCTTGAGACTCAACTCAGGCTGGAACTTGACTAAAGTCTGAGAGGAGACTCAATAGTCAGCTCGCACCCCAAAGCCTCCGCCTGAACTTGCATGACAAAGACTCAAGACTTGACTCGAGAGACTTCACTTGGACATGAACTCTGGTGACTTAATTCTCAGCTTGTATCCCAAAGACTGGACATGGATTCACATGCCAAGGACTCGAGATTTGACTCACACCCCAGAGACTTGAGACTGAACTCAGATTTGCACCCCCGAGACTTTACTCACACCCAGAGTCCCAACTCAGACTCACACCTCAGAGACTTAACTCAGACTCAACTGCAGAGACTTGACTCAGACTCCAACCCCTAGAGACTCAAGACTGCACTAGACTCACACCTCAGAGACTTGACTCAGACTCCAACCCCTAGAGACTCAAGCCTGGGCTAGACTCACACCTCAGAGACTTAATTCAGACTCACACCTCAGAGACTTAATTCAGACTCACACCTCAGAGACTTAATTCAGACTCACACCTCAGAGACTTAACTCAGACTCACACCTCAGAGACTTAACTCAGACTCACACCTCAGAGACTTAATTCAGACTCACACCTTAGAGACTTAACTCAGACTCACACCTCAGAGACTTAATTCAGACTCACACCTCAGAGACTTAACTCAGACTCACACCGCAGAGACTCGACTCAGACTCACACCCCTAGAGACTCAAGACTGCACTAGACTCACACCTCAGAGACTTGACTTAGAGTCCAACCCCTAGAGACTCAAGACTGCACTAGACACACACCTGAGAGACTTGACTCAGAGTCCAAGCCCTAGAGACTCAAGACTGCACTAGACTCACAGCCCAGAGACTTGACTTAGACTCCAATCCCCAGAGCCTCAAGACTGCACTCAGACTTGCACCCCAGACACATGAGAATGGACTTGAAGTCGCACCTCAGAGATGGAAGACTTGATCTGGACTCTTGGGGTCTCAAAACTGGACTTGGATTCACATGAAGCTACCTGTGAACATATACATACACACACTGCATTTGATATGTAACACGCTTTATGATCAGACCCCCGTTAAAGCACTCTTCTGTGGTCCAGTCGAGGTCTCACTCTCATTCTCCCAAAGAGAACTGTTTGACTAACCTAGGAACCCCTCAAATCCTGCACCCTACTCCAATCTGCTGGTCCGACCTTTGTCCATCCCACTGCCAGCTCTCTCTAACTTTCCCTGCTTGCCTCCCCACCGGCTTGACCAAGGCAAGCAAGATCATTACGCTCTTACTGCTCAGCTGTTGCCACATTAGTGTTTGTTGCTAAGTGACCCGAAGTATTCTGGCACCCCCAGTGCGCTACATCTGTATCACAGGCTCGAGGTGCTTTTGACTGAGCTCTGGAGACTCCGCTTGAGCTGCCAGGCGGAGGGGGGGGTGTTGCCTTTGAGGAATGAAGGAGGAACCTGCCATATTTCTTTTCGAAAGAGAGAAAAAAGGAGGGGGGAAAAAAACGTCCCACCATCCCACCATTTGTCTCCTGCCATGCTAGCCCATTAGCCAAGCCCATAAACAACAGGCAGCATAGTGATTGAGGAATCATAATGATCTGTCCCAAATGCCTGCTGACCTTCATTTGGCTGAAAAGGGAAAGGATGGAGAAGGAGCTGGTGGACCCTGGCTGGAAGAAGGATGGCCATTTAAACGTGTTTACTTCTCTGTTTCTAGGAGGCCATGGCAGCGGAATCCTGCAGAGGAATGGGAAGGTACAGGGAAAGGCAGTTTTAGCGGCTGCTTTTGAACTTTGTACTGGGGGCCGTCCCTTTGTGTTTGAGAGAGGCCGGGCATTAAAAAGCTGTGGAGTATTTGAGTAACAAAACCTCGGGAACAAGTACAACACACACAATGCCACAATATGGCCTGTCCCGCCAGCTGCCACACCAAGGAACATGCCCGCTACACTGCTCCAGAAACTGGAACTGCAGGACACTCTTATAAGGTAATGGTTCCTAAAGGGTTTTTGGCTTGGATGTACAGTATGTTCTAGGAGACTAGCAGGTGGAGGATCACTACCTGCAAGTCAAAGGTACAAAGATTCTTTACACATCCACCAACTGAAAGATTGTTCCTTATTTTATATTTACGGAGATTGTGAAATAGAATGACAATAAAATCAATATACAAATAAAATCAATATAAAAAAGATTAGACTTAGATTCGCACCCCAGTCACGAGACCAAACTCAGATTGGTACCCCAGAGACTTTACTCACACCCACATCCCAGAGTCCCAACTCAGACTCACACCCCAGAGACTTAATTCAGACTCACACCCCAGAGACTTAATTCAGACTCACACTGCAGAGACTTGACTCAGACTCCAACTCCTAGAGACTCAAGACTGCACTAGACTCACACCCCAGAGACTTGACTCAGACTCCAACCCCTAGAGACTCAAGACTGGGCTAGACTCACACCCCAGAGACTTGACTTAGACTCCAATCCCCAGAGCCTCAAGACTGCACTCAGACTTGCCTATGGCAGTACCACCATCACCGAGCTCTACTATGTGCTTGATTTTATGCACCACCTGTTAGCAATGGAAGTGGCTAAAATGCCTGAACCCTGGACCGGACGAGTTTCTGGATGTAGGCCACATCAACGTTCAGATACTCTTGCATCAAAGTATTGTGCAGTTGGGTCAGATTTGGTGCCTTCCTGGCACAATTCCGAGGAGAATTCCCTGTAGACTGGGATTTTAGCCACTGCTGGTAGTCCCGTATGACCTTACGCTTCCATACACCTGCAGATTCAGCTACTTCCTTCACACTATGGTCTTTGGCACGCCCAAGTGCAGTCACTCCTGTTAGCCAATCATTAACATCTGCTTTGGAGCCATTTTCCACACATGGAACGAGACATTCACTGCACTGTACCACCTCTTCCCAATCTATGGACCCGTCACTCACACCCCGCGGGTATTTATAGCCCCATCATCCTCGTGCAGCGCCATCTGCAGGAGCCTGAAGTTACTACCACCTTAAACACACAAGGTGACTGGCCATATAGTATCTTATTCTCAGATGAATCCTGGCTACCACACTCCCAGTTCGAAGGAACCTTTTCAATGTGACTCCCGAGTAGAGCCGGAACTACAGAGGTGACCTTGCACAGGTCAACCCTACTGCGAAACACATCTAAACCGAGATCATCCAAAGCTCCAACTGGATACCATCCTTTCACTACAGTCACATCAGACTAGCTAAGGCATTTCAACAGACGCTAGCACAGAAAAGGCATGTGAGGTCT
Organism: Semaprochilodus insignis; assembly: GCA_034552555.1. Taxonomy (NCBI): domain Eukaryota; kingdom Metazoa; phylum Chordata; class Actinopteri; order Characiformes; family Prochilodontidae; genus Semaprochilodus; species Semaprochilodus insignis. The sequence continues at coordinate 291,725 of CM067493.1, read as the reverse complement.
TGACGGAGGTGATGGCTATGATGTACCGACATCAGGCCACAATCCAAAACTACATCATTCTCTCTTTGAAGCCAGATCATTTAATAATTTCTCATGCTGCATGATGGACATTTATTTAACCGAAGCTGGCTCTATCCCACAAACCCTGCCAAAGCTGGAGGGATGAATCGCTGTCAATTTACGAGAGTCATTAAATAATACATGTCCCCGTCCACAAGACATAAATCTGTCCATTTGAAATGACATGAGGAAGGAATGATGGCAGCTCTGGGGTCCGCCATGGCAGAATGAAATTCAATTCTGATAACTGAAAACCCTTCAGGGCAGATTCCATGCAGACCAAGGCTCCGTTTGAAGCCTATCTGAAGGAGAGATGATGTTTACACAGTTTCCACTAGATTTCCAGATTACATGTATCAATACCGACTCCAGTTCAATCGCAGCCAATAAGAATCCACTACAGATTCAAGCATGTTGTGCATGGGGGGACAGGGTTCGTGATAGCAAACAGCATGTCTTTCCCCCTCATACATCTGATGATGGATCACCAATACGATATTCAAACACACAAAATAAAGGGAATCCACCATTTGAGGCAGTCCGGAATCTCAGATCCCATCTTACTGAAGACCAAAAGAAACATTCCTCCAGTTCTAAACCCTGAAAAAGTGGGGGATGCTAATATCCAACATTAGCATGCTAGCAACACTTTAATGCTGGTTTGCCAATCAAGGTTTGGAATTTTGATAACTGACTCAGATGTCTTTAATGAATACACTCATTCACGAAAAAGACCCCAGAAGGAGGTGTGGGACTGCAGGTCTGTTGGGAAGGAAGATAAAGGTTACCAGGATCAATAAATGATGATCAATTTAGACTGATATGATCAATATTTATTGAGCTACACATACAGAAGTCTGTCTCTCAGTATGGCGTCGGGCCGGCAGGTTTGCTAACACCACGCGGCAGACATCTCGGCATGGAGCTGTAGAGGTTCCTAATGGTGTCCTGTGATAATCCATCCCATGCAGCTTGAACATCCTCACACAGTTCCTGCAGATGGTGCGGTAGGAGTGGAGGTGGAGGGACACCAGGCCTTCTGGACGTGCGACGTGTGACAACAAACCGTTCATCTTGGTGCTGACCACGGTGCCCCAACACAGATTCGTTGGTCGTCTCCACCAAGACAAAAGCGGGACTCGTCACTGAAGATGACCTGCTGCCATTCTGAGTCACTCCATGACAGTCTGGCACGACACCATTGCAGTCTTTGGTGACGGTGACGTGGTGTTAAGGACAGTCGTCGTAACGGTCAGTCTGCATGTAGTCCTGCGTGGTGCAGCCGTCTGCCAATGGTGCTGCACTAACAGGATGACTCATGGAGGACATCACTGCTCGCTGAATGTCCACATCGTGGCTGTTGGGTCAGACAGGTACAGCGATAAGGCCCATCCTTGCGTACATCTCACTATGTCTCTCTCTGTCAAACCTACCCACCAAGTTTCATTTCTGTCGGTTGACTCCTTCTGGGTGCAGCTATTTGTGCACCTGTTCTTTCGATGATGAGTGTATAAATCAATTGAAATATTTTTCCCCCATCAGCTAAGAGCCAAATACACCATGCTAATGTCCTGCTTCAACATTAATGAGGGAAAACAACTGTATGCTAATGCACTGTTCAAATGGGTGACCTCTAAAATGGGCGGGAACCACACTGTATGGCTACTGTGGACAGGAAATGAAGCTGGATATGCTAATGCATAAGATAACCATCCATACCCTCGCCTTAGCATGAGCTCCTATTACCACACTAAAAGCAATGGCACCATATCCATGTAGTGTGTAAGCAAAACAGTCGATATAATGTGACCTACTGACCCCGAGCAGCGCTGGGCATATCATCTACCGATCCAAATCTCCCTCAGGCTCTTAACAAGTGTACTGACGCAGGGTATAGCACACATCTGCAAACAGATTGATTGCCCCTGGGGTCAAAACTCGCTGTGGGTAAATCATGCGAAGCCTGCGAGGCACAGTTACTGTGAAAAAATGCCTGGGTCAATCGGCAGGACCTTATCTCAATGACAACCAAGCAGCAAGGGCATGACCCCCGACGACAAATGAGATGCAACGTGATGGGAAGGGCACGGAACCCTGACCCCAATAAAAAAAAGCTTTACCTCAGATAGCAACCCACATGTGAGGGGGTGATGAAGGAGGGATACGTGATATGAAGGAAAGGAGAGCGGAGACAAAGGGCAGCAGGTGAACGCTATTATAATGCACCATAAAATATGGACACGTGGCCTCAGTGTGGCTGTATTACCTGGATATTGGGGTGAAAGGAGTTCACCTCTAGACTGTACCATGTGCATCAGCGGCTGGGGGTTCCAGGAGAGCACTACTAATCAAAAAGTGGGACAACTGTGGTCATGGTCAGTGGAGAGTCTGACCTGTAGTCCATACAGTCATTAGGTAAGTGGTACTTGCTCTACTCCAACTGTCTGGAAATGATTTAGTCCTAGTGGAAGGCCACCATAATGGTCTTCACTCATTCAGGCTGGTGCAACTCTCAGGCTGGTGGGACAGTTCACGAAAGAACCCTCCGTGCGTAAGGAGTTCTGTAAGGAACCATTGTAGTAAATTGAAAGTTGTGAGCATGTACAAAGAACCTTGACATGAAGGAAGTGTTCTGTACATGTACATAGCGTATACAGCAATCAGCCACTCACTGTCCACTCTATTAGACACTCCTACCTTGCTGGTCCACCTTGTAGATGTACAGTCAGAGACGATAGCTCATCTGCTGCTGCACAGTGCAGTGTTGGTCATCCTCTAGTCCTTCATCAGTGGTCACAGGACGCTGCCCACAGGACGCTGTTGGACACTGGACAGGTTTGGTTGGTGGACGATTCTCAGACCAGCAGCGACGTGTCCAGCACCACTTCTGTGTTTGATCCACTCACACCAGCACAACACACACTAATACACCACCACCACCATGTCCGTGTCACTGCAGTGCTGAGAATGATCCACCTCCCACATAATACCTGCTCTGTGGTGGTCCTGTGGGGGTCCTGACCATTGAAGAACAGGGTAATACAGTATACAGAGAAACCGATGGACTACAGTCTGGAACTGTACAACTACAGAGTGTCCTGTATGGTCAGTATGTGTCCTAAAGCAATTGAAAAGAACTACCACTTCTGGTTCCCCAAAAACGTCCAATGGATGGTTCTTTAAAGAACCAGTTCAGCATATGAGATATGAGCATAAAGAACCTTCTTGACATGTATTGACTGTATATCCCAATCTGAGCCCAATTCAATATGACGATATGCAAGTTAGGACAGGGTTGTTGAGACATGTTCCCTGTATTTTGACCTTAAAATATAAGATCCAAATACACCATGTCACAAAGACCGACCTTTCATAATCTTAGAAGTGACCCCTCATCATTTTCCCATCAAGGCGAAATGGGTTTAGGTTCCTATGGGTTAAAGAACGTCAGTATAATTGATGGGTGGGGCAAAGGTGGATGGATGGGTGGGGCAAGGGTGGGCAAGGGTAGATTGGTCGGTGGGGCAAGGGTGGATTGGTGGGTGGGGCAAGGGTGGATTGGTGGGTGGGGCAAGGGTAGATTGGTGCGTGGGGAACGGGAAGATTGGTGGGTGGGGCAAGGGTGGATTGGTGAGTGTGACAAGCGTGGATTGGTGCATTGGGGAACGGGAAGATTGGTGGGTGGGGCAAGGGTGGATTGGTGAGTGGGACAAGCGTGGATTGGTGGGTGGGACAAGCGTGGATTGGTGAGTGGGACAAGCGTGGATTGGTGGGTGGGGCAAGGGTAGATTGGTGGGTGGGGCAAGGGTAGATTGGTGGGTGGGGCAAGGGTGGATTGGTGCATGGGGGAACAGGTGGATCGGTGGGTGGGGCATGCAAACTCAAAGCTAAAGAACCAAAAAAACTCAAAGACGCCAAAAAGGGTTCTTTGGTGCAATGCCATAGAAGAACCACATCTGGTTCATTGAACAACCTTCAATGAATGGATCTTCAAAGATCCCCCAGTAGTTATGCTGGAACCCAGCCTCGTATGAGTTTTAGAACCTCTGTTTTTGATAGGAAACCATGCAAACTGACCAATCACGGAACCTTTAGTGTGACTTGCCAATAACAAAAACGACCTTGCTACTAGCATTTAGCTTGATGAGCTAACATTAATTTCCCTTTAGACTGATAAAACTTGTACATAGAACCATCAACACCCAGAACCAGTTTAAATACTTCATGAGAGGTGAGATTCCTGGGAGCTATGGCGATTCTACCAAACGGTGTAGATCACTGTACTACAAGCAAAACTCCTCTGCAGTGCACATACTAGCTGTGCAGCCCCCTAAGCAGGACCACAGTGGTTCATCTTCACTGTAGACAGTCATGTAAGTGTTCTCCACATTGTGTGACTCTCCGTCAGTCAAGTAAGGGCCAATCTGGGCTGGCCTGCTGAGCAAAGGAAAAGAAGGAGGAGGTTTAAAATAGCCAAACACGGGGGTCACCACAGCGGAGCCGACCACAGCGGAGCCGACCACAGCTTCAGCACGTTCTTCAGCAGAATTTCTCCAGTAGCTCCTCTTGCCAGTAAAGACATCTGTCCTCTGTGAAGTCCAAGAAGAGATTCCATGAAACACATTCTCATAACACAGAATAGGCCCAGAGCACCTATCACAACAGCTGTGGGTTCAGAACTGAATATCCTCCTGTACGATCGTGAGAGAAGTCCTATTCAATAACATCACAGAATCTGAGCAAATGCCCCCAAATCCCCAAGCCTGCATGAAGAACGTCTCTATGTTCTTCAAGGTTAAGGTCGAGGTTATGATGGACGGTTCACCCCGTCACTTTTCAAACACTGATCATACCATTTCTTACATGCACCCCAGGGAACCATGGTCACGAGCACCAGGCTACACAGAGTTATGGACCTATACTGCTAATATTTACAAGCCTACATCTGCTAAATCAAACACCTTCCAAAACTATCTCTAATGTCGGAAAACAAAGCCTTCTCCATTTTTTGACGTTATTTTAATTTTTACCATTAATAGAAAACAGCTCTGCCCTTTGCAATGTGCGTGAATTTCATGAAGAATGGACCAAAAGAAATGATCCAGACTTACTTGAGAGAACGTCTGGTCACCTTGACTTACATTAAGAGCAAAGTATGTTTTACTCTTCTAAAATTTTCATTTTGGAGGTACAAGACATGTTTAAGTTATGACCCCCATTTGATGAATATAAATTCTTGAAGAAATCAGCAGTTAATGTCTTTATTCATGTTCCTGGATTTCTGTGCACTAACTATGTACTTACGATAGTTCTTTCTTTTGTAAAAACCTTCTGCCTTAATTCTGTAATGCTTGTTGATTGGGACAAGGGTAGNAATGCAAGAGTGTGCGTAATACCAGCTTATAATGTCAGGTTTCATAACACCCTATAACATCTGCACATAAGAACACTGTAGACACCATAATGCACCATAACACATCATAGGGTTTTATACCAGGTCATTACAGGCTTAAGGTGAAGTGAGTTTGTTTACAAAATTTAAATGTTTAATAAATTTCATTTTAGTACCTTATACCTCATAGAGCATTATAAGTGGTCTTTACAGGCTCTAAGTGAAGTGAGATCCAACAGGTAATATGGGACATACGATATAAACATGTTGCTTTTCTGAATTGTTTAAGGAAATTTATATTGTATTGTTTATGTTTATATATACTACGTAATAAGTAAATAAGCAAATAAGCAAATAAATAAATATAAATAAATAAATAAATAAACAAACAAATAAATAAATATATATATTTTTGCTTATTTACTTATTACTCAGTATTTATATCGTACTTGTTAGTACCTCTTAGTCCGGGAGGTGCAAAGTAAGAACTTCACTGTACAGAGCGACTGCTTTTGAATCTTATAACTACTAATTAAGTAATTAAGTAAGTAAGTAAGTAANCGGTATGCGGAGGCTTCGCTGCATTAATGCTTTAATCAAGCCTTTCATGCGCGCTTACACATGCTGTCATCACTCTCTTCATCCTGTCTCTCTCTCTCTCAGTCTTTCTTGCTCTCTCCATCTTTCACACTATATCTAACCCTCTGTCATTCCCTCTTTTACGCTCTCCCTCGCTCTAAGAAGCTCAGTTTCTCTCCTAAACACGTTGCAAACAAGCTTTTTAAGAGTCCTGCTGTAAAGTCAAGGACAGTGCTGCCTCTCAGTTCAGTTCACTCCATAAAGGCTTTCTCTCTCTCTCACACACGTTACAGTTCAGGAAATGATGGACAAAGACTCGAGATCTAGATGTAAGGCCATTCAGAGTGGGCTTGGTGTGTGAGATGCTCCGTTCTGGAGAAACGTACCGAGTCAGGATTGTTCACAGTGGCGGTGAATGGAACCAGACGTCCACCTCTAAGCAACGGTTATGAAACACTGCCTGGTGTCAGAGACGCTGTTTTATGACAGTTGAGAGATAGAGCTTTTGGCCTAAAACATATTTTTAAGCCCATTCAATCAATCAACCTTTATCTTCACTCGGAAATACACTGAGGGTGACCCTCATTTTCCA
>CM067493.1:263181-284602 GCA_034552555.1 Semaprochilodus insignis | reverse complement strand
TGAATCTTATAACTACTAATTAAGTAATTAAGTAAGTAAGTAAGTAAGTAATCATACAAGCTTATGCCTGGTATTATAAGGTATTGTGTATGTCTTATAACACCTTATAAATGCTTTTAGATGGCATTATGAATACAGGAAGTGTTATCCAAAAATGTTTACATAAAAATGTCTGACATAGTATCTAAACATTGTTCCATTTCCAAAAAGTTTTGTTCTCCATATGTGGAAACCCAGCTGCACAAACAAAACGAAACATTTACGGCAAACTGAAGTTACAAGGAGTGGACTGCTTTTTGAATAGCCATTTTGTTTTTCTCTACTCGTCTTTTTCTTCCATTTGGCTAACACGGCACCTGACACTCTTTTTGGTATCACCACCACTGAGGTTCTTGAGTTGAGCCGATATCAATATGTGGCATTAAAAACCCTGCACAAAAACAGCACACAACAGATGCTCCGGCACTATTCTCCGTCGGCTCCAAGGGCAACAGCCCCTGTCCAGTTGTTCCTTTCTCTATCCCTACTCTCCCTCTCTCCTTCTCTCTCTCTCTCTCCTGATCTCATCATAGCAGTTTCATGGTGGGGTCACTATGATGACCGGCTACATTGTGGGATCCTACATCTGCAGTGGAAAACCATATGGAAGAAAAGCACTCAATAAGGCAGAATACAGGACAGCCAATCAGATCAGAGCTCATTTGCATATTTTGCAGTCATATGCACAAGTTTGAATTCCACCATAGCCGGATACCAAAGGAGGAAGGAAGTGGAAAGAAAACTGAAGTGGGATAAACAAAGGCTGAAATCTGTTAGAGGTGAATTGTACGTGAATCATTAATGAACTACTGTAATGAGCAGTTGCAGTGTGATGTTAATTTGGTGTATATTAACATATTGGGGAACATAAACCATAATAGGAGGCTCGTGCAGAAGTTACAGCACACATTGTTTATTTTATGCTTATATTTAAAAAGTTAAACTCAGCAAATGAATTGAACTGCACTGAAATGAGCAGAACTGCCATAATTAAGTCCCCCATTGGGGCAATATCTACTATAACGATGGCTCAGGCTGCAGGCAGCGGGTTCGTAGGCATTTCATGTATTAACGTTCTTTGAGATTGAGTTTATGGAAGCGTTTAATGCATTGGACGTCTGATTACCATCACTGTGAACAAGCTTGGCTCATTTCACACCAAACCAAAACTGTACGTACATCCCAAAAGACGGATTTATGCAGAAAGTGAGACAAATCCATGGAATTCCTCTTCAGGGGTGGCAAACAGACCATGAGGAAACCAAAGGTGAGAATCCGACCCCAACCTGAGCCCACAACTATCTGAGGAATGATGTTCCAACGTGACCAAACCCAACACGGATAGCTAAGTCCCACTGGTTTCGGAAAATCTCAGGATTCTGCCAATTATGGCTGAACATCCTGCTAACCTCCTACTGAATATTCTCCCAGTACAGGCTGCGGCGGCATCGCTATGCATGCTATTAGAGGGGGAGATGGTGGCCCTGGGCGACAGCTCCAGTGATGGAATAACACCAGCTTCTGCCTCGGACCATCTCCTCTCAACGTTCCCCAGTTTGAATAATACAGGGTATGATATATAGACTGTAGATCTCTCTGATGTCGCTGCCCCCGAAGCTCAGCAACCGCTGATTAGGGGAAACGAGTGGTCTCGGTGGACAAGATGGCCGCCAAAGGGCACCCTGGCGGGGACAGGTGGGGATTGAGTTACACAGTGCCACACAGTAGATTTCAGTGTTTGCTGTATGGAACAAAATGGGGGTCGGAAAGGTCAGCGAGTTAGAGGGAATGAGGTCCGGGAGTGAAGGTGGCGGAGAAGGAATTAGCCCGAGGACCTGCACTACGGAGAGCTTTAACGGCCAGCAGAGCCACTGAGACGTACTCAGGAACAGTCAGGTTAATGTTCTTTGACACTGTGGAATCCTGGCCATGAAAACGGAGAGCTCCAACAGAGTTCAAGAACGTTTTAACCTGTTTGGTCAGGGCAGGGTAGCTTAGCATTACATGGAAGAGCACCACTCATAGGCCTTGCTGACCAAAAGGAACCTGGGTTCTTGAACTGGTTCAGTTCAGAACCTTTGTAGAACCTTGATGCTATGCAGGGAACCCCCCTGCATTTGCACCAGTTTGTATTGGAACCAAGGAACGTCAAAGGATACGGCATCAACGTCCACAGAGGGAGCTGCACAGCGGTAGCCAACAGTAGTACCAAGATGGCGGTGTATGTACATGACCTGCGAGAGTTTGTGCTGTTATTCCAGATGTTTGTTCATTTCCAGGAAGCAAGCACGGATCGATTTCTGGAGATAAGAAGACGTAGAAGAGGTTCTCCAGCAGACCACCGGGTGGCGCCATTGTTGCCTTCTCTTTCCTCAACAACTGACGTGCCCAAGGATGTCTACACGGTTCATGCTGAAGAACCTACTACTCTTTGGTTCCAGCTGGGAACAAACATTTCAGATTCCAAATTGATTTGAAATTGAAATACGCGGAATGGTTCAAAATTAGGTGCAGGAATCGGAATGCCCCCTGTTCAATGTTGGTAGCAAAGGGCTAACAAAGTGCTAAGCTCAAGTTCATTAGCACAGATGCACTGCGGAGAGCTTTAACGGCCAGCAGAGTCACTGAGACGTCCTCGGGAACAGTCAGGTTAATGTTCTTTGACACTGAGGAATCTTGGCCATGAAAATGGAGAGCTCCAACAGAGTTCAAGAACGTTTTTATTCTGTAAGTTCATGGCTGGGCAACAGAGGGCGCTGCACAGCGGTAAAGAGTAGTGCCAAGATGGCGTACAGATTACCTGTGAGTGTTTGTGCTGTTCCAGATGTCTGTTCATATCCAGGAAGCAAGCACCGATCAACTACTTGATATGAGAAGATGTAGAAGAGGTTCTTCAGCAGACCACTGGATGGCGCCATTGTTGCCTTCTCTTTCTCAACAACTGACACGTCCACGGATGTCATCATGGTTCGTGTTGAAGAACCTACTACTCATACTGCTCCAGCTGGGAATGAACTTTTCGGGTCCTGAACTTCTTTATTTTGGTGGAAATGTGACGAACGGTTCAAAATTAGGTGCCCAAACCGGATGGAACCTGTTTCACGTTGGTGGAAAAGGGCTAACAGTGGGCTAAGCTCAAGTTCATTAGATGCAACGAAATGAAAAAACGTTCATGTCTGAGACATCAGGAAGTGGATTTGGAGGTATATCAGGTATTGATGTTCTTTTATGTACTTCCTATCACCAGCATCGTGAACAAGTTGCTCTAGATCCAATCTCGAACCAAACCACTGTGAATGACTGTGTTCACATCTTAAATACTGAGTTATGTAGAAAATTATGTGAAGCATTGATGGAATTCCTTCTCAGTGGTGGCATACAGACGACAAGTAAACCAAACACGAGGCGTTAGCTCAGCTACTAGACCCTTAGCATCTGTCTGTTTATCTAGAACACTGAAGGTCTAGCCAGAGGTGATCAACTGTGGTCTCAATAAGGCTTTTTATGCACGCAAGACAGTTGCTGCTGCTATCCTGGATTGGGATGAATGAGGTGTGGGGGCTCCCCATGGTCTCCATTACACCACACTGGCTGTGTTCTGCATGCTATTCTCTATGGAGGACGGGGCAAGTAGCCCTCCACTGGTTGCATCTCTTTCCACGGGACCATTTGCCCATAGCAACCATTCGTTACACTGTGATGGACCAAACAGTGCTCAAAGTGCTCATGTCAACATGGAACATGTGCCCCCCACAAAATGCCAGCTCCGAAACACCTCAACATCCCAACCTCTTAAAACTCAGCACCTCAACCTCTTCCACTGCGCCGCTAGTCACCTTCTCATCATCAAAAACGGAAAACAAGTAGGAACTGAACACTTCTCACATGCCTGTTTTGGGGGCTACTTTTTGCCGAACCTGTCGACCTCCCAAGTTTTCCAAAGTATGGAAAAATGCAAAAATGTGGAATTTTGATTTGGATATTTGGACCACAAAAGCTACTTTAAGTGCCTTAGATTGGGTGCATGCACTCCAGAGAGAAACAGCTAGACAGTAGAAGCATGAACAGGTATGCACACAAAGTGGATGGCTCCAGGTTGTAGCCTGTATGTTTTATCCCACTGCTGCTATCCTGGATTGGGATGCATGAAGTGTGGGGGCTCGCCCACACTGCTTGATTAAAAGCAATGGTTTTGAACTTTTGGACCAGTGTCCAGTGCATGGTGCCCTTAAAGTCAAGAATGATTGGTTATGTTTTGTTGTACTAGTCAAAGGCGATAACGTGCATGTTGGAACAAAACTTTGGATCTCCATTTTTGCCGATTTTTCAGTTTTTGAACCATTTTAAAGCCATATAAAAGTAAATGCCAGGATGAATGCACCAAAAGAGACCCAAAACTGCTTGGGAGATGGTACAGTCTGGTTCAGTTGACTTACATTCAAAGTAAAGTACGTTGTTTCCTCCTACTGTAAAAAGGCATCACTTTGGAGATATGGGGTTTTGTTCCTACACCGATGATCTAAGTAAGCAACCATGTACCTCTACCAAGTACTTCGTTACTGTACTTAATTAGCTTTTTATGTATCTGTACTTAGTGTTTACTTTTACTCAAAAATCTGTACTTTTTACTCACTACATTCTCAAAACCGACTCGTTACTTTATTTTTTACGATCTATTTATTTTTATCTCTCTATTAATGTATTAGTAATCAGGTGATTCTATTCAGGAACCCAATGAAGTGCAAATAGGAATCCTACGGGCTGTGAAGGAGGCTGTGAACCTGTGACTGGCTACTTTCACGGCTTTGGGCGGCTTTAACCCTCAATGAATACAATGTTTAAAAAAATAATTAGAATTTTTTTTTACAGAAATACTTTTACTTTTTTACTTTAAGTACATTTTTTAGTACTTTTATGCTTCTACTTGAGTAAAAAATTAATAATACTTCGACTTTAACTTTTATGATTATCTTACTTGTACTTTTACTTAAGGAAGGGACTTGTGCATTTTTGCCACCTCTGGCAAATACAAACATGGTACCAACTGTACCAGCTGAAGGTTTATAGTCGTTTCAACGAGGCGAGAAACTTCACATCAGGTTTTTGGATGCCGGAAGAAGAAAAGAAACATGCTTTGGAAGAAACACCTCCCCCCTCAGTTAACAGGCACACCTAGCCGCTGCATCACACTTCAAATACATCAGCCTGCCTCTGATGGATAGCCTTTGGTAGGAGCATCTAAGATCACCTTACATTCACCTGTTTGATCCTGTTTTTGCTCCAGGGCCTCAGGTGAGATGGCTCAAGAGTCGTATTCAGTTTTGGGTTAGCTCATTATCCCATTCAGACAACAGGTGAGAACTTACTGACCATGCCTTCTGATAAATTCCAGAATTCCAAAAGTGCCCCCCACAACATGCCAGCTCTGAAACACCTCAGCATCCCAACCTCTTCCACCTCAGCATCCCAACCTCTTCCACTGCGCCGCTAGTCACCTTCTCATAATCAAAAAAGGGAAAACTAATGGGGACTGAACATTTCTTAAAATGCCTGTTTCGGGGGCTTCTTTTGTCGAACCTGTCGACTTCCCAAGTTTCCCAAATGCGGAAAAAAGGAAGTTTGATTTGGACATTCGGACCACAAAAGCTCCCAACACTGAACATCAGGCCTTAAGCTTGAAGGCTCCCGATTGAATCACTTGGCATTAAGTCTGCACTCACAGATTTTGGGGGTGTCCTCTCCGGATCCTTGGCAGCCATCCTCATCGTCGCATTCCCCGCTGCCCTCTTCACCGCTGCCCAGGTCTTCCCATGATTCCCTGTGTCCGAAGCCTGGCATACTCTCCTGGATTTCCTGAGGCACACACAAAATACAACACCAGCTTTATAGCCAACACAGTGACAGTCATCCTATCCCAGGTTCGTTATGTGGAGCCTGAACATGAGTCCATTCCTTGGAATGTGTATTCATGAGCTGAGACAGCCGGTCACAGGTCAAGGACAGAGGTCAAACAAACGGGCGAGGCTTAATGAAGGCACAGATGAAGGTGAGAGATGGGTTCTATTACACATTAAGGAACAGAATTCAGTGAAACACATTCGGATGTGAAGGAAACACAGAATGGTTGTGCTGATTAAATGGTTTCACTTCCTGCTAGGCTATGTTTTCTATGGGAGGAACGAGGGATGAATAAACAACACATAGAGGAGGGTGGGTCAGCATGGCTGTGGATTAGAGTTTGGGGATCTGCCTTGAGTGCGTACCTGCTGTTTGGTGGGTGTAGGTTAATGGAAACAATGGGATTTAAAGGGGGCTGAAAACGAATAGGACTCTATGGGAGGAACGAGGGATGGGGAAAAAAAGACCAACAGACGAGTGGGGGTTGACCCAACATTGAATTCATACTTGGGGGTCTGCCCTGAGATAGTGTATGTGAAACGGTGTCCGTCGGTCGAGCAGAAGCACAGTAGCGGGCATGTACTTTTCCACCCCATTCATTCTTAATGGCCAAAATTCCGGAAAAATCAGTTGCTACAAAGAAACCATGCATCCGATCAAAAAGCTGTACACAAGGAAACTATTCCAATTAAATATTTAGTCAATTAAATGCGCAAGGATTGTTAGCTTGCTTGTAGCATGTGTACAGCAAAAGTCCTATCCCCACTACTCAATGAAGTCAGAGGATGCGGTGGTATTTGAGGAAACGGTCTTGGCATTGGAACGTTTTGGAAGTTCACAATGTGCAATATGTGCAATTCCCAAATGAGTTTTTTTTCTCCTCACAGAATAAAGACTTAAACTCGGAGCCCTTGTGTATTAGTTGAAAGATTTGTAAATCATTTTCTAATTTTTATTGACCAATACAATAGATATCCCGAATTATGATCAAGTAACCTCAATAAGTCCCCTGTGACTGAAACGTACCTGATAGCGTGCAACACCTCCACAAGCACCAACAACAGGGGGGATTGGATTGGACATGTACTGGACAAGTTTCTGGATGTAGGCCACATCAATGTTCAGACACTCTCGCATCTAAGAATTTGGTGGATGCCTTCCCTGGCACAATTCCGGGGAGAATTCCCTGTAGACTGGGATTTTAGCCACTGCAGGTAGACCCGTATGACCGTACGCTTCCACACACCTGCAGATTCAGCTACTTCCTTCACACTATGGTCTTTGGAGCTACACTATCTGCTTTGGAGCCATTTTCCACACACGGAACGAGACATTCCTTGCACTGTACCACCTCTTCCCAATCTATAGATCCAGTCACTCACACCCAGCAGGGCTTTATAGCCCCATCATCCTTGTGCAGCTCTGCCACCTGCAGGAGCCTGAAGTTACTACCACCTGAAACATGAAAGGGGACTCATTTTTTGTCCGGGGCGCTTATTAAGAGAACAATATCAAGGGTCCGTAGTTTTGAGAGCAGGGAAATGAAGAGCTTAAGTGGTCAATCATCTGTACAGCCATCAATACAAGGTTCTGATTACATAACGGTATGACATAAATAACAGGCCCAAATATAGCAGCCATTATATTAACCTTCAGTTGAACAAAGAGTTCATTGAGCTCATTCAGAGAGGAAGATGTTACCGCCTTTCAGCACCACTCAACGTTCTGTACTCCAAGTTCTGGGTTTCTGGAGATTGGGCGGGCGGGTGGGGGGGTTGGTCAACAGTGCTAGGGGCCAAAACAGGTCTGAGCTTGACATTTTCCAGTGGGTATTCAGTGTCAATGGCGCTTCTTTCTCTTTAAATTAATCCCGTATTGTTCGTTTTTCAATGGATAATCCAATAGCGTGGAACAGGCCTGGACTGAAACAGGCCACTCAAAAGACCTAAGCATGCAATTATACCACTTAGTAGACCACGTAGTACAAGACCCCCAGTTAAATTACATAATTCATTGATTTACTTTGAGCTCAAATCCAATGCCACTGTTGGAAACTACCCATACTGTGCAATGTGATCTTCACTAGCGTTCCAACACCAACACGTTTTTCTCAAATACACTCACCATCATAAGAACAGCTGCACCCAGACGGAAGTGTGGGACTGCAGTGCTGTTGGGAAGGAAGATAAAGATAACCAGGAACAATAAATGATGATCAATTTAGACTGATATGATCAATATTTATTGAGCTACACATACAGAAGTAGTGTCTCTCAGTGTGGCGTCGGGCTGCCGTGTTTACTAACGCAACATATCAGACGTCTCGGCATGGAGTTGTAGAGGTTCCTAATGGTGTCCTGTGATAATCCATCCCATGCAGCTTGAACATTCTCACACAGTTCCTGCAGATGGTGCGCTAAGTGTGGAGGTGGAGTGACACCAGGCCTTCTGGACGTGTGACGCATGACAACAAACCGCTCATCTTGGCGCTGACCACGGTGCCTCCACACACGGATTCGTTGGTCGTCTCCACCAAGACAAAAGCGGGACTCGTCACTGAAGATGACCCGCTGCCATTCTGAGTCAGTCCATGACAGTCTGGCACGACACCGTTGCAGTCTTTGGTGACGGTGACGTGGTGTTAAGGACAGTCGTCGTAATGGTCTGTGTGCATGAAGTCCTGTGTGGTGCAGCCGTCTGCCAATGGTGCTGCACTAACAGGATGACTCATGGAGGACACCACTGCTCGGTAAATGTCTGCA
Organism: Semaprochilodus insignis; assembly: GCA_034552555.1. Taxonomy (NCBI): domain Eukaryota; kingdom Metazoa; phylum Chordata; class Actinopteri; order Characiformes; family Prochilodontidae; genus Semaprochilodus; species Semaprochilodus insignis. The sequence goes on along the minus strand of CM067493.1, from coordinate 275,903 downwards.
ATCATGGCAGCGATAAGGCCCGGCCTTGCTTATGTCACATGCGCATCCGAGTGTGAAACTTGAATCATTTGCATGTCTCGCGATGTCAAACCTACCCACCAAGTTTCATTACTGTAGGTTGATTCCTTCTGGGTGCAGCTGTTCTTTTGATGATGTTGAGTCCCGTCTGTGATGTTCGGGGGTGATTACGTGGAAATGGGTTCTTTGGTTAAGGTGACAATCAGTTTGAACCACAGTGCCCACACTGAGCTGCTGGATAACCTGGTTTTGCCTTTTGCTCATCATCTTACTGAGGAGCATAATATTCCTACCCATGTATCCCAAGATAACAGTTCTCACGTTCACGGGGCTGCGGATGTGACTGATTGGCATGATGGAGATCCAGGAGCATTCCCATTGAGGGCTGGGACAGGCCCCAGCACCACCCGACTCAGGAGGATACGCGGATTAGAAGGTGAATGACTAAATTAATGAATAAATGAATGAACGAACCCGTCAGATGTCTGGTTACCATGAACACCACTTTAAACTTTTTTCGGTTGATGCTAAGGTGTAATTGCATTTGAATAATTGATCTCATTGAAATAAATCCCGGAGTCTGAGTAGAAGAGGGGATACTGGATCATGAACTGTATTCGAGGGAACATTTTCAGTGTTCACACAGTCTATAAAATGTTTATAATCAGAGGAGAGAGCACCTGACACTGTTATATATATACACACACACACACACACACACACACACACACACACACACACACACATAGTGTGTTTATTCAATTGAAAGTGCCAGCAAACACATTCCGGCAGCTCATCCCTCTGCCTTCACCGACACATTCATCAAGATAAATGTCAAATGCATGTGACCATCAAAAGGCTGGTAAAGCAATATTATCCGTATGTGTCAATACGGGAATGCACGCCCGAGCCTTTTCTTTTGATCTGTGCATGTGATTTTCCCTGACAACAAATCACTCTGATGGAGCTCAATGAATTGCAGCCCCCTGATAAGAAGGACCATAACCTTAGCTCAGTACACAAACCCCATTTCAGGAAAAGTTGGGACAGTCTGGATGCAATAAAAACAAGACTGTGATTTGTTTTATTGAACTTTAACTGAAAAAAGGCACAAAGAAATGACTTTTAATGTTTTGTCTGACGAACACTATTCAATGTTGTGTATATAAACCAATATTACATATTTGATGCCTGCCAGACATTCAAAAAAGTTGGGCCACTGTAAGAGTGAAACAGTTATGGAATATTCAAGTTACACTGTTTTGAAACAGTCTGCCATAAGCAGGTGAACTGCTAGTATCATGATGGAGTATAACAGAAGCTCCATCAAAAGCTCAAAGTTTTTGCAAGAACCACTTTTTGTCAAACTCAGTAAGAGAATTGCTAAACACTTCCAATGGAAGTTTTAGAAGAATTGAGGTCTTTAACATCTACCGTACATGCCACTGTGTAAAGATTCCGGGAATCTGGAGAAATCTCAGTCCATGGAGGGCAAGGCCATGGACCGCTGCTAAATGTATCTGACCTTTGAGCCCTTCAGATGACCCTGCATGAGAAACTGTCATTGCCTGCTGTGTTAATACCGCCACATGGACTTGGAAGTACTTCGGAAAACCGTAGCTGCTTAACATAGTAACCCCGTCTGTCGCTGAATCAGGAAACGCAACTTTCCTGAAAACTCTATTACACGAGAAGAAAGTCAAAAATCAGTGTAATACAAAAGCGCCGCCGAGTTCTCTGGGCCTGAGCTCACCACAGATGGTCCGAAAGACAGTGGAAGAGCTTGTTTTGGGGAAAAATGGACTTGGAGTTCTCAATGCCATGGACGAAAAGGGACCATCCAGACTTGTATCAGTGAAAAATGCTACGGTCTGGGGGGCCTCAATGCCCATGGTATGAGTGACTCACATATATATTAAGGTCCTAGAGTTGCAGTACTTGACTACAGTCTCAGTCTCGATTTGGTTTTGTCTCCATCTCAAGGTACCGTGGACTCTGAAATTGTTGCTGAGACCAGCTGAGTGCGAAGCCTCTGTCTGAGGTAACTGGAAGCCTATTTTATTATTAATATCAACAACTCCAGAACAAACAGGAGTTCCCATGAGCACCATGACCACAGAGCTTTAGTGGACACAACCGCCATTTTTTGACCAACCAAACGAAAAGGCTGATTTAACAGTGTTGGGAATATAAAGAGTCACCGTTGCTTCCAGTTACAAGGTAAAATTCCAATATGACTATATTATAATAACAATTAATAATATTTACAGATACTGTACATGTTATTTATGAATATATAGTAAGGGAAAATATGACAAAATATTACTTATATATAGTCAATTATGAATGTACAATTAACAACAAACAAATTTCAGGGTGTAACTGTAATTGGTCTTCGTCTGGACTATGTATGCTATGTATGAGTCCTTGTGCTTGACTGGCCTGCCTGCAGTCCAGATCCGCCTCCTACTGGGAATGTATGGCGCATATATGAAATGCGTGAAAAGGAGGATCAGACGACAACATGCATCACAGACTGTTGAGCAGCCGGAGACTTGTATCAAGCGAGAATGGGCAAAATATTCTACTTTCAAAACTGGAACAATTAGCATCCTCTGTTCCCAAACCATTAAACTGTGTAATTAAAGGAAAGATGATATAACTTCCTTTGTGGTTTTGTCAGTTAAATAAAGGCTCAAAACAAAGAATCAAACACAGACTCTGGGTTTATGGGTTTTTACAAAATGTTCTGACTTCTTAAACAAAATAATAATAATAAAAAAAAACTATTTACACAAAAAGAGAAAACACTGCTTTCAGTTTAGTTCAACTCTTGTGCTCTTTCAGACTTTCTGTCTCGACACTGTTTTCTTCCCCCTTTTAAAATGCTAACGAAGTGCAGAGCGCCTGAGTCTCGAGTCGCTTAAAAGAACCCTTCGCTACAAACACAGAACTCGTGTCTCGCTTGTGCCTTCCGGCTGAAGAGTTAGTGGAGTCTAACTGAACACCTCTCTCTCCTCAAATAGATTCCTTTCTGAAACCTGCTCAACTGCCACTCTTCTACTGTCAGCCAGCATTTCGTCGCTGTCCAAAGAAAAACAAGTATCTCCAAAATGGTAACTTCACAGGAAAGGGCAAAAACCTTGACTGAATTGAATCAAGAAACGCAAGAAAGCCAAACATCAGTTCAATACAGAAGCGCCACCGAGTTCTCTGGGCCTGAGCTCACCTCAGATGATCTGAAAGACAGTGGAAGAGCTTGGTTTGGGGGAAAATGGACTTGGAGTTCTCAATGCCATTGACAAAAAGGGACCGTCCACACTGTTTCCTTGTCCACCATCTAGACACAGGTGGCACCTTCATTACGCACCACTGTCTCTGCCTGGACCATTTCCAGAAGCTTTACAACAGGAAGTTTGGGGTCATGGGGTGCCCATTACGTGACCTGCCATTGACAGCCAGCCACTGTCACCCTTGTTCGCAGTGGACGAGAAACCTGGACTGCTACAGACTGGAACCGTCCGCCAACCAAAACTGTCCAACAGTGTCCTGCGGGCAGCGTCCTGTGACCACTGATGAAGGACTAGCGGATGACCAACACTGCACTGTGCAGCAGCAGATGAGCTATCATCTCTGACTGTACATCTACAAGGTGGACCAGCAAGGTAGGAGTGTGTAATAGAGTGGACGGTGAGTGGACACAGTGTTCAAACACTCCAGCAGCACTGCTGTGTCTGATCTACTCACACCACCACAACACACACTAACACAGCACCACCACGTCAGTGTCACTGCAGTGCTGAGAATGATGCACCACCCACATAATACCAGCTCTGTGGTGGTCCTGCGGGGGTCCTGACCATTGAAGAACAGGGTATTTAAGAAAATAGGTGGGGACAAGATCTAGCCCTGGGTGGGCTTCTCTCCTCCACTTATACACCCCTTGCCACATTTATACACACACACACTCATGTTAACACCGATGCAGCCTGAACACAGTCAGTGAGAGTATGTATGTAAACCTCTTCAGAGATCTAGTGATAGATGGCCTGTGGCAACCTAGTGCCAGTTATATACACAGATAGAGCTACAGAACTATGTATTGCACTACACCCGCCCCAACCACACCCACCCACACACCACCACCACCCCGCACACACACACACCGTGTCTGAGACTAATTGTGCACTCTGTAGTAAGGTATAACACTCAGTCTGAGTGTAAATATTATCCTTTCATATATCCAGCACACTTCACTGCTCATGGCTTATAACCACTCGAGGGCTAGAAGTTCAGCTCTGCACTTCTTCATTTTTAACTTTCATTTCATCATCTTCTCTCTCTTCTCCGACAGCCATATGGGCTTGAATGCTCTTACACTTCAATGTTAGCAAAGTTATATTTACAAAGTGCTGTCAAGTCGATTCCAAGGGGGCCCTGAAGGGACGTGGTGTATTTCGTTGTTTTGCAAAGATTTGGTGAACAACAGATATTTTGTGCACACCAAATAATATGGGGTGCAGACCAGATACTAACGTATGAGCACTAGATACAAACATGGTGTAGTTTGTGATGGTGTCTCGTGTGCAGCACATAGTATGAGGTGCTCAGTGCATAGTATCTTGCACTCACCTAATAGTATCTGGTACTCCTAACATAGTATCTGGTACTCCTAACATAGTATCAGGTACTCCTAACACAGTATCAGGAGCTCACCTGATAATATTATGTTAACCACATGGAATTCATGGTTGGTGTAGCTAAGCGTTTAACACCGCTACCCACCAGAGAGTTACCACCCCATGTGGGAGACTGGGGTTCGAATCCCAGTCTAGGTAGCAAATGCTGAGCTAGCCCAATAAGAGTCCTTGGGCAAGACTCCCAACACTACACTGGCCTACCTGTAATATAAATAACCTTGCAAGTCGCTCTGGATAAGCGCGTCAGCTAAGTGCCTAAATGTAAATGAATTCAGTGCTCATCTGACAATATCTTGTCCTCATCCTGTAGTATCTGGTGCTTCCTGCTTAGGATCTGACACTCTCCACATAGTATCAGGTGCTCACCTAATAGTATCAGGTGTTCTCATAGTAGTATCTGGTCTGCAACACATAGTATGAGGTCCTCAACACATGATATTTTTTACTCACCCAATAGTATCTGAGGCTCGCCACGTTGTTTGTGGCACTCACCTGATTTTAATATGTTCACCACATAGAATTCAATGCTCATCTGACAGTATCTTGTACTCACCTTATAGTATCTGGTGTGCAGCACATAGTATGAGGTGTTCACCGTATAGTATCTTGTGCTCACCTAATAGTATCTGGTGCTCACAACGTCGTACCTGGTGCTCACCACATAGTATTATGTTTACCACATAGGATCTGATGTTCACCTGATGGTATCTTACCCTGTAGTATCTGGTGTGCACCACATAGTAAGAATATTCCTTTCTTCTGAATTGCTGGTTCAGGATTCACCTGATTGTGTCCATCTATCTTGGAGCTGGTCGTCCTCTTCATCTTATACCTTCAACTCTTCCCAGCATGTTAGTGTTTTCCAGTGAATCAGTTCTTCTCAGAATGTGTCCATAGCAAGAGCTTCTGTTCGGTTATCTGGACTTCAAGTGAGAGGCGAGGCGAGGCTGGATCCAAAGATCCACTTGTTTGTTTCCCTTGGCGTCTACAGAAGGAACTCAACACCACCAAAGTCCAAGGGGATCTATATTTCCCTGTCTTGCATGTCCGGTTTTCACATCCATACCGAACCACAGAGAAGACCACAGTCTGGACAGTTGTCTGTAGAGACAAATCCTTGCATCTGAAGATCTTTTCCAGCCTCTTCATCCTTGTTCTGCCAAGGGCCAGTCTCAGCGTCGTATGTCTTGACTGCTGGATCCTCTGTTGTTACTAATTGATCACAGTGAGCAAAAGCTGCCCACCATTTCCACACCTTCTCCATCAACGGTAACCTAGTAACCTTCGTTTTTGTATTGACCTGATGTCCCACCTCATCACTCTCTTCTTTAACCTCCCTTATAAGGGCCTCTTTAGGGCTTCCACTTGAGTGTTGTATATCAAACGCATTGATGCTTTTCCCACCAATCCTGAATCCTCGATCATTGTCCTCTAGTCCTGATTCTCTTGTATGTTCTGCCTACAGGATGAACAGGTACAGTAACAGTGGACAGACTTGTCTAACTCCCTTCTGTCCTGTCCTGACAATGGCTTGTTGGTCAGTGTAGAGATTCCTTATTAGAATCAGATGCTCTGGTATTCCCATGTTCCTGAGGACATTCCCTAATTTTATATGGTCAACACGATTGAAGGCTAGTCAGTGAAACACATGTTGATTTCCTTCTTGAAGTCCAAGAAGCTTGTACGTTGTTTGTTTGTCAAACCCAGCCCAGTCAGCTGGAGCAGGGAACAATTACTGGCATCCAGGGATGTTTCACACGATTATATTCCGGAGTTTATTCAAAAACCCCCCAGAGTTTTTGGAAAACCTCACAACAGGTGCTTTTTCCCCAGACAGGCCAGCAGAATGGCAGACAGGCAGATGCACTGTTTCTAATAAAGTGGCCAGTTAGTGGAAGTACAAGATTGGTGTTTCTAATAAAGTGGCCAGTGGGTGGAAGTACAAGGACAGTGTTTCTAATAAAGTGGCCAGTTAGTAGAAGTACACCGTAGGTGTTTCTAATAAAGTGGTCAGCGGGTGGAAGCGTAAAACGTGTTTTTAATAAAGTGGAAGTACAAAGACAGTGTTTCCAATAAAGTGGCCAGTGAGTGAAAGTACACGGTAGATGATTCTAACACAGAAGCCAGTGAGCCAGCAAGTAGAAGCACATAGTCGGTGTTTCTAATAAAGTGGCCAGTAAGTGGAAGTACAGGATTGGTGTTTCTAATAAAGTGGCCAGTTAGTAGAAGTACACAGTAGGTGTTTCCAATAAAGTGGCCAGTGAGTGAAAGTACACGGTAGATGTTTCTAATACAGAACCAAGTGAGTCAGCAAGTGGAAACACATGGTTGGTGTTTCTAATGAAGTGGCCAGTGAGTGGAACTACAAGGCAGGTGTTTCCAATAAAGTGGCCAGTTAGTGGAATTACAAGGTAGGTGTTTCTAATAAAGCGGCCAGTGGGTGGAAGTACAAGGACAGTGTTACCAATGAAGTGGCCAGTTAGTAGAAGCACAAGGTAGATGTTTCTAATAAAATGGCTAGATGGTGGAAGTACAAGATCAGTGTTTCTAATAAAGTGGCCAGGGAGTGAATATACAAGGATGGCGTTTCCAATAAAGTGGCCATTTAGTAATAGAACAAGGTCTGTGTTTCTAATAAAGTGGCCATTAAGTGAAAGTACAAAGCAGGTGTTTCTAATAAAGTGGCCAGGGAGTGGAAGTATATGGTTATGGTTCATTTCTGATAAACTGGGCAGTGATAGGAAGCATACGGTAGCTGCTTCAGCCCTTGTTGAAAGCTGTGCTTTTAGTGGGCCCTGGCTGGACGCTCCTAACTCAGTTATGCAGGATTGGTTCCCGTAAAATGAGATGTACTGGCTCAATTTATTAATTTCATGGAGTTCCAGAGTTCTGCCTGTGCTGAGGCGCAATGTTGTGTACGGAGAGAGATCTGGGAGGGGAAAACAGTGCAGCATGCGCTTCTAAGCAGATATCAGGGAGCTTCTGGATCCCATAAACATCTCGTATATTTCATTAAGCGTGTCTGTGAGCTGATAAATACAGACAGCACTGCATCTTTTATGATGGCTGTGAAATAGACTCTCTCTCACGCTAAAGTGAGACCTCACCGACAGCTCAATCAGCCAATTACAGTTTCACCGTGCGGCGTAGGCAAATGAGTCGGATAATTAAATTACGTATTCATGAGACGGATAAACAAAACGGCTGACGGCGGTAGAACACGGGTCAAGGATGGAGGTCGAAGTAAACGGTTAAGATTTAATGAAAGGTGAGAAAAGACTCGATTAAAGGAAGGAGGAAGAGCTGTATTCGGACATTAACACTTTCACTCAACACTTCCACTTAACACTTAGTTATTATGGTTAAATCTAATTACATACACTCATCATTCAAAAACCATAATTGCACCCAGAAGGAATCAGCCGACAGGAATGAAACTCGGTGGTGATTCAAGTTTCACGCTCGCCCGTGCATGTGACGTGAGCAAGGACGGGTCTCGTCACTGTCCGTGAGTGACTATATAAGGCTGTCCTGTTGCGCATACGTTCCATGTCGGTAGCAAGTGAAGTTTGCCTCGGAGAACAGTTCGAAAGTAGTTTGCGAAGTAGGGCTCCAGGAAGCGGGATCAAAGTGTGGTGCGCCATACCGGTCATACGGATACTACCATAGCACGCTGTTGGCGGCAGTGGGTAGAAGGCGGCACATGCCAGCGAAATAAAAGATTTTCGAGACCTACATGAACCACTGAGATGGAGAACTGACGGATTGTCCAACATGCCTGGAGTGACCCAACACTGGCCGACGTTCATGCACGTAAAGGAGAGACAGATTCTGCCGGAATTAGGTACAACACTAGGACAGCACACACAATATTAGCATGCTACATCGTTTCTTGCTAATAGGAAGTGACCAAGCTTACGTCATATCAAGCTAGACTCGGAAGATGCCCGAACCACCTAAACCGCCTCCTCTCAACGCGGTACAGGAGTTGCGGCTCTACTTGGAGCGGATGACTGAACTCCTCACCCTATCAAGTAGAGTGCGGCCTGCCACCCTGTGAAGACATCTCCTTTCCACCGCTCGTATCTGTGATCTCATTCTTTTAGGCATTACCCAAAGCTCAAAACTCCCACTTCACCACTACAGTCCGGTATAGCAAGCGCACTACCGCTGCCGCCTGTACCAGCCTGTGGCCGATCTCACGATCCCGCTTCCCATCACTCATAAACAAGACGCTAAGATACCTAGGCTCCTTCTTCTGGGGCAGGTCCTGGAGGGAGCATGCCATCCTTTGTTTCCTAATGGGTGTACAAGAAACTACAGGCCTAGCCACACGCGCTAGCACCTCTATGGGATTCGCAATGTTACAGTAGCGCCATGCTAGCTGTGGTGCTCATTACCTTTCCCACTTTTGCTAGGTCGTGTAGTGAGTCTGTTCAAGCCGGGACACATGTATAAGCCTTAGGATTGATGATAAGACCACACCCCCGCCCCAACACACAACTCCCCACCTTAGTTATTCACATCAAAAGAAGAGTAATTCCGGTAAAGTACGTTTAGTACGTTTATCACTCTAATGGATTGTTATTCAAAGGTCTTACTTCGTGCATGTGTATTAAGTGCCCACAAGACCAAGATTAGCATAGTTATTTAATCATCCAGCTTCCCTGGCGTTCTAAATTAGATAGGCCAAGGCCATTCAGCTGCAGCCATTGTGGTGCTTTCCCAGATCTGAAAGGCAAATCACAACACATGCATTCCTGTGCAGAGGTCTGGGCGCCCTGGGTCAAATTACATGTTTTGTTGGTTGTCTAAGTGAAGGTATGAGACGTTCCTTCAATGCCCAACTCAATGCACAATTACTTTTTTATATTTGCTGGAGTTATGGCACATTTTACATTCATTTTTCTAAATTTATAAAGTAATAAAATGAATAAAACTTATTAGGCTTGCTCTCTGAAGAGCGTGCTTACTGACGCTTACTATCAACGAAAACCGTAACCCGTCTGACGGTGCTCAACCTTTTGCATGCCAACTGTATATGGTAACGCACATTAAATATTGATGCACCGGAATGTTAAAGTCATGGTCATGACTCAATCATCGGGCTCCCATGGGGACTCAGGGACTGATCCTTTCAGCTTGCGTTGTTTTGGCTGTATTGTGCATATTAAACACCTGTCTATCACACCGTTTGACCATATTAGTGCTGCAAAAAGCAGAGCTTGTGATTTTAACCCAAATTAATAGTTTGGTCTTACACAATTTTGAAGCCAGAATTGGTCAAAAGTGGCACTTTCAGTTTACAGAGGCCAACATTTCAATGCATCAGGGGTCCTTGACCTTTTCCGTCCCACCTGATAACAGACTAAAAAGCATAGTGGCCCACCAGAAAACTAAACTCAACTACAACTACAATTACCCCAAGAAATCTGGTTAAAGCAAAGTTATGTCCAACATTGACTTTGCGGACATACAGTGAGCAGTGATGCCCACCATGAGTCATCCTGTTGGTGCCAGCACCATTGGCAGATGGCTGCACCATGCAGGACTACATGAACGCAGACCGTTACGACGACTGTCCTTAACACCACGTCAACGTCACCAAAGACTGCAAGCAATGGTGTCGTGCCAGACTGTCATGGACTCAGAACGGCAGCGGGTCATCTTCAGTGACGAGTCCCGCTTTAGTCTTGGTGGAGACGGCCAACGAATCCGTGTGTGGAGGCACTGTGGTCAGCGCCAAGATGAACGGTTTGTTGTCACGTGTCGCACGTCCAGAAGGCCTGGCATCACTCCACCGCCACCCCTACTGCACCATCTGCAGGAACTGTGTGAGGATATTCAAGCTGCATGGGATGGATTATCACAGGACACCATTAGGAACCTCTACAACTCCATGCGGAGACGTCTGGTATGTTGGGTTAGCAAACATGGCGGCCCGACGCTATACTGAGAGACAGACTTCTGTATGTGTAGCTCAATAAATATTGATCATATCAGTCTAAATTGATCATCATTTATTGATCCTGGTCACCTTTATCTTCCTTCCCAATTCTTTTGATGATGAGTGTATATGTATGTATGTATATATATATATATATATATATGTTAACATACTTCATATAACATTAACGTGGTTATATATGATGTTTCTGGCCCAGGACAAACTAATACCTCCACCTGAGTACAGGCCCACAGACCACTAGAGAGTGCTTCATGGCCCACTGGTGGTCTATGGCCCACAAGTTAGGAAATCCTGTTCTACCTCATACACCTACACCTGTACCAACACACACGCACACACACACGCACACACACACAGACACAGACACAGACACAGACAGACAGACACACACACACACACACACACACACACAGACAGACAGACAGACAGACAGACAGACAGACAGACAGACAAGCATGTAGATGCACACTGTAACACAGACACAGACACAGACACAGACACACACACACACACACACACACACACACACACACACAGACAGACAGACAGACAGACAGACAAGCATGTAGATGCACACTATAAGAAACCCCCCACCGCAGCAAACCCACACACACACACACAGAGGCCGGTTCCAGCATGCTGCTGTGTAATCCCTGGCATATGAAACAATGCACAGACTGTTCAGAGCTTTGGCACTGATCTCCACCACCACTCTCCGCACACAACATTAAAAACATCCCCCATTACACGCTGAGCCAGCTCAACTCACAACACCACACGGCCTAGAGCTGCAGACACTGGTGCATGACCTTTCACATGGATCCGAAAGCTAAAGCTCCGAAAAAAATCGTGCACAGTTTGCCCCCTAACCCAGAAGCAATCGGTAGGCCAAGACACGGCCACAGCTTACTTCTGTGGTTTCAAGCTACGTGGCACATGCAGCTAACAAGTAAGGGAAGCTTTCAGCAGAACTGCATTAAGTTATGACGACGTCTCAGGTTGGCTTGTGCAGTTTCAGACACTGTATGATGCTGTTATCTAGAACCATATTAATAAATGACGTCCAAATTTAGGCATCACCGTTGCCAACGCTACTGATTTACGCTACGCCAGGAACTTTAACTGAGTTTTATGTTTAGTAGTATGTAGGAATTCTTCCTAAGTTTGCTACTGATAGCTAGCACAGCTTCTAGCTAGTCTACAGCAGGGTTTCTCAGCCTGTGGGCTGTTGACCACCAGTGGGAAGTGTAGCACCCTCTAGTGGTCCGCAGGCCCGTCTTCGGTGGGGCGGGCAGTAGTCCGTAGTGGGCCTGTCACCGCACTTTAAGTATTAAGGTGTAAGTAACAATCGGCATCATCAGCCATGATCATCATCAGAACCGCATCACCAGTCGTGGGCATCATCAGTCATGGGCATCATCAGTAATGGGCATCATCAGAAACGCACCATCAGTCATGGCATCATCAGAAACGCACCATCAGTCATGGCATCATCAGTCATGGGCATCATCAGAACCGTATCAGCCATGGGCATCATCAGAACCGCACCATCAGTCATGGGCATCATCAGAAACGCATCACCAATCCTGGGCATAATCAGTCATGGGCATCATCAGAACCGCACCATCAGTCATAGGCATCATCAGAACCGCATAGCTTCTAGCTAGTCTACAGCAGGGTTTCTCAGCCTGTGGGCTGTTGACCACCAGTGGGAAGTGTAGCAACATCTAGTGGTCCGCAGGCCCATCTTCGGGGGGGCTCGGGGGGATGCAGTAGTCCATAGTGGGCCTGTCACAGCACTTTAAGTATTAAGGTGTAAGTAACAATCGGCATCATCAGCCATGGGCATCATCAGAACTGCATCATCAGTCATGGGCATCATCAGTCATGGTATCATCAGTCATGGTATCATCAGTCATGGTATCATCAGTCATGGGCATCATCAGTCATGGGCATCATCAGTCATGGGCATCATTAGAACCGCATCATCAGTCATGGGCATCATCAGAACCACATCAGTCTTGGGCATCATCAAA
>CM067493.1:225018-262681 GCA_034552555.1 Semaprochilodus insignis | reverse complement strand
TGACCCTCAAGCTTGTGTGTGTGCTGAGATCAGGTTATAGTAGAGATGGCACTCAGCACATGATGCTGGCTGCTTTCTACGTGGCTGGGCTCTCAGAAGGTATAGGGTTCTCACACGTTCTGGGGGTCATACTCTTTTGCGTGTCTGTGGTTTTTGTGTTATGCGCGTGGCTCCGTCTGTGTGTTTGCATGCGTCGCCATGTTCCCCCCTCTGCCCGAAGTTCTCGACGCGTTCTGGATTACGAATGATGCCGGTTTTTCCCATCGTTATTTTTCATGTGAACTGCTTTGCTCTTGCCCTAAACTTCCAGTGCCAAGATAAGTCTGTCTGCAGGTATTTGAAAAAGAATGAAAAGCTGAAATCTGCGGCTTGCTCGCATACCCGAGCGCTCTAAACGCTCCAAGCCTGCGCAGATGAAAAACAGTTCTCCAAGAAGGACAAAGTTTTCTCTTAAGGCGCAAATGCACTAACTCAATCGCTCCAGTGTAAACAGAGTCATTCTGGGTGTTTTGATCAATTTGCAACATGAAGGCTCTGTCAGTAGTCTGATTGGTTGGTTTGATTGCATGCTTTTTTCCAGAACCTCTTCAGATTGATGCCTGTATATGAATTTATGCCTCATGCTGTTGCATTTTAGCTGCCACTGGGTTTGATTTGTTTGGTTTCGAATTTCCCATTATTGATTGAGAATCAGCTGGTAGTCTTTGCACCGCAGTGGTGGTGGCGGTTTGACTGGGCTGCATGCCAGAACACCTTTTACCACAGTAACGGAGTTTCACTTGGCAGCAAACCGGGACAGTTCTTACCCTGGTAGCAGAGTTTGATTAGGACGTGAGCTGGGACACTGCTTGTAGTAGAGTTCGCCCAAGTCACAAGTCGCAAACTTTGGATTGTGGTAATGAAGTCTAATAGGGCTATGAACTGGGACACTTCCTACTAGGGTGGCCACTTTCATAACCTCAAGAAGGAGAACATCCAGCCCCCAAAAGGAGGACATCATAAAGGGGTGGGGGGAGTCGGGCACGATACTAGAACAGAATTAAAATCATAATCTAACCTATATAACACATAACTGATGCTTTACTCACCTACTTGGGTGGAACGGGTGACATTCATTAGTCAGACAGGAGCTTACTAATTGACTAGCATTTGGAAGGCTGACCTGCTGACCAGACTGACAGGACGGGGAGTTGAAAAACCGAACTGTCCGGCCTAAAACCGGACCTGTGGCCACCCTACTTCCTACCATTGTAGCAGATTTTGACTAGGCCTGGTTTGCTATGTCTCCAGGTGAAAGGCATAGTGAAACTCTGCTACCATAGTCCAAGGTTGGTGGCCAGTTCAAACTCCACTACTGCAGTGAAAAAGTCCTGGCTCATGGTCAAATCAAACTATGCTGCTGTGGTAGATAGAGTCTCTGCTCATGGCCTAAGCAAACCCCACTACTGTAGTTAAAACAGTCTTGGCTAACGTTCTAATCAAACACCACTGCTGTTGTTAGAAGTGGCCCGGATCATGCCCTAGTCAAACTCCACTACCGCAGTGAAAAGACTCCTGGCTCACAGTCTAATCAAACTGTGCTGTGGTGAGAAGTGTCCTGGTTCATGGCCCAGGCATCGTGACCGGGCCATGAGTCGGGTTATTTTTCATTGTGCAGAGCGTGACTAGGCCTCAAACCGGAGATTGTGGACCACAGTAGTGGAGTCTGACTGGGTCTTAAACCAGAGATTTTGGACTGCAGTAGCAGAGTTTGTCAAGGGCTCAAGCCATGGATTATCGACCACGGTAGTGGTGTTTGGCCAAACCTCAAGATGGGGATTATGGACTGTGGTAGCAGAGTTTGAGTAGAGCTTAAGCCAGGGATTTGGGCCCAAAGTAGTGGAGTTTGGCTAGACCACAAGTCAGGGATTTTGGACCACAGTAGCAGAGTTTGACTAGGCCTCAAACTAGGGATTATAGACCACAGTAGCGGAGTGTGACTAGGCCACAAGATGGGGATTACGGGGATTATGGATCACAGTAGTGGAGTCTGACTAGGCCTCAAACCAGGGATTTTGGACCACAGTAGCAGAGTTTGACTAAACCTCAAGTTGAGGATTTAGGACCACAGTAGCAGAGTTTGACTAGGCCTCAAACTAGGGATTATGGACCATGGTAGGGGTGTCTGACTTTGCCTCAAGAGCGGGATTATCGACCACAGTAGCAGAGTTCGAATAGGTCTTAAATCAGGGGTTTTGGACAACAGTAGACCTCAAGTCGAGAACTTTGGACCACAGTAGTGGAGTTTGACTAGGCCTCAAACAACGGATTATGGACCACTGGAGCCAAATCCGACTTTGCCTCAAACCAGGGATTTTGGGACACGGTAGTGGAGTTTGACTAATCCCCAAATCGAGGATTTTGGACCACAGTATTGCGTTTGACTAGGCCTCAAACTAGGGATTATCGACTACGGTAGCAGAGTCCGACTTCTTCTCAAGCCGGGCATTATCGATCACAGTAGCAGAGTATGTCTAGGCTTCAATACAGCAATTATAGACCAAGATAGTGGAGTCTGACTAGGCTTCAAACCAGGGATTTTGGACCAGAGTAGTGGAGTGTGACTAGGCCACAAGATGGGGATTATGGACCACAGTAGTAGAGTCTGATCACTGAAACTATCAGGTGCACACCCTAAATTGTCAGGTATGCAGCCCATACTATCGTGTGCACACCCTGTACTATGTGGTTCTCACCAAATACTATCAGGGGGCGCACTGGATACTATCAGGTACACACCCGATACTGTGTATAAGGTGAGCACCAAATATGATGTGGTGCACACCAGATACTATCAGGTGCACACCAGATACAATGATACCATAAGGTGAGCACATAACAGTATCAGAAGCACACCAGAGATGTGGTAAGGTGTCAGGTGAGCACAAGATACTATACAAACAAAATACACCACGTCCGCCTCTGGTGTTCATATACAGTGTGCCGTTTTTGCCTTCTTGTGAGGTGTCTTTGTCACGTTGAAGACATTTTGCCCCTAAATTTATTTAATTACGCAAGACACAGAATCCAAAAGAAATGGAAATATTATATATAATATTTAAACATAGTAATCTGTACATGTGTATACAGTTTTGAAGACATTCAGTTGGACCAGCTCTAACTACGACAGCCTCAGAACTTCCCACAGTCGTCAGTTATATGACCGACAGCAGTTTCAGATTTACATCGCTTCACGCAGATGTGAACGAAGAAAAAACATAGAAAGACAACAAAAGCCCATAACTTTGCACCGTGGTCAGATTAGACGGGTTAATATGGTGCTTTACCTTATTTCCTCCGAGGTTTAACACAAGGCTCTAATTACATTCTTACCAAGGAATGTTAATAGCAACTTGTGCTTTTAGATAATGGAAACAAGCCTCTGGAGGCTGCGGGGAGCGGGCCGCGTTTCCACAGGCTCCGTTTCACCAGGCCAGCGAGACTGGTCACAGACGGAGTGCCGTCTGTTGTGAATTTTTTTTTTTTCCTTCTTTCTTTAGCCTGGGATTCCCTGCATCCCTCCATCGCTGTCACAGACCGAATGTACCATCGCTGACACTTGGCTTGAACTCACTTGAACTGCTGTTTGACATTGACGTAACTGTGGGTATAAACATGGTGGGTGTCGTATAAGCTGTGATGACAGAGTTTGTTCAGTGATAGAACAGGGTTATGTTGCCGGTACATGTGATTACAGGTGTCATAATGCTTGATGTTGTGATGGTTTACTAGCGTATACTCGGCTACAATTAGCATGTGATAAGCTATCATGATGATATCTGTCATGATGTTAACCAGTAACGGGGTTACCCTGTGGACATGTGGCGCATGACAACAAACCGTTCATCTTGGCGCTGACCACGGTGCCTACACACACGGATTCGTTGGTCGTCCCCACCAATACAAAAGCGCTATAACCACACTGTGGCCTGTCCAGGTTTTGGTACATTGTAGTGGCTAACAGCTCTGTCTGTCACACTGGGGTTTGATTCCCAGTATACACCCTATGATACAGTCCTTGGACAAGACTCCTAACACCACCTTGCCTACCTCTGTAAAGGTAAAATTCAAGTCACTTCATACTGCCAAATGCTGTAAACGTGAGCTGCCTTATACTCCCAGCATGCTTTTGCAACTGCTGTAGCAGCCAGAACACATTAACACCCAACCGAACAGGTAAACCAGCTCCATCTACTGTCCATGATTAGCTGTAGTGTCTATTGAAGTGACAGTAGGATCTACTGGGATCCATGTCTTCTCCCTTCTCACTCTGTCTTTCACACATTCCCATTCATTTCCCACTCCCTCCTCTCTCGTCTCCTGGCAGTGCCCTTCTCTCCATATATGCTGACCGTGCACCCCCAGCTACCGTATAATCATCTGCCTGGATACGGTTTTATAGACGCAGGAAATTATTAAGTGCATTCGCCGAATACACCGCGCTCCATTTGATACGAGTGATGAGGCCGAGACGTGAACGTGGACGCTGGTATGTTTGGAGTATAAATACAGGATGAGAGACTTTTTAAGGCTTGACATATTTGAGCAGTCGTCTTCATGCATGTGTGGAGGAGAATGGAAAGTTCAATATTTGACTAGCAGAACGGGTTTGCCGAAAGCGCGCTGACATGATCAGCTACTGAGGTGCAGCGCAGGAAATACGCGCTAATCGTGTTGCGTTCCTGGCCTCCGGTTGACCTTAGCTTTGGCAAGAATGCTTTCAGGAGATGGCAGCATAGACCTTCAGGCTTGTGCTGCTTGAAACCTGCATGAAACGGAATTTTTATTTGAGTCCTGTGACAGCGGAGGTCCTGCAACTCAGACGCTTGAAACGCAGCCATAACGGTTGTGAGCTTCTCTGCTGCTCGAAGCAGCCAATCAAAGTGCCGTTGACCCGTTCAAGTGATCATACCTATCGGCATCATTTCAGACAGTTGATTGTACCAGTGGATCAATGGACGAGACCCAGCGCCCTGATGAACTTTATGCAAGGCCTTTGGTACCTTGTTCTTAAGTGGTCAGGACCCCCTCAGGACCACCACAGAGCAGGTATTATGTGGGTGGTAAATCATTCTCAGCCCTGCAGTGACACTGACGTCGTGGTGGTGTGTTAGTGTGTGTTGAGCTGGTGTGAGTGGATCAACACTGTGTCCACTCACTGTCCACTCTATTAGACACTCCTACCTTGCTGGTCCAGCTTGTAGATGTACAGTCAGAGACGATAGCTCATCTACTGCTGCACAGTGCAGTGTTGGGCCTCCTCTGGTCCTTCCTCAGTTGTTGCAGGATGCTGCCCACAGGGTGCTCCCCACTGGATGCTGCCCACTGGAAATTGCCCAAAGGACGCTGTCCACAGGACACTTGATAGTTTTAGTTAGTGGATGATTCCCATCAGTGACACTGTGACACTGTCCAGCAGTGACACTGAGGTGTTAAAAACTCCAGCAACTTCTTCAGTTGTCGCAGGGCGCTGCCCACAGGACGCTGCCCACAGGACGCTGCCCACAGGACGCTGCCCACAGGACGCTGCCCACAGAATGCTGTTGGACACTGGATAGTTTTAGTTGGTGGATAATTCCCAGCAGTGGCACTATGACACTGGGTAGCAGTGACACTGAGGTGTTAAAAACTCCAGCAACTTCTTCAGTTGCCACAGGACGGTGCCCACAGGACGGTGCCCACAGGACAGTGCCCACAGGACGCTATTGGACACTGGATAGTTTTGGTTGGTGGACGATTCTCAGTCCAGCAGTGACAGCAGCACTATATCTTTTGTAGAATTTGGTCAGTCTGTTCTTCATGTTGCCTTTGAAAGCATATACCATCTAAGCAAGCAAGTGTCACATGAAGACGCAGCAACTGGCCAAAGCTAGATGTTTGGAGGGCTGTATTTTTCCATCTGTGGTGTTAATTTCAATTGGCTCGTACTTCCAACAGCCAATGTCTTGGGTTCCCTTGCGGGATTCTTCCATGTGTTTGCATCAATCGCCAGGGAGACAGCGACACTAGAGACTTTCCAGCAAAACAGCCGGCTTTTAGGAGACCGCACGGATGATCCGGTGTGATTTAATTATGGTAAAGAGAGAGGGAGAAAGACGATGAGCGATTTTGATGAGGGTATGAGGGAGGAAGAGGGGAAAATGGGAGACAGAAGAAGAGAAAAGAGAAAGGAGTACTATAAATTTCTCGGAGGGAAATAAGCAAGCTATCCAAATGAGTGAAGGGAGAGAGGGAGAGAGAGGTTTTGGAGTGTGAGGCAAACCTCAGAGGTCAGAGACTCTTTTGGCTTTCTCAAGTGGCGTGTATGGGCGGGTGTGCGAGAAAGAATCAGTGTTTTCAAGGGCAAAAAGCATTAAATCTGTGGTGTCAAAACAAATTCCCTGGCGAGACTAACCGCATTCTCCGTATCTTACTAATGCAGACTTTACAGCAAACAAGGAGGAAAGCATTCAGTGAGGTCACCGAGATGGGTTTTGTCGGACCGTCCTAGGACGATGCCTCATAGAGTTCTTATTTTTGCCGAGAGTGTATTAAAGGGCCAAAAATCGGCCTGTTTCAAAAACCGACGCTACCAAACTCTATTTTTTGGGGGTGCAAACCCTTGTTGCTAGGGTGGGACCCTCAAGGGTACGCCTTGCATACCTTCAGTTAAGGAAAATACATGTGCAAAATAATGATTGATTTGTTTACAGCTCAATTAATGGGCTAAGTTGGATAGTTAGCACATTGGCAATTAGCAGCTGTAGCTAGGAGAAGCAGGACTTTTCAAAATGATTCAAACAGCTCGTTGTGAAATCATAGTTTCTGTGATTTCTCCAAATGAATAGTTGCACAAGTAGCTGCACCCAGAAGGAATTAACTGACAGGAATGAAACTTGCATAGATTTGACATGGTGAGACATGCTAACGATTCAAGTTTCACGCCCGGCCGTGCATGTGACGTAGGCAAGGACAAGCCTTATCGCTGTACCTGACTGACCCAACAGCCACGATTGCAGACACTCAGCGAGCAGTGATGCCCTTCGTAAGTCATCCTGTTAGTGCAGCACCATTGGCAGACGGCTGCACCACGCAGGACTACATGCACAGACACCGTTACGACGACTGCAATGGTGTCGTGCCAGACTGTCATGGAGTGACTCAGAACGGCAGCGGGTCATCTTCAGTGACAAGTCCCGCTTTTGTCTTGGTGGAGACGAATCCGTGTGTGGAGGCACCGTGGTCAGCACCAAGATGAATAGTTTGTTGTCATGCGCCACATGTCCAGAAGGCCTGGACCACCTGCAAGAAGTGTTTGAGAATATTCAAGCTGCATGGGATGGATTATCACAGGACTCCATGCCGAGACGTCTGGCATGTTGCGTTAACAAACATGGCGGCCCGACTAGGGTTCCAGGCTGCGAAGGGGATGTCAGCACTTTTCGTTCTCTTCCCAGGGATCCCACGGGTACGTGGTTGATGTTCGTCTTTAAATGAGGCTGACGTTGCTTCCCATTTACCAGCTTCTTAATGCAATGTTCCGTTCCACCTTAAATGCTGCAGCTTGTACAGGCACCAGCATGTAACTGCAGCACCATTTAAGATGGAATGGAAAGCTTGCGAATAGGAACTTGAGGTCCCACATCTTTATCAGGATCCTGGAACAGCTTTAATCCTGCAGTCTGCTCATTTCACTCCGGACAGTTTCCCAAACTCTTGGAAAATACGGAGCAGCTCAGCTCAGCGTTTGACCCTGAAGAGACG
The DNA here is from genome assembly GCA_034552555.1 of Semaprochilodus insignis. NCBI lineage: Eukaryota > Metazoa > Chordata > Actinopteri > Characiformes > Prochilodontidae > Semaprochilodus > Semaprochilodus insignis. The sequence continues at coordinate 254,899 of CM067493.1, read as the reverse complement.
AGCAGCTCCACCTTTATTACTATCACAACCCCAACAGCAGCTTGTAAGTAGCAGCCATGCTGTATGATTGTATCTGTGTTTGCCGGTTGAAGCAGATCATCTTAAACTGATAGTTCCATAGTGAGGAACAACTTTAATCTACTGTGTGTTGATGTCCAGATGGAAACCCAGTAGCTAGTACAGCTAACATTAGCTACTAGCATTAGCTCCAAGTAACAAGTGTAGATAACTAAGTATCATGAGGGCGGAGCTTATTTCCCTCATTTTATTCAGTCTATTTCCACATGTTACTTCTGTGTGATCATTGCAGTGGGCATCTCGCTGTAAACCAGCCAATCAGAGCAGAGCTCTTAGCTTATTCCTGAGCTCACCAAGCAAAGGAAAATGGCTTGTTTCATTCTAGGACTGAACCATAGGGTGTAAATGGGGGTGTTAAACCACACCTGGGTGTTTTTCACCCCCAACATACTGTCTATGTAGACCTGAGTTAATAGCTTCAGTTGAGCTTTTTAAAGTCACAGCATGAATTTAAACTACACATCTGACGCAGAGTGTAAGAGTATTAGCCAAGCGTTTATGAGGCCAGGTAGAACAGCCAGAGGGTCTCAGTCCACGGCCAGCGCACGCACATAAATACAGAGCCAGTGCTGCAGGAAACTAAGCTCATCTAAATTCTCAAACTGGCATCACGCTCAGTGCTGACTCAGAGAACAAACCGCATTCTGACCACTTCAACGGCACTGAGGTCGAGTCTGTCATTTTTGTCAGTAGGGTGATTTTCAACCCCCCTTGCGGAAACAGACGGAGCAAACTCTGCAGACGAACGCCTTTCATCAGTTCCAGTGAGGATAACTCTCCGCAGCTTTGGCTGGACTGATGTTTAGGTCAGTACACTCTCGGATCCTTGAGGCAGCACTTTGGTGAATCATTGGTTCTGCGATTCAGTGCGAGAGCTTCTGACTTCCAGACTTGTTGTTCTTGATGGATGCGTTCGCTGTAGCACATAGTTTATCTGGAGCTGACTGATCTCCTACACTACGGCACATCACAAATCAGTTTGGCGGCTGCATGTTTCTAGATAGAGATGCTCTGTGAAGGATGATGCCTTCTCCCATAGATGTGCCTGTGTGAAGCCGTCCATTGCAGTTCATAAATACTCGGACAGCAGCCGTTTTCTGCTCCCTCTGTGTTGGCTGAACCACGTAAGACTCCCCTGTTTACTAGGAGTGGTAAACACTCAAGGCCTCTTTCATGGCATTTTACCATGATATGCCGTATGTAAGCTCGCTGGACAAAAACAAAGAGTCCCCTGTGACTGAAATGTACCTAATAGCATATAATCCCTCCACCAGCACCAATAACAGCTGTAATTGGATTTGGCATGGACTGGACAAGTTTCTGGATGTAGGCCACATCAGTGTTCAGACACTCACAATTGCTCAGTTGGGCCAGATTTGGTGGATGCCTTGCCTGGCGCAGTTCCGAGGAGAAGTCCCTGTAGACTGGGATTTGTGTCACTGCTGGTAGACCCGTATGACCGTATGCTTCCATACACCTGCAGATTCAGCAAATTCCTTCACACTATGGTCTTTGGCACGCCCAAATGCAGTCACTCCTTTTAGCCAATCATTAACATCTGCTTTGGAGCCATTTTCCACACATGGAACGAGACATTCCCTGCACTGTAGCACCTCTTCCCAGTCTATAAATCCCACCATCCATGCAGTAATACACACTAGTGAACACACACACACACACACACCCACCAGGGGGCAGTGAGCACACTTGCCCAGGGCGGTGGGTAGCCCTATCCATGGCACCTGGGAAGCAGTTAGGGGTTAGGTGCTTTGCTCAGGGGCACTTAAGTCATATCCTGTCGGTTCCTGGGGTTGAACTGGCGACCTTCCTTTCACAATGACTGGTTCCCTAACCTCCAGCCTTCGACTGCCCCCACTGATGGTGATCGTATCACCTGTTTTCTTATATTGGGTCATAACTTGCCTCTCTAGACAATCACATATCATATTTTATTGGGTCATTTTATGGTATGAGGTCATTGGGTCCTAGTGTATCATACTCAATCACACTGGACCATAACATGTTGTATTGATTCATTGTATATTAGGGGTTGCACAGACTAGTTGACTTTAATGCTCAGCCTTGACTAAGTCGACTAGTCACTGGTCACTTGATTTTGGGGTCTGTATTTCTGGTTTCCTAAAGGCTAGCAATGCAACCCAGAGCTTACTGGGAAGGTCACATCTTGCTCTACTGACCTGTGGAGTTTGCAGTTTCTCCAATGACCAACGTCAACTTGGATTTAGCTGAAGACTACCATAAAAAGTCATGTGTGGTTGGAGAGGGAGCATGACACCCTATAATCCTGTACAGTTTGAAGCCGGTTTCTCTTATTTTAGTGTTTCTATCGTGCTAAGAATTCGAGCTGACCAGATCAGACTAGACTCCACTGGGCCATAAACATACACTCATTGTCAAAAGAATAGCTGCACCGAGTGGGATTGCAGTGCTATTGGGAAGGAAGATAAAGGTTCCCATCATTTAGACTGATATGATCAATATTTATTGAGCTACACATACAGAAGTAGTGTCTCTCAGTGTGGCGTCGGGCCGCCATGTTTGCTAACATGGCAACATGCCAGACGTCTCCGTATGGAGCTGTAGAGGTTCCTAATGGTGTCCTGTGATGATCCATCCCATGCAGCTTGAATATCCTCACACAGCTCCTGCAGATGGTGCGGTAGGGGTAGAGGTGGAGTAACACCAGGCCTTCTGGACATGTGACAACAAACTGTTCATCTTGGCGCTGACCACGGTGCCTCCACACATGGATTGGTTGGTCGTCTCCACCAAGACAAAAGCGGGACTCGTCACTGAAGATGACCCGTTGCCATTCTGGCACATCTGGCATGACACCATTGCAGTCTTTGGCGATGTTGACGTGGTGTTAAGGACAGTTGTCGTAACAGTCTGCGTGCATGTAGTCCTGCGTGGTGCAGCCGTCTGTCAATGGTGGTGGCACTAACAGGATGACTCATGGAGGGCATCACTGCAATGTCTGCAATCGTGGCTGTTGGGTCAGTCAGGTACAGCAATGAGGCCCGAATTGTAGGCCTGTAATAGATAGACAACAGATGTCTGTTACTTTGGTGTGGTCTGAAAGAAGACATGTTGTGCCAGCAAGACAGGCCAAGATCAGACGGACAGAGACGAACACAGATACGGGAGAGAAAGAGAGGGGGAGGGGGCACAGGGGTTATAGAATGTAAACCAGCAGTGGACAAAAGCCCAAGTCTAATAACCATCACACATTGCAGCGAGGGGTCCGGAGAGTGCTGAGAAAGCCGGGATGCTTCTGTAGCTGATCCTTATACAAATAAACCCGCATCGCAGACCACCACAGCACGCAGCAACCCAATACCCCCACAGCGCAGAGACAGAGATGCCAGCGGTGAGCGAGCGAGAGAGCAGGTCACTCCCAGCGAGGAAAGAAAGGCTCCTGGGTTAAGACCCACGCCAGGCTCGACTTTCGTGTTGGCCTAATCAGGAGATACATTAGACTCACGAGATTCACAGGAAAGAAATCTGTTCTGCCGCTGCCTCAGTAGTCCCACACACATCCCTGAAACACTTGGATTTGGTTTCAGTCAACATCATCAGGAACGCTGTCAGGGGGTCTTCAAACTGGTCCTCTGGCCCACCGGACAGTCCACGTTTTAGCTACACCCTAACTCACAATGCATGGAGGAGGGGGGCTGAGGGCTGGTCTGAAAACCTCTGATCCAAGTTCTAGATATTAACCACAGACTCGAAAGTGCTAGATAACTGTCTTGCGTTATATGATGGTAAATTCAGGGGGAACTTAACTACACTAACCTAAAATGTTTAATGGGTTCTAGATATTTCATTGCCACAAGAGCTTGTTGCAAACTCCAAATTGCAATATAATTGTTAGTCTCTGGTCACATGATTTTGGGGTCTGTATTTCCAGTTTCCGAAAGGCTAGCAGTTCTTGATACCAACCGCAAACTCAGAAAGTGCTAGATAATTGTCTTGGGTTATATGACGGTATATTCAGGAGGAGCTTAACTAAACTATACTGCAATGCTTAATGGGTTCTAGATATTCCACTGCCACAAGCGTTGCAGTATTGTTTGAGTTTGAATACAGTGGTAAGTTCCAAAGCAGTTGAGCCAGACTACACTTACAAGGTTCTAGCTACTAAACTGATAAAAGACATAGCAGACTGCCTTAAATATTTGGAGTAATAAGGCGGTAACAGTTCAGACCACTGCAGTGCTGAGAATGAACCACTACCCACAGAATACCTGCTCTGTGGTGGTCGTCTGGTGGTCCTGTGGGGATCCTATGGGGGTCCTGACCATTGAAGAACAAGGTAGTAAAGTATACAGAGAAACAGATGGACTACAGTCTGTACCTGTAGAACTACAAGGTGCTCCTATATGGTCAGTGGAGCTGATACAGTGGACAGTGAGTGTAGATACAAGGTGTTTAGGTGTTAGAGACTAAACTAACGGTGGTATTGAAACTGCTACTGTGGCTTTGCTGATACCACATGCAGTAATGTACGCCATTAGCTCACTGGAGATTGGCGTCCAGGAACACCTGCACTGCATTCACATGGCCACTGAATGACTTTGCAGGTTTCAGACTAATGGAAAACGCTACATGAGAGTCGGAACCCCGGAGAAGTCCTGTTTATCATGTCTGATTAATGGCCGGCACTCATTTCCTCATAGCATAAACATGAATCTCTGTTTATAGTGTCATTACATGTGAGCTTGATGACTTTATTAGTATTCGGAATATCAGGGCAGCTTTTCCCGGGGAATATGTGGAATGCGAGTGAAAGCTCCTGAGAATAGTTTTAGCCATATGTTTTCACTGGAGCTTGACAATGGTATGGTGTGCATGCATACATTCATATAGGTATGCGCTCATAAACTGTTTTAAATCATGACATCAGACATTCCCTTTGCAACATATATGGCAGCTCCCAAAACAATCACAGCATTCCAGAATAGCTATACCTACCATTCGGGAACGTGGGACCATTGCGTATCCCGTTTGGGCTCAACATTTGTGACCTAAACGCAAGCAAACGAGCGTTCGAGGTTTTCAGCCCTGTGAAGTCTGTAATCTGGACCTATAGATTTTGGGTTCTGAAGTTTCCAGAACTTTCAGGAAGTCTTATCAAAAGTCTAATCATGTGCTCCCACCTCATTTTCATCTAAAAGGATATCTCTTATGTGACATACTACAGTAGTTTGTAGTAATATACACCCCCTGTGTGTAGTATACAGTACAGTAACAAGTTCTGACCTACAGTGTAGTATACTAATACAGTCACATGACCAGTTACCTCACATTTACCTCAGAGCTGTTATTACTGTATCCACTGTTTAGAGCTAGCTGCTGCTAACGCTGCTCAGTTCACCTGAAACTTTCTGAGGCTCATTCTGATGAACACACACCCCACTACAATCACTACACCACATTTATACTCAGAGGTGGCTGCGCACTGCTCCCCAGTGTTACCCACCGCCATTTTCTCTGGCTGAAGCAGGCTGAGAGCTGGTGAGGCTGCGGTGCATGATGGGATGCAGTACACCATGAAGATAGCTCCACCTGTATACTAGAAACTCTGACTGGAGTAGAACACCATCCGGGTATCTCCAGTGCACTACAGATCTTCAGTTTGGTCACATACTACATACTACTATTAGGCAGATTTAGTACACGTGTAGTATGTGGTATAACATTTCAAATACAGCCTTAGTTTACACTGGCATGACACCATTACAGTCTTTGCTGACATTGACGTGGTGTTAAGGACAGTCGTCGTAACGGTCTGTGTGCATGCAGTCCTGCGTCGCGCAGCCGTCTGCCAATGGTGCTGAAACAGGATGACTCATGGAGGACATCACTGCTCGCTGAATGTTCGCAATTGTGGCTGTTGGGTCAGTCAGGTGCAGGGATAAGGTCCGTCTTTGCTTACGTCACATGCGCTGCCAAGCGTGAAACTTGAATCATTGGCATGTCTCACAATGTCAAACCTACCCACCAAGTTTCATTCATGTCGGTTGATTCCTTCTGGGTGCAGCTATTTGTGTAGCTATTCTGAATTTTTATTGAATTCGCATAATTGAATTTGCATTGCGCATCAATGCATTTAGAACCCCCTTTTCCAAAACAATTGGTGCCCGTTTGGAATTTCATCCCAGGAACACTTTTCCGTAAAGTTAGTACAGTTAGATGTTGAGATCTGTGATCAGCTCTTCAATTAACAGCACACTGTAAGCGTTTGGAAACTGAGGAGACTCTCATTGCGGAAGTTCTGAAAGTGTGTTTCCAAACCCCACTGTGTGAAGGCACGGTGGTCAGCACCAAGGATATTACCATAGCATGTTAGTGCCAGCACCACTGGCAGACAGCTGCACCACGCAGGACTACGCCACCCTACACTACCCTTAACACCACATCGACGTCGCCAAAGACTGCAATGGTTTGGTGTCAGACTGTCATGGAGTGACTCAGAATGGCAGCGGGTCATATTCAGTGACGAGTCCCGCTTTTGTCTTGGTGGAGACGACCAACGAATCCATATGTGGAGGCACCGTGGTCAGGGCCAAGATGATGAACGGTTTGTTCATCATCTGTCACACATCCAGAAGGTCTGGTGTCACTCCACCTCCACCCCTACCGCACCATCTGCAGGAACAGTGTGAGAATATTCAAGCTGCATGGGATGGATTATCACAGGACACCATTAGGGACCTCTGCAACTCCGTGCTGTGACGTCTGGCGTGTCGCGTTATCAAAAAAATGGCGGCCCGACGCCATACTGAGACACCAAAACCATGTCAAATATTAAGAAGATTAATCAAAATATCTCTTCTTCTAGTTATAACCCCAAATTCTGATGTTGACTGAAAGTAGAGTATCTCGTTTCTGACAGAATGTCTTCGCTTTCAAAATCTAGGTGTGTATACGATACAGTCTGCAGGCTCCTCCAGCAGTGTGGAGCGTCCTAAGGGCCTCTACGGACTGGATTGAGAAGCCGTGACATATGCCGTAAGGGTCTTAAGGAGGGGTTAACTAAGAAACTATGGGTCTGTGTATCCTTAATGAATAGTGATGAGACAAACACACACACACACACACACACACACACACACACACACACACAAACCAGGCCAAATTAATTAGCAGCTTGTGTAGGGAACATGCCTGTACCAGCAGAAACAGTATCCCTCACTTTCTGTCCCATCAGGGAATGTTTCGGATGGAATAGCTGTCTATTACAAGAAAAGACAGGTGCATACACACAAACACGCGTACACTAATAGACGCTGAATCCTTGCTTGGCGTCGGAGCTCTGGCTATCAGTGCTGTGGATGAAGTGTGGACTGAAGCGCATTGTGTTGCCCCATCTTGTGTAGACCTGCAGCATCTCCAGCATGTTTCTGCTTACATTTACATGTTCTGATTCATTTTTATTCCCTCCACAATTGCTGTCAGCGCCTGCCATGCTGCTCAGCTGTTTTGAGTTTGGAGAGCCATATTTCTCTTCTGGAGGCCAACAGTTGACTGCTTTCTTTTTCTCCCTCCTATATCTTTCTTCTGTCTCTTTCTTGTCTTTTTCACTGGCTGGGAATCTGAGGGATGTTCCACTTCAAGCATTTGCATGAAAAGACCCATAGCTTACATTTTTGTTTCGTTCCTTGTGGTCCACTAGTGGCATTATGACCGTTAAGCTGGTCCTAATTTCTACAGAAGCATTTTCTCTCTCTTTGTACACTCATCGTCAATAAAACAGCTGCACCCAGAAGGAGGTGTGGGATTGCAGTGCTAATCGGGAAGGAAGATAAAGGTTACCAGGAGCAATAAATGATTTAGACTGATATGATCAATATTTATTGAGCTACACATACAGAAGTAGTGTCTCTCAGTATGGAGTCGGGCATGGAGAGGTTCCTAATGGTGTCCTGTGATAATCCATCCCATGCAGCTTGAACATTCTCAAACATTTCCTGCAGATGGTGCGGTAGGGGTGGAGGTGGAGTGACACCAGACCTTCTGGACGCGTGATGCTTGACCACAAACCGTTCATCTTGGTGCTGACCATGGTGCCTCCACACACAGATTCATTGGTCATCTCCACCAAGACAAAAGCGGGACTCGTCACTGAAGATGACCCGCTGCCATTCTGAGTCACTCCATGACAGTCTGGCATGACACCATTGCAGTCTTTGGTGACGTTGACGTGGTGTTAAGGACAGTCGTCGTAACGGTCGGTGTGCATGTAGTCCTGCGTCGTGCAGCCGTCTGCCAATGGTGCTGGAACTAACAGGATGACTCATGGGGGACATCACTTACTGCTTACATGCTTACTGAATGTCTGCAACCGTGGCTGTTGGGTCAGTCAAGTACAGCGATAAGGCCCCTTCTTGCTAACGTCACATGTGAAGCAGACCATGAAACTTGAATCATTGGCATGTCTCACGATGTCAAACCTACCCACCAAGTTTCATTCCTGTCGGTTGATTCCTTCTGGGTGCAGCTATTGTGCAACTGTGGTTTTGGTGATGAAAGTGATTAAACAGGCTGGTTCTGTTACTGAGTAATATGTTTGAGCTCTGTTCTGATTGGCTTCAATGGTCAGGACCCCCACAGGACCAACACAGAGCAGGTGCTATGTAGTTGGTGGATCATTCTCAGCACTCCAGTGACACTGGCGTGGTGGTGGTGTGTTAGTGTCTGTTACGCTGGTGTGCTTGAACCTCATGTCCGCCTACCCACACCTGCCTACTTTGGCTTATGCACATGGTCCTTGTCAACCTCTGCCTTAGCTGTAATCCACTCCACTAGTGAAGGGCAAGCGAAGGCTCCAGACTCGTCTCACCCCGCACACATGAAATGCTTTAGTGTTGCAAAACAGTCAACGTTTTTAGGCTGAAAACAAGCCATATGAACATGCACATGGCACCAAACAATGAGCATCACATCATGTGCCATCGCTGTCAACACACGATTTGTGGACAAAAAGAATCAGTAAGACTTTGTGTGTGAGTGATTTACTGGATGTTTACTGGATGGTTGTGATTACTAACATATTTCCTCTGCAGCACACTTGCAGCTCATTTGCTGCTTGCCTGTTTGCTTCTACAAGCATCCAGTAATTGTTCGATCCTGCCCCACTCAGGCTAACATAATACCACCACCCCCGCCCCCGCCCCCGTACCCCCAATGTACAAGCCTGCAACCTGTTAACTGTTTACCCGCAATGCAGATCACGTGGCTCCCACGGGCGAACCTACCTTGTGTAGACCTCAGTAAACTCATGTCTCTCTCACTCACCTATCTTCTAAAGTCCTTTACCCTTCTGGGTCATTGGGGTACCGGAGCTTATCCCAGCGCTTATTGGGTGGAAACCAGGAAACACCCTGGACAGGCCACCAGCCTATCACAGGGCAGGTACACAGGCCTATGCATTCACACTTACACCAAGGGTCATCTCCTGTTTACCTGACTGCATGTCTTTGGACTGTGGGAGGAAGCCGGAGCACTGGAGGAAACCCACAGGGACACGTGGAGAACATGCAAACTCCACACAGAAAGGACCCCAGTCCCTGGGAATTGAACCCAGACCGCGCCACCCTACCTGTTTGCTTCTACAAGCATCCAGTAATTGCCAGATCCTGCCCCGCTCAGCCTAACATAATACCACCACCCCTCCCCCCAGTGCACAAGCTTACAACCTGTTAACTGTTTACCCACAGTGTAGATCACGTGGGACCCATGGATGAACCCACCTTGTGCAGACCTCTACAGTAAAGTCTCATCACTCTCACTTACCCGTCTTCTAAATTGCTTTATCCTTCCGGGTCACTGGGGTACTGGAGCCTATGCCAGCGCTCACTGGGCGGAAGGCAGTAAACACCCTGAACAGGCCATCAGTCCCTAGCATCTCCCGTTCACCTGACTGCATGTCTTTGGACTGTGGGAGGAAGCCAGTGCACCGGAGGAATCCCACAGGGACACGTGGCAAACATGCAAACTCCACACAGAAAGGACCCCAGACCCTGGGAATCGATCCCAGACCCTTCTTGCTGTCAGTCGACAGCACCACCCACTGTGCTTTTACAAGCATCCAGTAACTGCCCGATCCTGCCCACCGCTCAGCTAACAAAATACCAACCCCTCCCCGCCAATGCACAAGCCTGCAACCTGTTAAGTGTTTACCCACAGTGCAAATCACGTGGGGACCCATGGGTGAGCCCACCTTGTGCAGACCTCAGTAAACTCACTTATCTTCTAAAATCCTTTATCCTTCTGGGTCAATGGGGTGCTGGAGCCTATCCCAGCGCTCACTGGGTGGAACGTAGGTAACACCCTGGACAGGCCACTGGTCCATTGCAGGGCAGACACACGTTCACTCACAGCTAGAGGGGACGATTTAGCATCTCCAGGTCACAGCGCTCTGTAAGCATTTGGAAACTGAGGAGACTCTCATTGCCGTAGTTCTCAAAGTGCGTTTCCTAACCCCACTTTTTTAGAAACGCCCTGTGTGGAGGCACCGTGGTCAGCTCCAAGACAAACGGTTTGTTGTCACGTGAGTTCACCAGACTGCATTCTTTAGACTGTGGGAGGAAGCCGGAGCACCCGTGGGAAACCCATGCGGACACAGGGAAAACATGAAAATTCCACACAGAAAGGACGATACTAGAACAGAATTAAAATCATAAACTAGCCTATATAACACATACATGATTGCTTTACTCACCTAATTGGGTGAAATGGATGAGATTCGTGAGTCAGACAGTAGCTTACTAATTGACTAGCATTTAGAGGACTGACCTGCAGTTAGCCAGTAGGCATGTCATGATGTCACAGTGTCACATGACCTTGTTAAACCAATGAAATGCAAGGCATGTCTTTTGACACGGACGTGAGCCAATGGCACACGTAATGTTGTTGGCGAGTGAACATTTTAAATAGTTCGTCCCTAAAAAAGGACTAATAGGCGTCTGTCCAGGTACTGTGGAGGACTGGGAATTGAAAAACCGGACTGTCCGGCCTAAAACCGGACGTGTGGCCACCCTAGTCATCAACACAGCTTTACTTACATTATGAAACTGTACCAGATCGGAATGTCATGCTGAAAACCGATGGTGGTGGTGGCTGGACCGTCTCGAAATCACAGCAACAAAGGGTGTCGACTTTCCTGGGAAGGATTTGCTGGGATGAATTAAGCCCTCAAAACCGGAGATATTTAAAGCATTAAACGGTTTGAGCTTGAATAAAACTAGTTTGAGTCAATTGGCACCGGCGGGTTTATGTAGTTGCCAGAGTTCCCTAGTAAGGGGTGCTTTTAATTAGTGTCGGAATTTTGGCCCGGGATAAGAACATGACGTTGATAGCAGCTCTGCATGTAGATCCAAAACAAACACACATGCACACACACAGAGTTTGTTTTCAGGAAGAAGAGGGTTCCCATGTTATTATGAAAAATGATACCCTTAAAATATTTATCAGGGACTCTAATATCAATAAACTCTTCAGAGCACAACAATATCGGGACCTAAATATTTTCCCTGCACGCCCACGTTTGGCCAGCGCTCCCGGTTTGTGTTTCCCACCGGGGCTTGAGGCTTTCAAAGCACCATTGCTGGACCCATGCTGAGCCCTTGGAGTGAAGGCTTCAGTGCGGAGTCATGTTAGGATGAGGGGCTGATTCCCAGTGAATGGCATGGAGGGTCTAGTCTGAGAGAGCCAGCATTGGCCAGTCCATGTCTTGTTTGCTTGGTTCTACTGCACGTCTGCATTTGATTAGGGTAACAAGTGATAATACAAGTCTTGAGGTTGCGTCAGTGTTCTCAGACAGATGTTCATATCGGTTTTGAACAGCTGGTTGGCTCTCTATAGGCTTAAACTATTCCATAACTCATTATACCAGCCTTCTCCTGGAACTGAGAACAATGAGGAAGAAGGAGGAGGAGCAAGAGATAAAGGAGGAGGAGGAGGAGGAGGAGAAAGCAAGATAATCAGGAAGCAGAAGAAGAGGAAATGAGATGATTCTGAAGAAGGAGGAGAGGAGGAGGTGAAAGAGGAGAAGAAGGAGTGAAAGACAGAAAAAAGAAAAGGTCAAAATGGGAAGGAGGAGAGGAAGGAGGACGAAAAGAGATAATTATGATAGGAGAAGAAGAGGAAACGAGAGGATTGAGGGGGACAAGGAAGAAAGGAGGCAGAGATGTTGAAGGTGGAGGGCGAAGAGATGGAGAAGATGATGGAGGAGAAGAAAGAAGAAACGAGAAGATAATTAGGAAGCAAAAGACGAGGAAATAAGATTATACTGAAAAAGAAGGAGGTGGTGAGAGGGAAAAGAAAGAGGAGGATGAGTAGGATGATAGGAAAGAGAAGAGAGGAAAAGAAAAGAACAAAAGGACAGTTATGAAACAGAATGGGAGGAAGTGAGGTGATTGTGAAAGGAGAAGAGAAGGAAAGGGAAGCAAGGCAAGGCAAGGCAAGGCAAGTTTATTTGTATAGCACCTTTCATACACAAGGGCAATTCAAGGTGCTTTACATAAAAGGGAGAGAATACATAGAAAAACAAAATAAAAGCAAAATAATTCATTTAAAAATCATTAAAATATAATAATTAAAATCATNCAGAGATGCGTCTGAACGGCAGGGAAGCAGGAAGCAGAATGAAAGCGGACGAGGATGAAAAGAAAAGAGAAAAGGAAAGAAACAAGGATAATTATGAAGGACAAGACGAGGAAATAAGATGATGTAGGAGGACGAGCAGGAAAAGGAGGCAGAGATAAAAAAGGAGGAGGAAGACAAGGTGTGGCACATGAGGTGGAGGAGGAGGAAGACAAGATGATGGAGGAAAAAGAAAGAAGAAACGAAGATATGATTTCATATGAGAGGATGAGAAAGAGGAGAAGATTGATAGGAAAGAGAAAAGGAAAGAAACAAGAAGGAGGAAGTCAAAGAGGAAACAAGAAGAGAACTATGCGAGAGAGGAGGAAGAAATAAGATGATTGTGAGGAAGAAGAGGAGAAAAAGGAGGATGAAAAGAAAACAAAAGAGGAAAAAAAATAAGTAGATAATATGAAGAAGGAGGAAGGTGAAAAGGAGAAGAAAGAGGGAGGAGATAAAAGAGAAAAGAAACAGAAACAAGGTAACTATGAAGCAGAAGAGGAAAGAAGATGATGGAGGAGAATGAGGAAGAACAGGAGGCAGAGATAATGGAGAGGGAGGAAGAAAAGATGCAGGAGGAGGAAGCAAAAGAAGAAACAAGAAGACATAAGATGATCATGAAGAAGAAGGAGGAGAGGAAGAGGAGAAGAAGGATAAAGAAAGGAAACAGTCGTGTTGAGGCAGAAGAAGAGCAAACAAGCAGATGAGGGCGAGGGGGATGAAATGGTGAGGGCTAAAAAGAAGAGAAGAAGAAAGAAAACGAGAATTATGAAGCAGAAGGAAAAAGAAAGAGCAGCATTTCCGATACAGCACTTTACTGCAGTAGCTCCCTGTACCGGCATGCTCTTCCTGTTCCTTCAGACGCTGGACTGCAGCTCCAGTTATTTCGGTTCTGTAAACTTCCATTTAAATTCCATGTCTAGAACACGTGCCGTGACTTTCTACATTCCTCTTCTACAACTGGAGCCCGGGCCAGCACCATGCATGGCGGGGTTATATTTAGTGTGGTGGATGGGCGTAGTGCACCTGGTCACTCCCTGCGCTTCTTTCTATTTGCGTGGGCAAAGTTACAGCCAGGGGGGCTGGGGGCGGTAGTCTGGGGCACAGCCTGGAGGGGCCTAGGCTTCCTCATGTTGAAGCCAGACAGCTCCAGATTGCTTTCTGAATGAGCTTTCCCATTCACTCTGAATTAATGACGGTGTGTCCAGTAATAACAGAAGCATTGTACAGCTTTAGTGCAGCGAGAGAACACAGTACAGGAAACGCACACGCTGCAAGTCCTCTGGTCTCTGATTTAAGGGAGTAAGGATTTAAGAGGTCGTTCAGGCATTCTCCAAATGCGTTGCTGCCTGCTGACACTGTTGTGACAGTTCCATAAGTGCATGCCCACCATTAGTCAAATTTCAAACCACATCTGAGGCACCATGATGTCCATGTCAACTTCCCTGGTGTTTGATGCTACAGCCATGATAATAGTGGGTGCCAGATGGATGGGACGTTCCAATTTCGAAGTTGTGCAGACATTTAACACTCCTCGAGTTCACTAGAAGCAAACCCCAGGCGACCAATCCCCAGATTTCGGAAGGACTAAAGATCGATGCTCTGGACCACTCACTGAGCAGACCTGGATCTGGAAAACAGTTCTAGGTATCACAATTGGCCTTGCTGTCTCTGGGTGGGCAGGATCGTCCTCTCTCCACCGCCCCCCCCCCAATTGCTTAGTGGAATGCTAGACTTTGTGGGCATCTGTTAGCTGATGGAACTGAATTAGTGGTTAGTGTTCTCCTCCAAGTGTGTTGAGCTGTCCAGTATATGTGATGGAGCTTGATGTGATTCAGAGGAAGCATGTGTTAGCCTTCACCCACCTAGCACTGTGTGATTCGGGGGGGGGTGGCTAGTGAGTGGAACTGGACACGACTAAACTTTTGCAGATTGTGGGAACTTGGCAGGGCTGTGTTCACAGCTACCTTATGTAGTGATCTAGGAACGCCGTTAGCCTGAATATACACCTAGTCCTGTTAAAGGTGGGACTCAAGCTCATTAGCTGGAACAGTAGTTGTTTCAGTAAAGGGAGTGGTCAGCAGTCATGGCATCAAGTTTGAAACTTGTTTTCTGTATGCATCCAGACGCTCATTCTTAATATACATTCCCCACCAATCCCACATAAACACACACACACAAGATCTAATCACATAATGAGGGCCTCGCAGACAACACTCGTTCTGCACTGGCAACAGTGTGCTTCTCTTTGGGTGTGCAAGAGTGCTGTAATTAGAGTGGTGTCACTTTTAGCCAGTTTTATTTGCACTGGATCAGCTGAATAACACTGAGGCCAAGTGGGTCCTCCAGCCTTCACAACTAGCTGTGAGTAGTGGCTGGCAAAAGAAAATAAGCCTTTTGGGTCTGAAACAGAACCAGCTTTTTGATAGGTATGATAGTGGGTGCCAGATTGGGACATTCCGATTCTGAAGTTGTGTGGGCATTTAACACTCCTCGATCCATTCTTCAATGTCATGTGGGTACCGGGAATATGGCATAGAAGGCATTACCACCCACAGTGGCCAGCGCAGCCATGGGTGCCAGCGGTGTCTGTCTAGAATTGCCCATGTGAACAGACAAGCGACTCACATCCACATCCAATGCAGGACACCTCACACGCATATCCCGCAGGTCAGTGCAGACATCCTTTTGCCTCCATGGGATATGGGAGCTGAAGACCTCAGTTAACACCATGACGCCAGACACAGAGCCTCACATGGGCTTGTGAGGTTGCTAACTGGAGCACCCACACCTGTATAAGTTGGGAGGTGTTATCTTGTGAGTGAGGTGACGTAACATTTAACGCTCCTCGACGTTACATGTGTATTGGGAATATGGCATAGAATTGGGAATATGGCATAGAATTGGGAATATGGCCACCCACAGTGGACAGCACAGCTATGCGTGTTGGATGATGGTGACATGTGGCGCCTGGCTAGAACTATCCATGTGAACAGACAAGCTACTCTGGCAGAATCACGTCCACATACAGTGCAGGACGCCCCACATACACATCCCGCTGAACATTGCAGTATTCTTCAGCCTCCATGGGATATGGGAGCAGAAGACCCACCTGAGTGCCTCTGTTAACACCACGACACCGGACACAGCTCCTCACCTGGACACATGAGGTTGCTAACTGCACCATAGAAGACTGGGAACATGTTGTGTGGTCTGATGAGTCACAGTACCAGTTGTTTTGGGCTGATGGTAGGGTTCGTGTTTGGTCCAGACCCCATGAAGTCATAGACCCCTGTTATCAACAAGGCACTGTGCAAGCTGGTGGTGGTTCATATATGTGTGTATGTATGTAGTTGGCATCATACATGCAGACGGACAGTCAGGATGCATGTAGGTATTCAAGTATACAGATATATATACTGACCTTTTATTTTACTTGCCCGGAGGTATCTTGACAGGGATGTAACAGATCCCAGTGTGTATTGCACATCAGACATTGTTAACGTTAGTCACCGGAATATTCTATTTCATATATCAGTTTCTGTTCATAAGAAGTTTTAGCCGCTACCTCAGAAACCTGTTCGGACACTAAACATACTTTTCCCATAGCAGTGCCATCAACTCCTCCTGTTTACACAGAGCTTGTGTAAAGAGACGACCATTGCCAAACAATTGATTATCAGTCGATTAATTATTAATTAATAACACCAATAATTAATAATGTGTTGTGTATGTTGTGTTAGGGTACTCTGGGTTCCTACACTGTGCTAAATTGCCCCCTAGGTGTGTGTGTGTGTGTGTCTGCCCTGCGATGGACTGGAGGCCTGTCCAGGGTGTTTCCTGCCTTCCGGCCAATCAGCTCTGGGCTAGGCTCCAGCAACACCCTACTGGCCCAGAAGTTGGATAGATGATTGAATGAATGAATGAATGAATTGTTTATATAACCAATAGTGACAGCCCTACCTGTTCCTGTCAGCGCATGTAGTGAACAAACATTAACCCCTCAGGGTTCTTGGGGGCGGGGATGTGTTGGGAGGTTGGGGGGCGTTTCTTCCCCACTAACTACATATAATGGATCACATTGGGAAACTGATTCTCACGCCAGAACCACATGCCATGTTCGAGAAAGTTTTCATTCGTGATATATGGATGGTCTGATTATTGGCTCGGTTGGGTCAGCCATACCTATAAACTGGGTTGTGTGTTTGGTGTCCTCACCCTGGTCAGCTCTGACACATTCCGTATGCTGACTTAACCTGTGCAGTTACCGCAGGTTTATGTTTTTGGTATAAGGCCTCGGAGTAAAGCTGCCCACTGCGTGAGATCACGAGTACCCGTCAGCTCACACAGCGATAGAGGCGGGAGGCCAATGAATGAGCTTAATTTTCCGTATCAGTGCAGAGTAATTGATTCTAATTGAGTTTTAGTTTACGAGCGTGTTCAAGCAAGACACTATGTTTACCGTGGCTGAAAGGCTGAAGGTCTATTTACGAGCCTGAGAGCTTTCAGTCGAATGAAAGCGTATTGATCAGGCGCGCGTGTGTAAGGGGTATTCATCTCTTGCCAGGGCAGTCAGCTGGAATCATATGGTGGATGTGTCTAAGTGCTGTAACTGTAATTAGAATGTTAAAGGTTTTCGGTCTGCTTCGTCACAGAGGCCTCGTTTGCATTTGGCCTTGTTTATGAAATGAGAAACGGGATCATTTGCAATCTATCAGATGCAGAGCTTGGAGTTATTTCTGGGTTAGATTAAAACGTACAACCCATCAGCCATAACGTTGTGACCGCCTCCTTGTATCTACACCACTGCTCCACTGACCATATAGGACACTCTGTAGTTGTACAGTTCCAGACTGTAGTCCATCTGTTTCTCTGTATACTGTATTACCCTGTTCTTCAATGGTCAGGACCCCCACAGGACCACCACAGAGCAGGTATTACATGGGTGGTGGATCATCCTCAGCACTGCAGTGACACTGATGTGGTGGTAGTGTGTGTGTTGTGCTGGTGTGAGTGGATCAGACACAGCAGTGCTGTTGGACATCTGTGTGTCACTTCTGGACTGAGAATAGTCCACCAACCAAAACTATCCAGCCAACAGCGTCCTGTAGGCAGCGTCCTGGGGGCAGCGTCCTGGGGGCTGCGACGTTGTCTGACTACTGATGAAGGACTAGAAGATGACCAACACTGCACTGTGCAGCAGCAGATGAGCTATCGTCTCTGACTGTACATCTACAAGGTGGAGCAGCAAGGTAGGAGTGTCTAATAGAGTGGACAGTGAGTGGACACAGCACTGCTGTCTCTGATCCACCAGCACAACACACACTAACACACCACCACCACGTCAGTGTCACTGCAGTGCTGAGAATGATCCACCACCCACATAATACCTGCTCTGTGGTGGTCCTGTGGGGGTCCTGACCATTGAAGAACAGGGTAATACAGTATACAGAGAAACAGATGGACTACAGTCTGGAACTGTACAACTACAGAGTGTCGTATATGGTCAGTGGAGCTGATCAAATGGATGAAGAGTGTAGATACATTGAGGTGTTTTTCTATCTATACATCCATCCATCCACTAATTTGTTGACCTATTGTGACCATAGTCTCATATTCCAGTTCTGCCTATAATGTTGTAATAAAGGTTTGATGCTAGTAGCTGTAAAAAGTATATGAACTTAATGTAAGAAAGCCAAACTACTAGACATATACTACTTTTCTAGTCCCCATATGGAAGAATTTTTTTTTTTTCATTTTTATATTTGCCATTTGCCAGTGAGTCCTCTCTGTGATGTTCTGGGGGGTGTTTTTATTACATGGAAGTGGGTTCTTTGGTTGTGGTGAAAGCAAACCTGAACCACGGTGTCTACACTGAGCTGCTGGACAACCTGGTTCTGCTGTTTGCTCATCATCTTACCGAGGAACACAACATTCCTATCCCTGTATTGATGACAATTTCCACGTTCATAGGGATGCAAATGTGACTGATTGGCATGATGGGCATTCAGGAGCATTCACACATCTGGACTGGCCCCAGATTTGAATCCTCCTGGAAATCTGTGGGACTACCTGGAACAAGGCGTAAAACGCCAGGGAAGGCATCCACCAAATTTGTTCCTGTATCTTGCTAACTCGCCACGCATGTTTTTCGGTCTAGCAAATGTGTCTTGCTCCAAAAGTCTTCATAGAAATAAGATTTCTCATTGGGGAGTTTCAAACCACTGCACAGAAATGCGAATGCACGGACGTGTGGATAAGCAATCAGAATGCAGCAGATAAAACCCAATATTTTGGGCCAGTTTACCATGCAAATATGTACTGGAGGGTCTTTATCTCTGTGGGTGGACTGTCTGAGCCGGATAATCCAGGTTATGGAAACAATATTTGTTTCTGGTACAAATAAATTGGTAAGCCGTTTCAGTGGCTGCATTGTAAGTGATTGTGTTGATTAACAGAGCTTAGTGTTAGAGCTAATCCCATTAGAGCGACTTGGCGAATGCTTGCCAAAGACGATCTATCTCGCTCCAGTATGCCTTTAAATGGTCTTAATCAATCTGCATCACTCACTTGTGTGTGTCTCTCGCTCTCTTTCTCTCTCTCTTTCTCTTTCCTATCTCTCTCTCTGTCTTTTAGGTGGATAAGCTTTGTGGCCAGACCGTTACGGAGACTCACAGTGTGCAGCCCACTACCGTTAGGATGGTACCCACAATAACAGATGCCCCACCATTCTCCACCAACCAATCAGACCCCCCAGCCATGGAGCAGCCGGGCAAACTGTCCCACCTGCGCAGGTTAGACATTCCTTATGCTGTCATATATATATATATATATATATTGCATATACTGTAAATATGTCAAATGTGTGTGAAACATGCATGTGTGTATATTCCTAGGAATATGAAAAATGAATACAATTACAGATATGCTTAGTTATACTTACTCAGTGCAGATGTGCAGAGTGCACTGGGGATCCCCATCAGGAAAGTAAATGGTGCTTTAGTAGAGTGAGCAGCTCTTTTGGTGTTTAACCTCAAGGTTAATAGGATGCAGATGGCCAGATGAAAAGGTGGATTGTGGTTCAGCTTTTGCATTAATTATGAAAAATGGCTTAGACGCAGCTTAAACATTCCCTCTCAATTGTTGCTTACATTCAGATATTTTATGGCCAAAGGGTGTATTCAATTGGGTGGGTTCGGTTGAGCTCGGTGAGTTGGATTGGGCAGGAATCAGTTGAGTGAGTTGGCGGGATTTGGCGGGAATCAGGACAGGTGGGTTTAGTTGGTTTGGGCATGTTGAGTTAAGCCAGGTGAATTGGGTTGATTTGACTAGGTTGAGTTGGGTTAAGTTCATTTGAAAGCTGGTTGGAGTGAGTTGAGTGGGTTGTTATGTTGAGTTCAGGGGGCTGGGATGGATTGGAAAGGTTGGGTTGTATGTGTTGGGCTAGGATGAGTTTGGTGTGTTGAGTTTGGCATAAAAGGTTGGGTTAGTTTAAATGGGTAGATTGAGTTGGGATGGTTGGGTGGATTAGGTTGAATGGATCAAGTTGGATTTTCGTAGGTTAGGTTGGGACAAGTTTAATGTGGTTGGTTGAGTTTGGTATAACTGATTAGGGAAGGCCGAGTTAGGTAAATTATGTTGGTATGGGTTTGGTATATTACAGTGAGTTGGGTTGAATTGACTGGGTTGATTTGTGTAGGTTGAGGCAATGGTAAGTTGGGTTGAGCTTGGTATAATTGGTCGGGTCAGGTTGAGTTGGGTGGGTTATGTTGTGGCGGACTTTGTGTGTTGAGTTGAGCTTGGTATAATTGGTTGGGTCAGGTTGAGTTGGGTGGGTTATGTTGTGGTGGACTTGGTGTGTTGGGTTGAGTATGGTATAATTGGTTGCATTAGGTTGAGTTGGGTGAGTTGCTTTGAGAAGAGTTTGGCACGTGTTGGGTTAAGTTTGGTGTAATTGGTTGCGTTACGTTGAGATGGGCGGGTTCTGTTGATGGATTTTGTGTGTGGGCTTGAATATGGTATAATAGGTTGGGTTAGGTTGAGTTGGGTGGGTTTTGTTAATGGGGTTGGTGTGTTGGGTTGAGTATGGTATAATTAGTTGGGTTGAGTTCGTGTTCAATATTCTGTGGGGTCTAAATGTGATCGGACCCCTGGTGGATGCCTGTGTCACTCAGTGAAGAAATGGGTCACACTGCTTACTCCCACAAGACAGTTAGTCTCCACCAGTAACAGAAGCTAAGCCTGTGATAGAAAGTGAGCTGCACCAACGGATATACTATATACGAGTGTTATGAGGGGTTTTAACACCCCTCATGTACACCACACACACACGCACACGCACACACACACACACACACAGCCACAGTGGATCCCTCTGCTAGAGCAGCAGTGCTACAGATCTATATCCCACAGAGCTGGCAAACAGAGTGTTATGGTTGGCACGGGGGGGCAGTGCCCGTTGGCAATCTGAATGAAAGTATTAGCAGGAGATGGAGGAGGCACTTCCTGTCTGGATTTTTCGGTTCCTCTGAGCAGAGGCCAGTGAGAAAACAGCTTGGCTCGTGTTGATGACATTATTGTCCTGGGTTTACAGCTGCCCCTTTTGAACTGTCAATAAATGTCAGATTTGGTAGAAACAATCATTTTGAGCGGAATACAGTAGAACTCAGTGGGGTACGACGGAGCCCACAAATGTGTTCTGTCATAGGGGCTGTTGTGAGGTCGGATGCCCTGTGACCCTCCCTCCCGACACGTTGGCTAGCATTGGTCTGATTGCACGACACACTGGGCACGCAATAGGCTGTGTAGCCTGTAGCCTGTTCGGCCAAACCCTGATGCCACCCGGCTTCGGTGAGAGCACGACTGGATCCTCATATGTGCTGATTTTTGGCCAACGTAAAATTCTCATTTCTCAAAAATCTGCATTAAAGTCACATGGCAGTGCGTAGCAGAGATGAGCTGGCTTGTGCCAGAGGAGCAGCGTCTAGCCCCAGTCTTCTAGCCTGTAGTAGTACTAAGTCTTCAAAATTTGCTATTCTCCCTCGCTCGCTCACCCATTCATCAACCGGTTGATCCCTCTGGGTTGCGGGGGATGCTGGAGCCTATCCCAGCAGTCACTGGGCGGAAGGCAGGAAACACCCTGGATACCCTAACGCATCTGCCGTCACTAGCTGTCAACTTTGTACAGTACTCTTCTAGCCATATTAATCAAAAGCAGATCAACATGGACTTGCTTATAGGTATGAGGGTATAAACAGCGTTCAGTGTTGGGTAAGGAACTACACATATCGTCAAAAGAACAGCTGCACCCAGAAGGAGGTGTGGGATTGCAGTGCTGTTGGGAAGGAAGATAAAGGTTACCAGGATCAATAAATGATGATCAATTTAGACTGATATGATCAATATTTATTGAGCTACACATACAGAAGTCTGTCTCTCAGTATGTTGGTGGGAGCATGCCAGACGTCTTGGCGTGGAGCTGTAGAGGTTCCTGATGGTGTCCCATGATAATCCATCCCATGCGGCTTGCATATTCTCATATATTCACACTATATGCAAATTATTCATTGGCCCAGCATGTTAAGTGTAAACACAGTTCCACTTCTTAAAGCCGTGCGTGGAGAAAGTAAAGCTTTTCCTATTTGAAGTTGTGTTTGATGTGGATTTCGAAATGATCTATGAGGCTGCTACTCCAGCCGTGCAAGAGTTTCTTGACGTCATGTCCACCACTGGGGCTAATCTAAACTGGTATCGAGACTACACGTCTGGGAATAACGCGTCTTTGCTGGAGAACTCCAATAAGAGAGGATATGCTCCCTGTAAAAACCGCCTCCGTATTCTTCGTCTAGTCCGTGCAGCTGGAATGCACATAGAAAGAGCTCAGCTTTTCCCACCAGATGAGTCCCCACCTTGAACCTTGATGGGTTCACCGTTGCCTCTTCTTGAGCTCCATTGAATTGGTTTCAGAATTCCAACAAGGCGATGCTTCCCACTGACATTTATCCCAAAATTCCTAACGTTCATCCTCAGATGTTCTCTTTACACGAGACCGGGCTCTAGAGTTCTTCACCACAGTTGCTAAACAAGAACACATTTGTGGGCGGAACTCAGAATAGTCAGTTGTAGAATGCCGGTTTTCCGGGTGAGCTTTTCCAGCATGGATGGTTTTACCTGTGTGGTTTAGCTTTGGTTGGCATGTGCATGTCTGACTTTTCCTTCGGGGTTCCTTTCAGGATAATGACTTTTCTCTCCCTTCTCCTCTGCCCCTACCCTCCCTCCCTCCCTCCCCCCCTCCCTCCCCTGTTTTGTAACCCTTTGGTTTCTCCCACCTATCTGCCTTCCTGCTTGCCTCCTCCCCTGGACTGCTCCATAACCTTGTGTTGGGGGGGATTTGATCGTTCTCAGCTCGCTCCCTCTGAAACCCGCCAAGAGCGATAAAGATAGAAGTCTGAGACAGATTGCTCGGTAAGCATGCACTTGTACATCCATACACCAATCCAGTTTTTAATTTTTCCCCCCTTTTCCTTGACAGGTTATGTTATATGCTGCATGTATGATCATGTATGTGGTCTTTGATGATGAAACCTAAAGGGATTTCCACCTTAGTTCCTCCTTTGTTGCCTCAGTGCCCTCTCGCTTGTGATGATCCGGGAAAGATGACTGATTTTGTCCTCCACTCAGCATGACTTTCAGAGTGACCATGACCGATAGGACTGTTTCTTGGGTTGCTTGAACCATTGACTCATCCGATAGAATGGTCAGATATCCCGTTTTCCGAAAGAGAAGGGTTGGTAGGTAGTATGGGATTGAAATTCGTTCAGTCATGTTTCAAATGAAAACGAAAAGGCAAAATGAAAGACCCTCGATCAGCTCCTGATGTCTAGTCCATGGCATCCGAAGGGGAGGCAATTTGAGGTATCTTAGCCTAACGTGGATGCCAGATAACTGAATAGCATTACTGAAGTGGGCTTCTTGATCATGTAATTAGTGACTGTGCTAAGCTAAGCTAAACACTATTGTTATACGGTTTTCGCTAAATTCCGAAAAATTTCCCATTAAGAATGAATGGGCCGGAAAAGTACACGCCCATCTACTGTACTTCTGCTTGACCAACAGACCCTGTTTCTCATACACTATCTCAGGGCAGACCCCCAAGCACGAATTCAATGTTGGTCTGACCCGCACTCATCTATTTGTCTTTTTTCCCTTCATCCCTCGTTCCTCCCATAGAGTCACATCCATTTTCACCCCCACCCAAACATTATCATTTCCTTTAACCTACAGCCACCAAACTGCATGTACTCACTCAGGGCAGATCCCCAAACTCTAATTCGCAGCCATACTGACCCACACTCCTCTATGTGTCGTTTAATCATCCCTCATTCCTCCCATAGAGTCCCATTCATTTTCACCCCCACCCAAACACTATCGTTTCCTTTAACCTACAGCCACCAACCTGCATGTACTCACTCAGGGTAGATCCCCAAACTCTAACCCCCAGCTGTACTGAACCACACTCCTCGCTGTGTCATTTATTCATCCCTTGTTCCTCCCATAGACTCCCATTCATTTTTAACAAGTAAAAGAAGTTTATGCTGGCTTATTGTGTCTCTCTGATATTCAGTTAAGATTATATTGCTACATAATATTTCAACATGTATAAGAGAGACACATTACTGCGCACTTGAAGGCTCTATCAATGCTTTTCTGTCTGTCTTTCTCTTTATCTCTCTCTCTGTCTCTCCTTCAGGGAGTTCATGAACTACATTGGGCGCTACAAGTCATTTTTCGCGGCGCTGCCGGAGATGCTGTGCGAGGGAGAGGTGGTGCGGGATGAGTTCACCTGCTGGAGTGGAGACGACGTGGTGGAGAGGTAAGCCAGTGTTTTCCATTAGAGAGAGAGAGAGAGAGAGAGAGAGAGAGAGAGAGAGAGAGAGAGAGGGAAAACCAGAGAATGATGGCTGACAAAATATAATAAAATATAATATTGGAGAAAGGAGGAAAGTAAGACGGACAGGTACAGATATCGAACGGTGACGGGAGTGGAACAGCGGGTGAATAAAAGGAGCTGAGAGATGCATGCGCCTTACGAGGTCGGATAAAGGTGCAAGGAGAGAGAGCATGATAAGGTGAGGAATGGAATATGCAGCTTCAAATATGGAGTTTTCCTGAACAGCTTTCAATGCCATACTACTTGAAACCAAAAGTTTAGAGACACCTAGCTGGAGGGTGATAAATTACCCTCACCCACCGTCATTGGGGTGTCAACATTTATGCTACATGTCCAAAAGTTTGTGGACGCCTCTTCGTCCAGTTGAACTCCAGTCATTGATAAGGGAGTTGGCCCCTCTTGTGATGTACAAATGGCCTCTACTGTTAGAGCCTCAGGCAAAACGGGCTCATTGATGTAACATTCCGTTTTTCCGTTTTCTCCCGATTGTCCATCAGTATTAGGGAATAATGCAGAATGAAATGGCCAAAAGATGGTCCCCAAACTTTTGACAGGCAGCATATGAAGTGTTTCTCTCTGCGTGCCTGTATTTCAGGGGAGTTAGTTTTGTCTACTCCTGCTCTTGGAAGGATGAGACGGATTGTTATGCTCAGTGGATTACGGATAGAATGCAGGAATGTCGACGAAGAACCGTGTCCATTCCGAGAGAATTACCTCTGCGGCCCGGAGTCTTACTGCTAATCGCTTTATAATGACTTCTGTCGGTTCTCTGCTGGAGATGTTTAGCTGAAAGGTTTGATGTCTGGTTCTAATCTCGAGACTTTCTACATCATAACTGTTTGGGAGCACTGTGGGGAAATGGAAGAGCTCGGGGTTTGGATTTTGATGGCATGGATATGCATCGGTGATGATCCATTTCGGAATAGTCGCGACGTGCTACCTTTTGATCCAACGACGGGAGTTGGGAATGGCTTTGCCGGGGCATATGTCCTCACTTTAGCCTCTTCCTCCGTCTCATTATCTTCCTGTCTCTCTTCTGCTTTCTCGTCTCTGCCGATGTTTGTTTCACTGCAGCTGTTTTTTTCTTCCCTTCTCTTTCCTCTTCTTTTCTTTCTGCTGCGTGTGGGCCCTCATCAGCCCCTCTCCGTCATCAATCACCCTCTCTCTTGCTGCTTCTCTCTGGCCGCGCTTCTTGAAAATCACTCAGCAATTATGAAAACGCTCTCATCATCCCTCTCCATCTCTCCCCGTCTCACACCATCCCGTTCTGTCCCGCGATCCGTCTCGTCTTTTGGGGCCAATCTCCATGGCAACCCCCGCAAATCTTGGCAAACAAGAATGTCTGTCGGTGCCACTGAACGGAGAGAGAGAGGCCCTTTTCATGCTTACTTGGCAGTGCATTACTGTTAATGTACATGTGTATATGATGTCATATAAGCATTATGACTCCTCACTGTTTACATGTGTCCTTGGGGGCTTTGGAGATGGGTTTCGGTGACATTCGTTTTGTGGTGGGTCTTAAAACGAAGGATAAAAGTCTTAAGGAAAGTGGGAAGCAATCCCCAAACATGCCATCCGGGTTGTTATACAGCTGGATCCCTTCAATTGATGCCGGAATACTTTGGGGTATAGTAGGGCCGGGAATCGCTGGAAGCCCTATGATATGATATTATCCCAATACTTAAGTCACGATACAGTGTTATTGAGTATTGTGATTGCATACGTTGTGACATATTGTGATTTCTAACCCTTGTATAATTGCAAATTATGTCCTTAAAGGAAGACTTTGGGCTGATATAGTCACACGGGAGTCTAATGCCTTCAGCATCCATGCATCCCAAGCTAATGCAGTCTTTCAGTACTGTGTACATGCTTTGTGTTCTGCATCCACCACTGTGTTTAAATGCCTGAGCTGGCTGAACTGGCTTATCTGGGCCCCCAACAATGGCATTTTTGGTAGCACTTTACAGATCGGTAATTAGTAGGTAATGATATGGTCATTTTAAGGTAACAAATTGTATTTAATCATTAATTAACCCATAAGAGCCCAGACCCATTTCCCTTTATGGGAAAATAATGAGGGGCCAGTTATAACATCATAAAAGATCAGTCTTATTGTGACTAAGAGGTCACATGGTGTCTTCTGTATGTATTATAATGTCAAAATACCGGTAGCATATGTCACAACAACAATTTCATAACTTGTATTTCATCATTGTGTTCTAGAAATGGGGTCAGAATGGACATATGTAATATAGAATATGGGTATATATATAATAAAGAACATGTTATCAGAACGTTAGAACTCTTAAATGGGTCGGAACCTTATAGGAACAAAAAACAAGCTTGTAAAACAAGCTGGTTTTGTCACTAACTGTACTAACCAAGCACATCGGCATTTTTTAAACGAGGTCACATGTTCACCAACTGTCATGTGACTGCATCCAGGATGTTCGGTATAGGTCACTCTGGGAGTCCATGTGTGTAAGTGAAGGATAAAGCTGTATAAGGAATTTTCCAGACTTTTAAAAGGCTTGTGACACGTACGTCCCCGTGGGCTGTAATGGGTTAAATGCCAATTTCCTGGTTGTTACTAAATAATAAATCAGAAATTGTAGTGAGCATTAACAAGGTAATTATGAGATGGTAAAATAATAGTAGCAAGCTGTACTTACCTAAAAATTACCTGCTTATTTTATAGTTCTTTATGTATAATAAGTGAGCGATTGTAGGGGTAACAAGGCAGTTATGTAATAGATTTGCCTCATCTGTTCCTGGGTAACAATACTTGTCCATGAGTGGGCCTGTATGTGAAGCACAAGACCATTTTGAACTGCTGTTACGACCTGATGGAGGTGTAGTAAGTAAGAAACAAGGTGGAAATAAGTAATATTTAATAATATTAATACCATTTAGTTTCAATACTGAATAAATGAATTCATTCATTCATAAAGTTTGATAAGGGTTAATACAGTTGATTCAACAGAAGGAGATATCTGCGCGTAAGGGTGGATGCATGGGTGGATACATGGGTGGATGCATGGTTGAATGCATGGTTGAATGAATGAATGAGTGAATGAACGAAGTTTCATAAAGGTTAATAAAGTTAATTCAATAGAAAGATATATCTTCCCATGAATGGATGGATGGGTGGATGCATGGATGTATGAATGTATGAATGTATGAATGTATGAATGAATGAATGAATGAACCATCTAATACCATTTAGTTTCGCTGTAATTACTGCCTATATCACACACTGTGTCTGACCATTTAAATACATAACAGGTAAGAAATAAAACAGAAACAAGTGAATTAGTATTTTAAATAATATACATGTACTCAGTTATTATTCTCTCTTATTGTTCATTAAGAACTCTAAAATAAGCAGGTCATTCTAGGTAAATAAAACTTGTTACCACGTTACTAAGTACTGATAGAATGTCTGTCTTTTCATTTATTAATGATTGTGCATATAACATTTAGAAAAGTGTTTGTTACCAGCATGTTTCTATTACATTACCGCCTTGTTACCACTACAATTGCTCACTTATTATACATAAAGAACTATAAAATGAGCAGGTAACTGTTAAGTAAGTACAACTTGTTACCATTATTTTACCTTCTCATAATTGCCTTGTTAACACTCACTACAATTTCTGATTTATTATTTAGTAACAACTAGGAAATTGGCATTTAATTAATGATTAAATACAATTTACTACCTTAAAATGACCATATCATTACCTACTTATTACCAGTCATTTTTCATAGGTGTCACTCCACCTCCACCCCTACCGCACCATCTGCAGGAACTGTGTGAGGATATTCAAACTGCATGGGATGGATTATCACAGGACTCCATTAGGAACCTCTACAGCTCCATGCCGAGACGTCTGGCATGTTGGGTTAGCAAACACGGCGGCCCGACGCCATACTGAGAGACAGACTTCTGTATGTGTAGCTCAATAAATATTGATCATATCAGTCTAAATTGATTTTTTTTTTTTTTTTTTTTTTTTTTTTTTCTTCCTTCCCAATGGCACTGCAATCCCACACCTCCTTCTGGGTGCAGCTGTTCTTACGATGAGGAGTGTACTTACATTCTGTTTGCTGGGTTTTACAGCTCACATGATAGAGACATTCATGCTGCTGCCACAACTCTACAACTTTATCCTCCCTCTCCGCAGTTCATTTAGTTCTCCGTTTAGCCGCCATGCTTCCAAGTTCCATTCAGCTTGGCTCTTGCTGGCCCATTTAGCTTGGCTCTTGAGTCAGGGCGGCCCCGGCTGAACTGGGAGGAGATCTGAGGAGTTAAGCTTGGGTTCTAGACACGCCACACCACAGGATAATCTGGGAAGATCATGGCCTAAGATCACCCTGATATGGAGAGACCTTGTGATTGGGAAGAGCACACTGAGTTCAGAATCGGCCCAATTGTCATGTAGCGTGGGCCAGGCATTTACCCAGTGTTTGCTTGCAACAGACTTGAAGTGACTCATTGGTGTGAATGGGTTTGAGTGTCCAAAAGTTGAGAATGAGTAACGGAGTGTGTGAGCTGTGTGGATGGGGAGGGTGGAGGTTTACAGCGCGACCTAGCTCTGAGGATATTTGGGCCGGATGCCAGTTCTATTTGATGACCCCCTAGTTTGCATGGTTTGCTCTCAGTGGATTCATAAAGTTGATTCAACAGAAGGAGATATCTGCTCTTGGATATAACAAGGAATAAATGATAAATGAATGAAAGGATAGCTGAATAAATGAATGATAATCGAATGAATGAATGAATGAATGAGTTCATTCATTCATAAAGTTTATAAGGGTTAATACAGTTGATTCAACAGGAGATATCTGCCCATGGATGGATGCATGGGTATATGCATGGGGGTATGCATGGGTGGTATGCATGGGTGTATGCATGGTTGAATGAACGAATGAGTGAATGAATGAAGTTTTATAAAGGTTAATAAAGTTAATTCAACAGAAAGATATATCTGCCCATGAATGGATGGATGGGTGGATGCATGGATGTATGAATGAATGAATGAATGAATGAATGAGCTATTCTAGTCATAAGTGTCATTGTTAATTCTCCTCTCTCAGCAGACCAAGACCACACATTTGTCGCTGATGCACACACAGAGAGAGAGAGAGAGAGAGAGAGAGAGAGAGAGAGAGAGAGAG
>CM067493.1:207659-218569 GCA_034552555.1 Semaprochilodus insignis | reverse complement strand
GTACAGTGATAAGACCCATCCTTGCTTACGTCACATGCGCGGTCGAGTGTGAAACTTGAATCATTGGCATGTCTCACGATGTCAAACCTACCCACCAAGTTTCACTCCTGTGGGTTGATTCCTTCTGGCTGCAGCTGTTTGTGCAGCTGTTCCTTTGCTGATGAGTGTATAAGTCTCAGTTATTGGACCAGTGTTTATGATCTTTGGCGTGGAGATCGAGAACTGGGAAAACTGGGACTTCCATTTCATACCACACAGACAAATTGATGCCTTGCCTTGCTGCCTGCGCTGTCTCTTTAGAAGGTGTCTCCCGCTGTTTTTCCGAACCGAATTGGCCGAGTGTTATGAGGTGTGTAAGACAGTGAAGGACACATCCACGCCGCCTTCATATACAACCAGGAACAGAGGAACCTCAGCAGGCAGCGTTTCATGCACACTGTAAAGTCGGACACGACCGGCTGCCTCACTGCCTCGGAATACAGTACAAGCAGAAGCGTTTATGACATTCCAGACACAGCCGCAGTCCCCAAAGATGATTCCATGGGAAGACCGTTCTGTTTTCAGCCCATCAGTCCGTAATAAACACACCATGACGTTTACGTAATACCGGACTAGACAAAAAGACCTGAGCTGACAGCCCTTACACTGTGTACACTGGGCAGCATTTCAGAACCCTAACGCTGGAAGGTTTAGAGGTCTCTTCACCATGTGGAGGAAGCGGGGGCGAGGATGGGTGTCTCACTTTTGATAATGAACTGCCTGATGTAATCCGTTTGGGATCAAAGCTTTTTGGGCTTCTTAAGGAGCCAGTGGAGAACAAGTGATCTTCAGGGCCAGCTGGCTCCGATCAGGAGCTCGGTGACTTGACTCGAAGGCAGAAAGCAAGCCTTCGCCCTGTGTTGGGTACACAGGAATGAGCTGGAAGGCGGCACGGGTAATGTGATGGTTTGGAACAGCACCGACGGGTGCGGGCGAGTCTTCATTTGCATCATTAGGACGTTTCCATTTATTCGTCTGCCACACTCCAAGTCTAATGTTGATGGAGGAGATGTTATCAGGCGAACAACACCTCGTATCAACACCGCGGCTGGCTCCCCGCCGGAGGCTGCGTGTCAGATGTTTATTTAAACTTTGTTTCCTTTGTTGTGTTTTTAACGCGACTTCCGTCTTAACAGCAAATCTCGTCCTCTTAGCCGTGTGTCAAACAGCTTATTCCTGAACCTAAACCAGGAGGGCACCGTGCGGAACGCCGCAGTGGTGTATTCATGCTCTGATTAGCTCCCCTCCGGGCCTAGACAGGGAAAGTCGTGGGAGTCCCTGTGTGGAGGAGCAAAGAGCGAACCCAGAAGACCACGTAACGAGACGGAGGCCTGATGGAGGAACCTTGTTTCCCAGGAGGCTGTGAGGGTTCAGCGATTAGTCGAGGCGGGTAGAAGCCAGTGACAACAGATCACCTCACCGTGAACCCTGCATATGGAGGAGAGGTGGGGGCTGCCATAACATCCGGGCACTTAACAGGGGGCTCTCGGTGAACAGACAGGTCTGTGTAGCCTGAAAGAGTGCTGGGACTGAAGGCGCTTCCCGAGGACGTGACGGACGACTGTACGGTTAACTGGACAGGAGTAATCAAATCGTCCACTGTGGGTCAAGATTGTAAAACCCGACAAACAGGCTTTTGGTAGTCACAATTAAATGCTAACAGGATTGAAGGCATATTATGGAGAAGCAGTGCAACTAATTTATTGACTGTGTTCTAGGTTTTGCAGTAAATATTGATATTTGGAAAAAGAAATTGCACCCATAAAAATGATTGGCAAATAAAGTTAATTGCATTCAGAAGGTGTAGTCGAGTTTAGAGGTTAGCAAATATAGTGCTACATATTGACCCTGATCTCTCTCTCTCTCTCTCTCTCTCTCTCTCTCTCTATATATATATATATACAACTCTGGAAATAAATAAGAGCCCACTCCAGTTTCTTCTTAAATCAGCATCTCCACATGTACAGCAGGTTCTTAGTGAGGAACAGAAGGTCGGGTTCTAGCTTCACTGGCAGATACAGTGAGCGTCTGGTTCATAAGAACAAGGTCAAGCAGCAAACACACAGGACAACACAGCTACAGACTGGCAGAGGGCCAAAACCCCTCTCTACTGACCGTGATGAGAGCCACCTCATTCCAATGTCACTTAACCACCATAAAATCAAAGTCATTTTTTTTAGGTTGTACTTCTTGATGATCAGTTTCTCTAGTTGTACAGTTTCTGGGTTTGTGTTGGACCAAAATGAGCAGTTCTGTTTGATTCTATACACTACTGGAAACACGTCTCCCAAATTCCAGATCAAATATTGTATTTAGATCTGTTTATTTAGAAAATCACTAATGACCCTCCAGAAGCCTGTTTTTAGAACCATGCTCGCTGTGCATTTCACCCCAGCCACCGCTCGCCAGTCTCTCTGTAGGTCACTTGAGGTCATCTTACGGTGGTTAAGTGACATTGGAATGAGGTGGCGCTCATCACGGTCAGTAGAGAGTGGTGTTGGCCCTCTGCCAGTCTGTAGCTGTGTTGTCCTGTGTGTTTGCTGCTTGACCTTGTTCTTATGAACCAGACGCTCACTGTATCTGCCAGTAAAGCTAGAACCCAACCTTCTGTTCCTCACTAAGAGCCTGCTGTACATGTGGAGATGCTGATTAAGAAGAAACTGGAGCGGGCTCTTATTTATCTCCAGAGCTGTGTATATACACGTTAGAGGTGGAGATATGGAGATATGTGGTACGTCGAGAGTATATGTGGTATATCAGGGTATCAGTTGGAGCTGTTGAGTGTAAGCCTGTAGAGTCTTTAGATGGGTGTACCTGAACTTTTGACTGGTACCGTATATCGTTATGTAGTTGTTTGATATAGTTATGCTAGATGATGTGGTAATAACCCAAAATTTGTCTCCGCAAATTTCATATTTATACCGTGTACACTGGGAGCTGCAGCAACTAATGAATTTCTGCTGAATGTCTAAAATAGAAGGTTCAACGAGAAACACACTTTGCAGCACCCGAGGCACCAATTTCAGTTTATAGATTACAGATAGAACCGAATAACATTTATCTAGACCGGCTTTCCTTTGGGGCTCTGCTTTAGCACCCCACTCTCTCCTTCTCTCGCGCCTCCCCTTTCTCTCTCTCCACACTGTTGGCCCTGTTCTCTGTTCTGTTCCGTCTCCTTCTCCGTCTAGCTTTGCTATTTCTGTCCGTGTGGTGAACTGGACCTGCAGGCATAACAGGTTCACATAAACGACACACGGGGCATGTGGAGAGTATAATAGCTGAAGGGATTACAACTGAAACAACAAAAAGCCCAGAAAACACCTTTCCTCCTCCACCCACCCACCTCCACCCACCCCCACCCCCACACCTTTTGGCAGAGCTGCTTTTTCCTCTCCCCACGTTCCCATTCAGACAAAGCCGAAGCTGCCGGCTCGGGTCACGCTCTCCTGAGCACCTCTGTTGACTCTTTCTCTTAGCCAGCCGTCGGTGCAGACCAGAGTTCAGACCGGGTGAAGCGTATGGCTCTATGGGCCCCTACGTGCCAGCCTCTGTGAAGGTGTCCGCCACGTGGGCCTAAACGAAAGCAAGTGGTTTGTGCGTGTATACGTGTGGTATTAATAGAATTACGGCAGGTCGCCGAGTTTAAACTTACAGCGCCCTGCAGAAAACCAAGAGTCATCAGATCCGTACGGGTTTCAGATGACTCCTGGATTGTCCCGGATGGTAAGCCAATATGCTTTTAAAGTAAAACCGAAGTCCAAACGTATTATTTCAGTATGTCTGCAGATCTTTAATCGTACTAAAGCAGAGAAATGCTGCTCGCATAAGGGTTCAACCTGCCTCATCCAGCAAGCCCTGGACTGCATCGCTTGGGTGCATCCGAGGCGGCCGTGCTGAAGTGCTTGGAGGGACAGGCATATCGTCGCAGTCCAAAGTGGCAGCTTTCCAGGAGAGGGCGATTAAAGCTAGTTTGATTATAATGTAAGTCAATGGAACCGGACTTTTTACCGAGCAGTGTTGGGCCATTTCTTTTGGTCCATTTATTATGGAATTTTCACACAGCGGCAGATCATGTGATCAAATGATGCACAGAAGTAAAAATCGACCACAGTAGACCCTTAACTCTGTGGAAATAAGAGTAACCGGCTTCAGACTGGACGGGATTGGAGGCCGATATGCTCCCCGTCCAACCACGTGCGACTTCTTGTTGCGGTCTTTGGAGAACCGGAGAGAACAACGTTCGGTATCTGGTCTTTGAAGCTCTGTGGGTCGGCGGAGGAACGTTAGAACAAAGCTAAACTCTGCAGGTCAGTCGTGTTACGTGCCCCGTCTACTGGAGACTGGAAATAGAGACCACGTAATCGCTAGCCTCCTCGCTTGTTGTCTTCCCTGAGGTGTCCACAACCAATTCTCAGTGTCATGATCACATGATCAGCAACTAGCCAAGCTTGAAGCATCTTCGCTGAGCAGTAAGTCGATTAGTCTGGGCGACCCCTACTGGTAGGACCACCAACAAGTTTGAATCTGCTGGAGTGAGTTTCTACCCATTGTGGTGGGTTTGCTCCAGGTTGGATTGAGATTTGGACCTTGGACATGGTAGTCTTCAGCCTTTCCTGGCTTGCTGTGGGCTTGTGCTTCGGATTCCTGGTGAAGCTTCTCCCGAGCTATAGGCTGAAGCAGGTTGCCTTGCCGTGTCTTCCTGTATTGCGCACCATCGCTCCATCCTTCCTTCAGTTTTCAGAAGTTGCCCAGTCCCCATTGATGAAAAGCATCACCATCGATGTGCTGCTACCACCATGTTTCACCGTCGGGGCGGTTTGTGGGACGATCTTGTCTAGGCATAGCCTGGCTGGTGCGAGGCAGCTTCCGTCTCCTCACTGGGAACTTTGATGTTTGTCTTGTAGCTGCTTGCATTCCCTACAGTCTTTATTTTCACAGCTTTCCACCAGATTCACAGTCTGGACCAGTTTCTGGATGTAGCCACATCCATGTTCAGACACTCTGGCATCAAAGAATTGGTCAGTTGGGCCAGATTTGGTGGATGCATTCCCTGGCGCAATTCCGAGGAGAATTCCCTGTAGACTGGGATTTTAGCCACTGCTGGTAGACCCGTATGACCGTACGCTTCCATACACCTTCAGATTCAGGCCACGTCGATGTTCAGACGCTCTTCCATCAAAGGATTGGTCAGTTGGGCCAGATTTGGTGGATGCCTTCCCTGGCGTTTTGGTGGTTGTTCCAGGTAGTTCCCACAGGTAGTTCCAAGAAGATTCAAATCTGGGGATTCTGTGGGGCCAGTCCAGATATGTGAACGCTCCTGAATGTTCATCATGCCAGTTAGTCACATTTGTAGCCCTGTGAACGGGATAATGGTCATCATCTGGGAATACCGGGATTGGAATATTATGTTTCTTGATAAGATGATGAGCAAACGGCAGAACCTGGCTGTCCAGTAGCTCAGTGTAGGCCCTGTGGTTCAGATTTATCTTCAGTCACCTCAACCAAAGAACCCATTTCCACATCATTAAAACCAGAACCCGGAACGTCACAGAGGGGACATAGAGGGGAAGCGTCTCTAAATTACACTATATTTGCACTTACTTAATTACATAATTACACAAATATGCACAAGTACAATCTTTTGTACCTACCAAAATGTTTCCTGAGCCTGTTTCTTTTGAAGTAGTTTCAAATGAAATTCCCTTATCCTGGAATTTTGCTTCCCTTTTCAACATAAGTATACAATGCTGAATCTGGAATTTTGCTAATTTCACAAGTCATATATTTTTGGCCCTTGCCATTGCAGGTAAGGGACTATGCGCTAGTCCCTGCTCTGCGGTGTTCTGCTGAATTAGCTTTTGGCTAAATGAGCTATTACTTTGACTAGACTAGACACGTTTCCCTGGTAACATGACTGCTTTTACTTTGCACGTACAGTTCCTTTCATTACTGGAAATAACGGCGTCGTCCGTTCCCTTCGGGGTCCACGTTTTGTTCCGTCCCGGTTCCTAATGCATCTGAACCTGGCAATCAGCACCGTGACCCTCCGCCCTACAGACCCTGTTCCGTCGGCTAATAGACAGCTGCAACTGAGGCGCGGGCCGTGTTCGGCGAAGGCTGAACAGAATCATTAGAGTTAATCTGATAATCTGAGATCAGATGTGATGTCTGATAGCCCTTATTAGCCGTGCTCGGCTCGTGCTGTCTGTCGTCCCCCAGACAATGGGCAAACCTCCCCTCCCGACGGCCCAGAGGATTGTTCTGGCAAGGTCAGCGCTAGCAGCGCTAATGACTAGCAGGGGAATAGTACCCAATCTGATCAAAGTTCCGATAGCCGTCTCCCGAAGCTAGTGCTAAGTCTCTCCCTCACGCAGACTAACCCTGAGGGTGGGATACCTGGGGAAGAGCGCACACGCTTCTCCGGGAATGCTGATCTTTTTTTTTCCTCCTGTAGACTCTTGTAGGCTAGGCTTGGTCGGGTGGAGCTGCGCTGTAGTGCATCTAGCTTTGCGTGCGGGTGTGATCCACCCTCATCCTGCAGACTGAAGGCTAGGATTAGCGGCGGAAGCTGAGCTCCTTTCATCAACGGTAGGAAAGGAATGCAGAGGCATCTTTACATACTCAACAATAGGCTTGCCACGTTAAGGCCTGTTCCTGCAGTTGCTGGTCAAACGTTTTTGCCTTGAAGCTTTAAAGGGAGTTTTTATTTATTTATTTATTTATTATTATAGTTTTTTATTTTCACCGTTCTGTTCATATGCCGTCAAACTGTCAGAAGTTTGCACACGCCTGGTCAAAATACATGTTTAACTGTATTAAAAAATTAAAATTAAAAAATATTTGTGAAATTGAACTAATTAGTAAAGGTGTTTTGTGTAAAAGTTTAAAGAGCCCCATTTAAATAACATATTGTGATAGTATGTAAAATTGCAGTTACAAAGAATTTTTACTTTTTGTTTACTTTTATGGTTTTTTATTACCATTTCGTAGTGCTATTTATATATAATCATCTAACAACATACCATTATGTGCAAAAATTTGCATGACTCTGGTCCAGTTACATGTTTTTGATGATTCTCAGAATGAAAATGAGTAAAATTTTGTAAAAAAAAAAAAAAAAAAAAAAGTTTTTGTTTGGTAAAAGTATCGAATCGAATATAAAATATGATCTGTGCAAATATTTGAAGAGGTCCGTTCAAATCACTTGAACAAAATAGTTATAAAAATATGCAAATAGAAATTTTGCACTACAATTTCCAGACAAATGCCTTTTTTTTATATTTTATTTTATTTTTTCCCCCAAAGTTCCTGATTTAGAAAATCGTCCAGTGATTTGAATGGACCTCTTCAAATCTTTGCATAGAACATATTTTATGCTTGATTCTTTTACCAATGAAATATTTGTTAACTTCAGCAAAAAGCAGTTTTATGTAATTTTAGTCATTTTTACTATAAAGTTTCCTGAATCGGATGCGTTACTTTTACCTACAAATCATGTCATTTGAATAGGGCTATTAAGAAGTTTGCTTATGACTGTATTTAATTATGTTCAACTATTTTTTATTCTTGCTTTGCATTCTGTATAGAGAGTTCTGAGGAGTATTATATTACATTACCTTACATAAAACATTTCTATTGCTTAGTTAATATCAGTTTAATGAATATTTATTGGAATCAAGTGTTGTAGCTGTTACAGATCGTATGGTTTGCGAATAATAATTTGCTTGTTTTTCAGCAAATTTTCAAACTGTTTTTCTGTACATTGGCTAAAACTAGCCATTCAACACCTCCGTGTTATTTATTCTGAATTTATTTTGACTTTTACACCATTTATTGACTAGTTTTCTGTT
Source organism: Semaprochilodus insignis (assembly GCA_034552555.1). Lineage (NCBI taxonomy): Eukaryota > Metazoa > Chordata > Actinopteri > Characiformes > Prochilodontidae > Semaprochilodus > Semaprochilodus insignis. Next base: position 210,680 of record CM067493.1, on the reverse strand, counting down.
CTGTGTCAAAACTCTTTCAGTGTAAGTCACACTAAACGAGACATAAATATTATTTTCAAACTACGTAGATGATTTAAACAGAACACCTGAACAAAATGGAAAACTGTGTGTGTGTTGGGAAGGGGTCAGTTGATCAGACTGAGTCTCGAATTTGAAAATTTCTTAATTTTACTCTTTGTATCCTTCATTTTCACTGCCGGGTCAACCTGCCCCGGACAATAGAGTCACTTTCTATTTGCATGTTTGTTATGCTAATTAATGTCCAGCAGAAAAGGTTCTAGACTCTAATATTTGTCTATATTTTCAAACTTTTTTATCTTTTTAAACTTTGAAATGGGGCAGTTTGACCCACAACACCACAGGAGGCCTTGATTTGAATGGGAAAGTTAATGGAACTGGAATTTTAGTCATGTTGGAGCTTTTCTGGTGGCCTATTCATCATAACCTGTTAGCGCACTGTGAAGGCCAGCTAGCAGTTTCACGTTCTGCCCAACGGCACAACACGACAGGACTGGAGATACAAGGTTTTGGTTCCAGTAGCAGCAATATGCTGGTTTACCCATAATTCCATAAGAATAAACTTTTTTTTTTAGGTTATAATATGTAGCTCAATCAAACTCCGATAATTCACGTTACGTTGCCATGAGAACGCTGACCAGTGTTCAGCCTCACTCACACGATAACACCTCCCAACTCATACAGGTGTGGGCATTCCCAAGCCGTGCCCTGAGGAACACCGCTCCATAATCAGTAGGAATGCTGATGTACCATGACGTCTGGTATGCTAGGGTATTTCGCGGTGGTTCTGGAGCGTCAGCTGTCATTTTCATCACCACCATCACGAAAAGGAGTTGAAGTGCCGTCGCGGTACCATACTTAAAAACTCCAGCTATCCATTTCCTCCCGTTCCGACTGGCAGATTCAGGATCATTATGCAGAAATTAACAGGATAATCACACACTCAAGAACATCTCATAGAGAGACTTGTTTACTCTCAGCAGAGGAGACGCTTTAGACAGACGTAATTATGTTTGTAATGCATTATGGCTGTAATACATGTCGACATCCCCTAGAGAGACGTTTCTTTCCCCCATCTCGAAAGATAGAAGTGGGGCTTTGAATGCAAAGATGAGGGCGCTATCAAAGCAATTATGATCTCATTCAAGCCCCTCTCGGAATAACCCACGGAAAACACAAGCACAGCAAAGGAGCGTGTGCCTCCACTTCACATGGCAGCTTTTACCGAGAGCGGAAACTAACTGAGCAGCTCCGTAACTCTTAGGAGAAGGGACTTTGGATTCGCCGTGCTGGAGATGATGCGCAGTGAGTGCGGTGCGAATCCGTATACGCTCTTCACTGATAGAAGAAGGCTCTTCATGATGATGCTGGTGATGATGTTGGTGGTGATGATGATGCTGGTGGTGATGATGATGCTGGTGGTGGTGATGATGATGGTGGTGGTGATGATGATGCTGGTGACGATGCTGGTGATGGTGGTGATGATGATGGTGGTGATGACGATGGTGGTGATGACGATGGTGGTGATGATGCTGGTGATGATGCTGGTAGTGATGATGCTGGTGGTGGTGGTGATGATGAGGGTGGCGATGATGCTGGTGATGATGCTGGTGGTGGTGGTGATGACGATGGTGGTGATGATGAGGGTGATGATGGTGGTGATGATGCTGGTGATGATGCTGGTAGTGATGATGCTGGTGGTGGTGGTGATGATGAGGGTGGCGATGATGCTGGTGATGATGCTGGTGGTGGTGGTGATGACGATGGTGGTGATGATGAGGGTGATGATGGTGGTGATGATGCTGGTGATGATGCTGGTAGTGATGATGCTGGTGGTGGTGGTGATGATGAGGGTGATGATGATGGTGGTGATGATGCTGGTGATGATGCTGGTAGTGATGATGCTGGTGGTGGTGGTGATGACGATGGTGGTGATGATGATGGTGATGATGAAGATAACCCTCAAGTTCCCTTTAAAAGACCCACGTTCCGCATATTCCTCCTCCTTAAGGTCCTCTTCCGACATTCCAGTGGTTTTATGTACCCCGTCTGTTTTCCAGCCTCTGTTCTGATTGGCTGTCCTGTACCATGCTTTAACTCTGCATCCAAGCTGTTGAAGTACTTTTGTATTTAAGGTGGAATGAGAAATGTCAAACAAGAAGCTGGATAGGTTACCCTGAGATACCAGAACTGGGAACGTTCAAATAAATGGCTGGATAGGTAGGGTGAGGTGGCTCAATGTAACTTTTGCCTCATTTAAGGTGGAATGGGGAAATTCAAACAAGAAGCTGGACAGGGAGCCTGAGGCGCCAAAATGTAACTGCTGCACCATTTAAGGTGGAATGGGAAATTTTAAGCAAGAAGCTGCAGAGGTAGACTAAGATCCAGAATTGAACTGCTGTGTCATTTAAGGTGGAACAGGGAAATCCAAACAAGAAGCTGGACAGGTAGAGGGTGTGGGTTGGCAGGAACTCTAGAAACCCAGCATACGCGTTCGGCACACGCATCAGATATTATTGTAACACGCTCTGTAATGAAAACAAACAGATCAGGTATTTATTGACGAGGTGATGAAGCGAGCGTTAGCATTTCCGCAGAGAGAGAGAGCGAGAGAGAGAGAGATAGAGAGACAGAGGAGAAATAATTGTTTATTGATCTGGCTGCTGCATTTAGGGAGTGCATTAAATCTGAGGACAGATTGCTGGTGGCTGTCGGACGAGGGGAGGGAGCGAGTGATGTTCTGCAGATGCTCGGTGGAGTATGAGCGGAGACTCCAGTGACCAGCGCTATGCAGTGTGGGCCCCCCGGCGTATGACGAAGACGTCCTGCACGCTGTGGCTCCGCTGCATACAGCACACATGGTACCGAAAGATGTCCCTACAGTGTGCATGAGGAGGCTCCGCTTGTCTGGGGTTTGGAGGGAAGGTGGAACAGACAGACTGCAGCAGCTATTACACAAAAATTACACAGCTATAATAATAATAATAATAATAATAATAATAA
>CM067493.1:186847-202684 GCA_034552555.1 Semaprochilodus insignis | reverse complement strand
ACACACACACACACACACACACTAACACACACACACACACACACAACACACACACTAACATACACACACATACATACACACACACACACACACACACACACTAACATACACACACACTAACATACAGACACACACACACACATAACACACATACATAACACACACACACACACACACACACTAACACACACACACAACACACACACACACACACACAAATGCAGATTAATAGCTTCCAGCTAAAACACCTACCATACACCACACACTACAGTGTTGTATGTGTGGATACTGCGTTTACCCACATGCCATAAAAAGTGTTTATGTAAACAAATAAACAAACTGTAGATCCTGAACACAGCCTAACACACATCAAAGCACGTAGCACTCTCTCTCAGTGGTGCAACGTTAACGCAGATAACACTGGACTGAAAGGTGCCATGGAACGGAAAACTGTGTTTACATCGTCGTAGCTGAATAAGGAGAGTTCCGTGCATAGAACCCACATACCGTGAACCACAAACACTGTTCCACCTTAAATGCTGCAGCTTGTACAGGCACCAGAAGGCAGCTGCAGCCCCATTTAAGGTGGAATGGAAAGCTCGCAAATAGGAACTTCAGCTCCCACGTCTTTATCAGGATCCCGGAACAACTTTAATCCTGCAGGCTGCACATTGCACTCCGGACAGTTTCCCAAACTCTTGGACAATATGGAGCAGCTCCACTCAGCGTTTGACCCTGAAGAGACCGAAGAGAGGAGCAGCTCCACCTTTATTAGCATCACAACCCCAACAGCACGTAAGTAGCAGCTATGCTGTGTGATTGTATCCGTGTTTGCCGGATACAGCAGATTATCTTAAACTGAGAGTTCCATAGTGAGGAACAACTTTAATCTACTGTGTGTTGATGTCCAGATGGAAAGCCGGTAGCTAGAATAGCTAGCGTTAGCTACTAGCATTAGCTCCAAGTAACTAGCATAGCTAACTAAATAGTATGAGGGCGGAGCTTATTTACACGGAGGCTCATTTTATTTAGTGTACTTCCACATGGTGCTTCTGTGTGATCATCATGGAAGGTGCCTCGCTGTAAACCAGCCAATCAGAGCAGAGCTCATCTGATTATTCATGAGCTCATCATAAAAGGGAAAACGGCTCGTTTCATTCTAGGTCTGCATCATAGAGTGTAAATGGGGGTGCAGAACTGCATCTGGCCACTTTTCACCCCCAACGAAGTCACATACCTTCTATGTAGAACATCAGAGAACGATTCATCACGCTGAGATAGCAGATTAATTCTATGGAAGCTTTATTAGATATGAGGTTTAGAAATGGCTTTTTTTGCACCGTACTGTATATACACACTCGCACACCACGCGTACACCAACACACTCACACAAACATCTCCTCTTGCTTGCAGCTCCTGTACACAGGTATACAAACCACCACTGTGCATTAAAAATAGACCCGCAGAGACCTGCGGAGATCTGCTTGTGTGTGTTTGTGTGTGCCAGGTTTATGTCACTCTGTGGGGACCAAGACCTGTTCATACACTTACTCTACAGAGACCTTTCTTGCTTATGGGGACCACAAGTTGGTCCCCTCTGCGTAAACCATTAAGGGTTACCCTAGGGTTAGCGTAGTAGTAGTAGTAGTAGTTATGGTCAAGGTTTGGCCAAGTCTCCAGGAAATGTCCCCACAACTCACAGAAACAAACCTGCATGTGTGTTTCTTTACTGTGCTGCTTCAGCCTCAGCATCAGTCTACCGATAAGGAAACCTTGCCTGAGGACGACTACGCAAGCCCACGGATAAATTTCATGTTCTGCTCAGTGGAAATATGTTAGCGCGTCCTCTAGAGGGCATAAACACGAATACGGCCTTTCAACTCGTAACACACTTTTCTTTTTACTTTTTTTTTTTTATCTGAATTTGGGAGGAATTCATGAACTGTATGTACGTGCTGTAATGTTACCGCTGACCACGTTATAGGTTTTATCCCCCCAAAAATGTTAAATTCAGCCAGTAAACAGTGACTATGTACTAAAAGGAGTGCACATGTGCTCTCTGTAGATCAGGCTCAGAGAATTAACAAAGCATCTAATCTGACTCTACATGTGTTTATGTGTGTGTCCACCAGGTTTATGCCACACTGTGGGGACCAAAACCTGTTCATACACTGACATTTGGGTTAGGGTGTTAGGGTTATGGGATTAGGGATAAGGCGTTAGGGTTAGGGGGTGAAGATTATGCTAAGAGTAGTTTTGATTAAGGTTAAGGTGTGGGGAGGTAAGGTTAGGGTGTTATGGTTAGGGTTCAGCTAATATTGAGGTATATGGGGTTAGGGATAAGGTGTTAGGGTGTTAGGGATAGGAGGTTAGGGATAAGATGTTAGGATTAGGGTGTTAGGGTTAGGAGGTTAGGGATAAACTATTAGGATTAGGGTCTTGTTTTAGGGATAAGGTGTTAGGGTTTAGGGTCTTGGTTTAGGGATAAGGTGTTAGGGTTAGGGGTTAGGGTGTTGAGCTTATGCTAGCAGTAGTTCTGGTTGTGGTTAAGATTAGGGTTAGGGTGATAGTGTGCTCGGGTGTTAGGGTTAGGCTGTTAGGGTCTTAGATTAGGCTAGTACTAGTCCCCAGGATATTAAAGGATATATAATGTCCCCACAATTCACAGAACCGACATTGTGCGTGTGCTTGTGTGTGTGTGTGCATGAGTGTGTGTGTGTGTATGATTGTTTGTGTATGTCTGTGCGTGTGTGCGTGCATGATTGTGTATGTATGTCTATGTGTGCGTGTGTGTGTGCGTGCATGATTGTGTATGTATGTCTATGTGTGCGTGTGTATGTGTGAGTGTCTGTGCGTGTGTGTCTGTGGGTGTGTGGGTGCATGAGTGTGTGTATGTGTGCGTGTATGATTGTTTGTGTATGTCTGTGTGTGTGTGTGGGTGTGCATATGGGTGTGTGTGTGTGTGTGTGTGAATGTGTGTGTGTGTGTGTGTGCATGATTGTGTATGTATGTCTATGTGTGTCTGTGGGTGGGTGTGTGTGTGTGTGTGTGTGGGTGTGCATATGGGTGTGTGTGTGTGTGTGTGTGTGTGTGAGAATGTGTGTGTGTGTGTGCGTGCATGATTGTGTATGTATGTCTATGTGTGCGTGTGTATGTGTGAGTGTCTGTGCGTGTGTGTCTGTGTGTCTGTGGGTGTGTGTGTGTGTGTGTGTATGTGAATGAGTGTGTGTGCGTACATGATTGTGTATGTATGTCTATGTGTGCGTGTGTATGTGTGAGTGTCTGTGCGTGTGTGTCTGTGGGTGTGTGTGTGGGTGTGCATATGGGTGTGTGTGTGTGTGTGTGTGTGTGTGTGTGTGTATGTGAATGAGTGTGTGTGCGTACATGATTGTGTATGTATGTCTATGTGTGTGTGTGTGTGTGAGTGTCTGTGCGTGTGTGATTGTGGGTGTGTGGGTGGGTGTGCACGCGGGTGTGTGCCTGTGCACATACATGTGGATCCTGTACTTTGAAGGTCGGCCGCTCCTGGTCCGCGGGCTACTGTAACTCTTTTATCTTTGTTCCGGTATTGATCACAACAACCTGCCTGTCAATCAGTCTTATCAGTTCTGAGCATGCTCAGTTCGGTCGGCAGGGGAGAACCTGGGGGACTCAGGATCAGATATATAATCACACAACCTGAAGAGACAAAATATGACTGTGAGTGGACATGGGTGGGCGAGCGAGCGAGCGAGCGAGCGAGCGAGACCGGGAGGGCAGATACAAAGAAACGTTCAGGCTGAAAGACTGTGAGTGTGTTCAAGAGTGAGTAAGAGAGAGTCGGCGAGTGAGTCACTCTCTGCTGCACGTGTGCGCGTGTGTTCATGTTTTCTCATAAACGAATACAGTTTAAATGAGCTTTGATCTTAAAGCACTTCAAAGTGAACCACAATTATCAACGGATTAAGAAGCAGGTTTGACAGTGTGTACGGGCATTACAGAGATATCCGCTGACGTTAGCATGCTAACCAGCTAGCCGCCGGCCCATCCTGCCCTGTAATACCATTCAGTACCTGAGGAGGTGATAGTGAGTCACTGTAGCGCTGTAAGAGTGGAAACAGTCTAGCATGAGAGGATGTCGAAGTAGCGCTGCTGCCCCGACGGCGTACTCTAACCTCAACGAGAACCGACTTCATGCCTGTCCAAGTCATCATCGAGAACCGACTCCCAGACCTTGACACTGCAAAAGTTTCTTACGGGGTTAAAAGAGATTTTGGCCAACATAATATCTCCCAGCAGATCCTACAAGAGAACTTTGAGAGCCATTTGATTACGTATTTCACTTTTCCTTACCTGAACAGACAGTACAGGTGTGCTCCTCGTGTTACCCCCAGTTTAAGCTCTACACCTGCCCCAGAAGACCAGATGTTTCTACATAAGTGAAGTGCAAGCCGAACCACCGCGTACAGATATCAATTATGACCAAACCTCAGACCCACAGACCCTCACACCTCAGGTCTCCAGCTCTCTCACTTCACAGGTGCTGAAGCTCCAGTTTCCCTCAGCGACACACACACCGCCTGCACTCTCATTAGCAGAGGCCGCCAACTCCCTGCACCTAGCACAGGAGCTAACAGCATCAGGCTCAGGACTTCCCACACTGACTGCTCAGATGCATCCTACTGGATTTCTTAGGACTGAGGTCGAGATACATTCCTAAATATCTAAGTAGCTAGTCAGCTAACTACAGTAGCTATGCTAGCTACCCTATCTATATAGCTAGCTACAGATACATAGATAGACAGACAGATAAACAGATAGACATATAGATAGACAGATAGATAGATAGATAGATAGATAGATAGACAGATAGATGTCACATCTATATACTGTGATTCCTAAATATCTAACTAGCTACTCAGCTAACTACGGTAGCTATGCTAGCTACCCTATCTATATAGCTAGCTAAAGATAGATAGACAGACAGATAAACAGATAGATAGACAGATAGATAGATAGATAGACAGATGTGTGACATCTACATACTGAGATTCCTAAATATCTAACTAGCTAGTTAGCTAACTACAGTAGCTATGCTAGCTACCCTATCTAGCTATGCTAGCTACCCTATCTATATAGCTAGCTACAGATAAATAGACAGATAGATAGACAGATAGATGGATGGATAGATAGATAGATGGATAGATGGATAGATAGACAGATAGATCTGTGATACTTACATTATCAGATATTAAAATATATATTTAGTTAAAAAGACCGTACGACCAAACCAGCAACATCATCAGCAAATAAACCAAAGGGCTCCTACCTCTGCAGACATTTCCGTTATCTGGTTCGAATCCAGCCTTGCAGGTGCAGCTGCCAATGGGAACCATCCACTCCCCATCCCCATTGCAGTAGAGCTTAATGGGCACATCCACCTCCTCCGAGTTTTGGATACACGTGCCACGTGCGATGACCAGCGACGTGCTCTCCGCCCCCGTCATGGTCTCGGGAAACTCTGCAAAGTTCTGCACCACGCTGGGGCACTTTTTATAGAAGACCCTGACGGACAGCAGGGACATGCAGGCACCGTAGTCCTGGAAGGCCAGGTAGAAGCCGTTCTTGGAGAGTGGCCCAAAGCTGCGCACCTCCGTGTTGACCTTCATGAGACGGCCACCGAAGTCCACCTGCGAGAAGCTCTCGTCGGCAGCGATGGTGTCCACCTTCAGGTAGGGCGCCTCCATCCAAAAGGCCGTGCCCTTGGTGGCAATGACCTGAACACAGACAGAGGGCAGCAACGTACTCATTTGGTCATTCGGTAATGAGCGACTAATGGTGACTGTTTGAGGTGTGGTGGATAAAGGTTGGACCTGCAGGAGCCTTGCAGGAACCCTTGGTATGAGCACCTACCTGGTCGCTCTCATAGTAGTAGAGGTTGAAGGTCTCCTTGCAAGAGCCCGGCACGCGTGGGATGCTGCTGCAGTCACGCACTGTGAAGCGCATCTCCACGTAAACCCGCTGGGCGGCCCTCCGCTGGATGAAGGTGGTCAGGAGCCAGTTGTTCTGACTGGACTCGAAGACGTTGCACACCTGGTAGGTGCGGATGGTGTTCAAGTTCTCGTCGTAGCCGCTCACCTCCTCCCACTGGAGAAGAACCAGAAAAGAAGAGTGCATTGTTGGAGGAGAACGACAGACATGTGCAATCTTTCCCTTTTCGGCGGTAAGTGCCCGCTAACGTTTATGCACGCCCGTTTTATTAGAGAGGCGCATCACTGCCACCGTTATTCCTCCATTCTCGTTCTCGTGGCGCCGAATTGTAAAGCTGTTAGTTTGAATTACATTTTTCTATTTTGCTGCAGTTACGGTTATGGTTATTGTTCTCATCGGCGGGATTCAGTTTGGCACGCAAACCGTTTCGTCTCCGGTTATTATCACCCCGTCGTCAGATATTCATGCTGACGGAGCTCCCCAAAATCTCCCGCGCCTCTCCCAAACTGGATACGTTTAAAAAGGCAGACTTAACGGCTTTTAAGAGCCTCTTCACTTATTACTTCCCATCAGTCACACAGGCTCTGGTCTGAGGCCAGCTTTACGTCTACTGCAGCATCTAAATACTGTTTTGCCAACATCTAAACCCAACGTCGACCCCAGTTATCCGCTCCGTAAACCGAGCGGAATGACGCTTCACCCGACGATGGTTGAATCCTGACGAGACATACAGGTTTAATTGGATTCCAGACTGTATAAAAAGTGCAGACTACGGTTGAATGAACCACATGGCACACACAGTCTTTAGCTTGGCTAATGTTTAACATTCATGTTTCCAGAATCTAGCTATCCCATCACCACGGCTGACTGCACAAGGTGGGGAAACTGAATTGTTCCGTCGCTGCTCCGTAGAGCGTAGGTACTGTAGTACAAACTACAAAGTACAGTGGCCGAGAAGTGCAAAACAAATTAACATGTCAGAAAACAAAATAACAAAAATAAAAACAAAATTACAAACAAAAAAAATTACATTCAACAAAACAAAATTACAAAAGTAAAAACGTGAAAAAGACGTGAAACACTTTTACAAACTGTGAATTCTGAGGAAAGGGCGGGTCTAACACACAGGAAGTGCTTGTTGCGGACCCTTGTCAATCAAGCTGTTTGGCAGTGGTAGAGTGGGTGGAGTTTGGGATGGTGATAACTATCCAGCTGGCCCGCTTCTGTTTGTTTAAAGAGCAGACGGGAGAAAGAGACGGACAGGCGACTCTGAACCACGTGGGCTGTAAACAGTGGGCTGTAAAAGCTCTCAGCCATTTTAAGTTAGCTAGCTGGTTCTCCACTAGCTAGCGTTACAGCCCACTTACCTTCAGTAACATTTCCAGCTGTAATTTTGTTTTCTTGAATGTAATTTTTTTTGTTTGTAAATTTGTTTTTATTTTTGTAATTTTGTTTTCTTGAACGTAATTTTTTTGTTTGTAAATTTGTTTTCATTTTTGTAATTTTGTTTTCTTGAACGTAATTGTTTTTGTTTGTAAATTTGTTTTTGCTTTTTTAATTTTGTTTTCTTGAATGTTAATTTGTTTTGCACTTCTCCGCCACCATAGCATAGCAATGAAATCTCCATAGACCAACAGGAGTGGGCCATCCTGAGGAGCTCAGTGATTTTAAACAAGGCACTCTCTTAGGATTCCACCTTTGCTACGAGACTGTGCATGGAATTTCTGCTCTGAATTAGAGCTGCCCCGGAAAACCATAAGTGCTATTACTGTGAAACTGAAGTGCATATGAGCAACAACAGCTCTGCCACGTTACATCACGCCTCAGGAAGCAACATCAACACGAGAACTGTGCATCGGGAGCTTGAAGAAACGGGTGTCCACGACTGAGCAGGTGCACACAAGCCAAAGCCACTATATGAGACCTTAGGCTTGTGTGCAGGCAGTTGGTATAGCGGAGGCGGTTGCTAAGGTGTAACGGGCAACACCTCCGCCTCCTATGCTGTAGACTAGGGTTCGATCCCCCACCTGGGCAAGCACCCTACAGTGTACCAACAAGGGTCCTTGGGCAAGACTCCTAACACTCCCTTCGCCCACCTGTGTACACTCTGGATAAGATCGTCTGCCAAATACCTTAAATGCTGTATGTAGTGCCAAGCACTGGCTGCAAAGCACCACCACCGGACTCTGGAGCAGTGGAAATGTGTTCTCTGGCGGAATCGCGCTTCACTATCTGGCAGTTTTTCAGGGTTTGGGCTCAGAGCCTTGGTTCTAGTGAAGTGTGATATCAACGCTACACCATTGCTTCCCATCGTGCGGCAGCAGTTTGGGGAAGAACCCTTTCCTGTTCCAGCATGACTGCACCCCACCCCGTGCACGAAGCCAGCTCCATAGACACACGCACACACAGGGCCAGTGCTCTGACCTCAACCCCACTGAAACTTGTTGATTCTGGAAAACTGGAATGGTTTGATTCCTTGGGAATTGGCTAGTGAACCCAGCCATCCACCCGGAGCTACAACTTGTTTATGGGTGCGGTCAGGGCTGTAAAGTTCAGTTAGTTGTGACCTTCTTTCATCAGGTTGTTCCTCAAGTGGAAGTCCAAACAGACTCTTGGCAGAATGCACGACCAGTGGCTTCCTGCCTGCTAGTGCACGGCCTGTCACTTCCGCGCTGCGGAACAAACCGACTCGGAAGCCGTGTAACAAATTATCCCTGGTGCAATTAAAATGAGCAGACGACGGAAGAGCACGGCAGCGAAGGGTCTCTTAATGTTTCGAACAGCGGCATTTACACGTGCATGTGGAACGCGCGTGAGATACGAGGCGTCTATTCGTTTCAGGTGACTGTCGGAGCGTGTGACGGTACCCGTAGAGCGCCACATTAACACCGTAGTGATAACGCCAACGGGACACAAAGACCGGCCTCATTCAGCCAGCTGATTAAACACGCCGCGCCACAGCAGCGCCTGCAGGAACGTCCACCGCGGGAAAACTCACATGCTTAACAAACTGATATGTTTTCCTCCCGATTTGTCCACTTATGAATAACATCCCGGCTACGGTTCGGACACAGCTGTGCATTTCAAGGGCGGTAGCTGCGTGCCGGATCACTCCACTCATTAGAGACCGAGTGTGCTATACCGAGTGTCAGACGCTGCAGACGCTGTGGCTCGGCTGGCCGCGGCGCTTCCATACCCAGACAGGAGGAGAGCACAGACGCCTGAATGTCGTTTGGAACAATTCCCTCCGCCAAAAAAAGTAGATCCACTACAATCTATCGTGAGGAGGCTATTGTTGTTACTTAGCAACCAGTGGTCAGCAAACCGATACAGGCCCGGTGAACGAGTGTGCCATTATCGGATCACTGCGTGGAAGACCGCGGGACTGCTGCAGACACCTCACTCCTGCATTCGCAGCCTCTGTTACTAATGGACACATAACGGGTGAATTGAGTTCATCCATTCATCCCTTCATGTCTGTCTGTCCATCAGTTTATCTTTCTATACAACTAAACATTTGTCTGTCCATCCTTCCATACATCCATCCGTCCATCCATTCATGACTTTGACCATCCGTCCATCTAGCCATTTACCCATCCTAGCATTCAGCCAACCATCCATACCTCTGTCCATTCGTCCGTCTATGTAGCCATTTACTCATCCATCCATCCATCCATCCATTCATACCTCTGTCCATCCGTCCGTCTATGTAGCCATTTACTCATCCATCCATCCATCCATTCATGACTTTGTCCATCTGTCCATCTAGCCATTTACCCATCCTAGCATTCAGCCAACCATCCATACCTCTGTCCATTCGTCCATCTATGTAGCCATTTACTCATCCATCCATCCATCCATCCATCCATCCCTCTGTCCATCCGTCCGTCTATGTAGCCATTTACTCATACATCCATCCATCCAACCGCCCATACATCTGTACATCCATCCATCCATGACTTTGTCCATCAGTCCATCTAGTAATTTACCCATCCTAGCATTCAGCCAACCATCCATACCTCTGTCCATTCGTCCATCTATGTAGCCATTTACTCATCCATCCATCCATCCATCCATCCATCCCTCTGTCCATCCATCCGTCTATTTAGCCATTTACTCATACATCCATCCATCCAACCGCCCATACATCTGTACATCCATCCATCCATCCATCCATGACTTTGTCCATCAGTCCATCTAGTAATTTACCCATCCTAGCATTCATCCAACCATCCATACCTACGTCCATCCATCCGTCCATCTAGCCATTTACTCATACATTCATCCATTCAACTGCCCATACCACTGTTCATCCATCATCTATCTAGCCATTTGCTCATTCACCCATCCATCCACCCATCTAGTCATTTATTCATCCAATTGCCTATACATCTGTCTATCCATCCAATCATCCAGTTATCCCTTCAAAAATCCATACATCTGTCCATCCATCCCTTTGTCATCCATCCACCTATCTACTCATTTATCCCTGCATTCAACTATTCATACAACTGTCCATCCCTCCACCCATTCATCCATCTATCAAGCCATTTACCTATTTATTTATTCATCCATACACTTGTCCATCTATGCATTCGTCAACTGTTCTTCCTTCCATTAATCCAGTATCCAGCCCATTCCTCTGTTTGTCTGTCCATCCACCCATCCTTCCACACAACCATCAATTTGTCTATCTACTCATCCACCTATCCATCTATTCATTCATACATCTTTCTAGCCATTTACTGCATGCAATCATCCGGCCATCCATACATCTGTCCCATCTAACCATGTGTCTATCCCTCCACCCATCCTCCCTTACAAGATCTATTTATCTATCTTTTCATCCATCCATCCACATATCCACCTATTCCTTCAATCATGACTTCAATCCATCTGTCCAGCCATTTACTCGACTATTTATCCTTCCATCCATCCCTCCATTTGCTGGTCCATCCATCCACACAGACTGCCCAAAAAGCCGGGAGATCAATATGTCTCTGAACCACTGAAGAGAGGATCCGACTGCAGTCACACACAGAGACCCTTGTTGTCCCAGTTAGAGCGTGTTGGGCTTTTTTGTCCGGCTGACACGCACTCTGACAACAACAGTCGCTCCCAGAGCGGGACCGCTGCGAGGTCACATCGTGGCCATGTGTGTGAGGGTCACTGAGTGCGTGCCGTCTTCAAACGGCAGCAAGGCCCAGTCCCGTGGGTAATCACTCGGCCTTTTTAACAGAACCGGTACTGGAAGAGATCCGCATTCCCCTGGGCCGAGTGAGCGAGAGGGAGGGAGAAAACTAATAAAAGAGCTCTGTATGCTTTCAGGAGTGAAGTCACAATCAGAGAGCTCCGAAAACCCAGCACAACCTAAACACAGTGAGATGATCTGTGTGGGCCTGATCTCAGTGAAGCCACAGGGGCAGATTTTGCTAGCTACTTTTTTACTAGCAGTCACGAAAGCTTGAAACGTTCTCATATTTAAGGGTCTTTAGATGTTTACGTTTTATACTTCACCATGTGGTGTGTGTCTCTTAAGTTCTGGTGCCTTAAGGTCCGGTCAGTCAAGAGAAGAACATGAAGACTGCTACAGTAACCTAAAGGCCACCTCAACACCGGCTAAAAACGAGCAATGCCAGAGAACACGTGGAGAACATGGAGAAGATGGTTTTTGTAAATAGCTTAAGGGTTTTGAAGCTGTCTGCACTGGCTCTGAACGAGGTTGAGGAGAAATCCAGGAATGCAGATCAAGAAGATGACCGAGAAGCTTACAAACACGTAGATAGGAAAGAGGAACAGAAGGAACCCATGGATGTTGAAAGGTGAACTGACTGTGCAGGGCGTCCAAACGTCCAAACTTTCCTTTTGGCTATTTTGAAACTCTAAAACGATGGAAATACAGAAAGTGGCCTTGTTTAAATGCTACAGGACTGTGTCATCTTCACGCCTTCTGGAAAACTGGGTCCTCTTTTCCTCTCCTAGCTCTTCAGAGTACCAGAAACTTTGACCAGAGGTGCCCAAACTTTTGCATGGCACTCCAGATATAAAAGACAAAGAGACAGACAAAGAAGAAACCACGGAAGAGAACAAGGCGAAAGATGTGGCGGAGCCCGTGAACGTAGATGAAAGAGAGGATCAAGACAAACCCACGGAAGTGTCTGCGATGAAACCGGCAAAAGAGTAGCAATAAATAGCGAAAGGAAAAGAGACGTATGAAGACGGCACTGTTTGTTATCTCCGAAAAAACGGAACTCTATTTTTACAGACTCGCTGTTGCTTCCAGGCGCCTGCCGTGTCGGGTACATGTGAAGGGAAAGAGAAGGAAAGTATCAGCCTCTAGCTAATCAGCACTGATGGCCTCCAAAACACTGGAGGAACAAGACGCGTCTGCGGAAAGCATGTACAATCACCGTTTCGGCTTGATGAAGCGGCAAGCAAACGCAGCGGCGCCGCCGTGTTTATGAACCATTCAGATCAAAAATCAATGCACGAGGCCGCACCAACAAGCAAACGGAAGCCTATGGGAAAACCCGCCTCAATCTCGTCAACAGTGATCGTCAAGTCTCGGGGCTTTGACTGAGGTCCTCAGATCATCTCACACCTCAAATAGTACAGCCACAGGAAATAGCTATTACTGTGTAATAAATATGTATTTATATGTAATAAGCATGTAATAAAGTATCAATGACACACAATGTTGGGAGGCTTATGACAGATGATGCTCCAAAGACCTCATTCAGGAAGCTTCATGGCAACTGGTGCTGAAAAAGCTCCTTTTGAAACTGTCCCCTCCGGCTCTGAATGGTCATGAGAATGATTTGATGAAAAGAGATAAAAAAAAAAAGAAACCAAGAATTAAACGTTAGATGTTGAAAAGAAAGACGATCCGGAAGAATCTGGGGATGTAGATAAGCAGACAAGAAGGATCCCATGGATGTAGATAAGAAAATGGGTTTGAAGAAGCCGTGGACGCAGATCAAAAGGAGGACAAGGAGGAAGATCTGAAGGATCCCATGGATGTAGGAAAGAAAGCCAATCAGGTGCAACCCAGGCATGTAGTTGGGGAAAACAATCAGGAAGAACTTTTAGATGCTGATAAGGAAGAGGATCAGAAGGAACCCACGGATGTAGATGGGAGCGTGGATCTGCAGGACTCAAGAGGACAATGAGGAAACCGTGAAAGTGGCAAAAGGGAAGATCTAAAGGAACCCATGGATCTAGGTAGGAAAGAAGACCAGGAAGAAGCCCTGGATGTAGACAAGAACCTGAATCAGGTAGAACCCATAAGACAAGGTAGAGACCATCAATGTATGCAAGAAAAGTATTTTCAGGCATGTAGCTGGGACGAACAATCAGGAAGAACTTTTAGATGTACGTAAGAAAGAGGATCGGAAGGAACCCATGGATGTAGGGAAGACTGTGGATCTGGAAAATCCATGGATGCACATGAACACTAGGACAAGGAGGAAACTAAGAAAGTGGACAAAGAGGAAGATCTAAAGAAGACCTTGGATGTTGGTAAGAAAGAAGACCAGGAAGAAGCCCTGGATGTAGAAGAAGAACCTGAATCAGGTAGAACCCATAAGACTATATAGACAATAAAAAGGAAAAGCCACTGGATTTAGCTAGGAATTACTGACAGGAAGAAACCACGGAGGCGGGTAAGAAAGAGGGTCAGGAGTGACTTATGGATGCAGGAATGAAACTAGATCAGAAGAACCCATGGTTGTAGGTAAGAAAGTGGACCTGGAGAACCCATGGATGCAGATGAAACAGAAGACAAGCAGGAGGCCATGAAAGTGGACAAAGAGGAAGATCTAAAGGAACCTTTGGATGTAGGTAGGAAAGAAGACCAAGAAGCAGCCTTGGATGTAGACAAGAACCTAAATCAGGTAGAACCCATTAAACAATATAGACAACATAGACGGAAGAACCCCTGGATGCAGGTAAGAAGGAGGGTCAGAAGTGACCTGTGGATGTAGGTACGAAAGTAGATCAGAAGAACCCACGGATGCAGATGAGAAGCAGGACACATGGAAGTGTACGAAGAGGAAGGTCAAGGGAACCGATGTAGGGAAGAAAAAGGACCAAGAACAATCCATAGATGTAAATGAAATAGAGTAGAAACCACAGAACCATGGAACCGGATAAAAACACAGTGTCATTTGTTATTACTATGTAATAAACCATGCATACACATGTAACAAGCAAGTAATAAATCACACATCACAGAAACGTTCAGGGTTTCAGTTCTTCCCGCTGAACTAAGACAATACTGGGGCACAATAGAGCAAGTAATGAGGTGGATAAAATCGGGATGCTTATGAACGAAGATGATAAGCTTCAGAAAGCTTCAGGTGTCATGGTGATAAACGAGTTTACAGAAATCCCAGGCCCACATGAAAGCCCCCTCTCGCCCCCCAGCCATACGCAGCCCCCCTTGCCGATGCTAATTTATCAGCATTAGACAGAGCCGTCCATGGTTGTCATTAATCCGGCAGAGTTTGGGACCCAGCGGCCCGCCGTCTGGGGAGTGGCTCTTCTCCCCGTCTGCTCAAATGACTGCCATCGCTCACCGGCCCCATGCCACGGGGCACGGCACATACACACTGTCAGCCCACGGAACACGGCGTCTCACACCAACGTGTGTGTATGAACAGACACAAATTCATATAATGTAATAAAGTGTGAAGCGCTCGGCCTCGCCAACAGACACCCATGCAGAGGCGCGTGAGGCCGCTCATATATCGCCCTAATCGAATCGCTGCTTTGTGCGGCACCGCTGGTCATGAGGTGCAGCACATGCGCACTTTGATCAACATCACTTTCATACATGCCATTCTCCACTCACACTCTCCCCGCTCGCACTCTTCCCCGCTCACACCTTCCCGCTCACGCACTCTCCCTGCTCACACTCTTCCCCGCTCACACCTTCCCGCTCACGCACTCTCCCCGCACGCACTCTCCCTGCTCACACTCTTCCCCGCTCACACTCTCCCCGTGCGTACTCTCCTCGCGCGCACTCTCCCCACTCACATTCTCCCCGCTCGCAATCTCCTCACTCGCACTCTCCCCATGTGCACTCTCCCTGCTCACACTCTCCTTGCTCGCACTCTCCCCACTCGCACTCTCCCCGCTCGCACCCTCCCCGCTCGCACTCTCCCTGCACGCACTCTCCTCACTCGCACTCTCCCCACGCGCACTCTTCCCTGCTCACACTCTCCCTGCTCGCACTCTCCTCGCTCGCACTCTCCTCACTCGCACTCTCCCCGCTCGCACTCTCCCCGCTCGCACTCTTCCCCGCTCGCACTCTCCCCGCACACTCTCCCGGCACGTACTCTCCCCACTCACACTCTTCCCTGCTCACACTTTCCCCGCGCGCACTCTCCCTGCTCACACTCTCCTCACTCGCACTCTCCTCGCTCTCCCCGCACGCACTCTCCCTGCTCACACTCTTACCTGCTCGCACTCTTCCCCGCTCACACTCTCCCCGCTCATGCACTCTCCCCGCACGCACTCTCCCTGCTCACACTCTCCCCACACACACTCTACCTGTTATTATGGCTCAAAACTGTAAATCTGAATAACTAGTTAAACTGAATAAGACACAGCGTTTACACTGAAGCTCCTCCCACTGACTGCTACTACAAATGTTTGGAGTCGTTGTGACGTGACGTAACATGATTTACTGTGTCCATGCTAACTGCCCGTATGCACAGATGGGACAGACAGCAACCAGGATGAACAACACCGGAATACTGCTATAAGGCCCTCAGGCTGGGTCTGCCATAACATCAACTCCCGCCTGATACACACACACTCATCTCCTGAGAGAGAGAGGGAGAGAGAGAGAGAGAGAGAGAGAGA
>CM067493.1:169896-186347 GCA_034552555.1 Semaprochilodus insignis | reverse complement strand
TTACTACAGTAACTTCGACATGGGCAAAGTTTTCACAGCTGTCACGTGAGTGAGGTAAAAAGCGAGCTGCGTCCCCACCTCGTTGTTTTTACCGAAATACTGTAACTTTTATCTCCCATAACTTTTATTTTTAAATTACTGTTATTTTCTTTTAGGCACCACATACCCGTTTTTATAGGTACTAAGACTTATTGTACTGGGGGGCGGGGACCTAGATTTTTTCACATTCCAGTAGTCCAGAGTAAAAGCTACCTAATAATACCCCTACTGGGTGGGGCAGGACACCCCCACCACAGAGAGACAGAAAGAGAGAGAGACACAGAGGGTGAGAACAAGAAATTCCTAAACTTAATAACCTCTCTTTTCCTGTTACGTATACTGTGTTCGGCGAATCACCTCGTTCAGTTCAGAGTTTCCCCTTATAGTACTTCAAGCATATCACAGTACCAGTAACGCTCTAAGGAAGGGGAGGCGGGTGTAACTTACAACTTACCACCCTGCAGAATTGGAAGACAGTGTGGCTGCTGATCTCATGAACTCTAAATCTCCTTCGAGAGTTGTAGCTGTTCCTCTTTCAGCTGTGGTAAAGGAAATAACACATTTGGCCATAAACCAGCTCGACTAACATGCAGGCCTTTCTTCACTAAGAGGATGAAGGTAACAATATCATAACTGCAGAATTCATATTCACACTGACTTCTACACCAGAAGCTCTGAAATGTCCTGCTAAATAAAACTAAAATCAAACAAAAATAAAACATCTCAGTGGCACAACCACACTGCTCCAAAGCTAACTCAAACACAGCTGTCCTTAAAACTTCTGAAAGTGGTTAGTCTAGTAACCTTTCAGATGACCATGGTGGCGAATGCATCGCGAGGTTCAGCGTCTCACCAGTTTTAGCAGAATAGTGTTTGTTTACCTAATTATTTCCTGCGTTTTCACTCGACTCTCTTGTGCTTCTTTGACTTGCTTTGGACCATCACTTCAACTTCAATCAGCTACCTCCGGAGTTGATCAGGACACAGAGACCAAATGAGCCATTCATCCCAACCGGAAGAGCCCAGCACCAGAGGGGCAATGGAGCGAATAGATCGGCTACACTGCTCTACACTTTTTGTCTCGCAATTCATTTGTAATTTAACAATTAAAAACATGTTTAAAGCTAAAAATCTTTAAGTAGCAACTTTTATGAAGCCTAGCAATTATTTTTGCAAGACATNCGTTTCTCCGTTTCTAGGCTAGCTCGTTTATTTCTCGGTTTTGTCTTTGCTCTCGTCATCTTGGTAGGCTGTAGAGAACTCTTCTCCTACTAAAAGAAATATATTTCCTCATGCAGTTCAGCTGGGTACAACCTGCAGTCATCACACCAGTGAATGATGAGATTTAAAAATTCTCTTTGTTTTCCAGAATAAAACATGTGCAAAGAGATCCCAGCGTGTCTGTGAATGCTTATATATACCCACGGTGATAGGTCTGATCAGAGGTGAGGATGAGTCGGCCTACAGGGATGAGGTACATGTACCGCTGTACCACTAAGAACATACTCACAAACTGTATCTCAGTGTGATGTGGCAGCTGCTCCGCATCAGATCACAAAGCAAAGCTCTCCAGCAGGTGGTGAAAACTGCCCAACGCATCACAGGCTCCCAGTTACCCACCATCAACATCATGTACCATAAGCGCTGTCTGGGCAAGGCGAGAAACATCATCAAGGACGTTTCTCATCCTAACCACAGACGTTTTACCCTCCTCCCATCTGGCAGGCGGTACAGGAGTCTCCACTCCCACACCAGCAGGCTCTTTCCTAAGGTTGTGACCATGCTGAACTCCACAATGCCAAGTTAACTGCACTCACTGCACTGAACTCTACTTTATGCCTTTACACACTATTCATAACTGTACAGTCTGTTACTGTACTATTCTCATCTGCACAGTTACTGTACCTACTGTATATATACTCACTGTCATATATCTTTACTCTGCCCATTTGTTGCTCTAACAGTGCATACAACCTACACTGTATTCTCTCCACTCTGTACATTTTGTGACCTTTACATCACTTGTCATGGTCCCTTTCCTGCACTCTCTATATAAATAATACTGTACTTACATACTCACTGCATTTCATTGGTTCTGCACAGTGACAAAGTTGAATCTAATCTAATTTCCTCTCCCTAACAGAACCTGAGCATCTTCTTCTTTTCCTCGTTTATTCCTTCTGTATTATTTACATGCTATACTAAGATAAACTGGGGGACTAGATAGTGATAAAAACTGTTGGGGTTTTGGCTTAACTATGACCATCATGACAGTCAATAGGCTACAAGTAATACTAACATTATCTTAAATTAATATCCTGTCAACTCGCTTTATTTCTTGCTCCTGCTGTTCAAACTGTAATAATCTGTCTGTTGTGTGAGCCAGCACCACATCATCACACCTAATCTGATCATCTCTCGAGGCAGATGTTAGTTTCCTATTCAGGCATAAAAACTCAAGGTCAGTGAAAAAGGTGACTCAAGGTCAGTGAGAAAGGTGACTCAAGGTCAGTGAAAAAGGTGACTCAAGGTCACGTTTAGAAATCTTAACCAGCTTTAGTTCAAGTTTTAAAGTCTCACCAGCCAGAAGTTCTCCGCATTAGCAACACACAGCAATTTAAGCTCACAGGATAAACATTAGTCTCCTTCAGGAGCTAGTAAAGTCATTGACGTATACTATTACCCATCTACCTGTCCAGTATATCACTGAAGAAGCACAAGAGAGTCCATATGGCATTACAGGGGACTCATAGTGCACCCCAGTCATGATAAACACAGGTCTTCCATTCATCCCATTCCAGTATTCTAATTAAGTTGTATATATATGTATATTATGTTATATATATATGGTTATTGCATTTTACTCTCAATAATCTATTTATGGCCTCAATCCTCCATCTTTCTTTTGGTCAAGGCAATGCTTCTTATAAATAGTATAACATGGATTCTGCATTAAAGACGGGTATGTAATGAAATATGGGCAGATCTTCATGATTTTACAATGGCACCTACAGTTAGTTCCCAGCATTCATTTCACAGAGCTGGCACTCTCGCTTCTCCTCATGGCTCGCAGTAAGACTGTTAGCACTTTGGAGATGCATGAGAGGAAGACAGTGACACAGTGATAGAGTAGTTTGTTTGTATTCAGCTTGTTGCATGAAAGCACTCAACTCCAACTCTACCTCTAACTCTAGCACCAGCTCGGACTCTAGCCCCAACCCTACCCTAACTCTAACCCTACCCTAACTCTAACCCTAACTCTAACCCTAACCCTAACTCTAACCCTAACTCTAACCCTAACCCTAACTCTAACCCTAACTCTAACCCTAACTCTAACCCTAACTCTAACCCTAACTCTAACCCTAACTCTAACCCTACCCTAACTCTAACCCTACCCTAACTCTAACCCTAACTCTAACCCTAACTCTAACCCTACCCTAACTCTAACCCTAACTCTAACTCTAACCCGTTTTTCTGTGTTGTTCATGTATGTTTCATATGGGGATAAATATGACGCTGTTGTTCCTTACCTCATTAAACTTCCGTGGTTTAGAAACTTCCTCACACATTGACATTTGCGATGGCGGGGGCTGTTACTGTTGCTGCTCTCTTCAGTCTGCTCTCAATTTCAGGTAGAACAGAAACCTTCTAAACTTCATTACTGCTGTTAACTTCATTAGATTATAGAAATTCAGCTGTATTAAATTCAGTTATCATCTTCATCATTTTCACATCAGAGATGAATCACCATCACATAATCCTGCTACTGGTAAAGTGATACGTCTTAGAGGTTCAGTTAAACAGCACATAGTTAATTGATAGACAGCAAATAGTATATTGATAGACATGTTGTAGTCTACAGGATTACTCTACAGGGTTTAATCCACCAGCTGGAGAAGGGTTTTGGTGAGTGGCTTTTGGAGAAGGGTTTTGGTGAGTGGTTTTTGGAGAAGGGTTTTTGTTCTGATCTTTTCACACCAGAATTACTAAACTAGAGAACTATAACCCATTTAAAATACGAGGTGCGTTAAATTGAATTGTCTATATTATAGCATATATTGGAGTCCTCAAAATCGGCAACAGCTTCTCGAATACACAGCATTTACTGTTTGACTGTTCCGTCATGTTTCCACCATTTTCTTAATGCATCAGGCGCTTGTCTAACAGTCTATCATTTAGGCTCTATGATCTGGTCAGGTCTTAAGATTCTCAGACTCTCGTAATGACCAGTTTTCTGGTGGCTTTATAGTGCAAGACATACTCCAAATGCTCGTGCTCAGGTCTGGTGTGTCATGTACCGCTCCTACATGTGTCTCTAAAGTTATTACTAGTCTACTGACTGCTACTATCAGTCTACTGTCTCTGGTATCTGTATTTTAAGGTTCAAGTCTGTTTTTTTACTGTTCTGCTCTATAAAGGTTTATTTTTTGGCACCCCAAAAAGAATGTATTTCGTGTAGCACTTGGATCTAACTCGTTGACCGCTTTTTTAGAACAAACCAAAAAATTAATGTACTTTAATTAAGTAGATATGACAGTATCCTAGTAGCTCCAGAACAGACACTGAATTAGTATTGGCCAGTTTACTATGTTCAGTGAAAGGGGGAGAACTAGAGTATACACCGTTACTTGTCATGACGTGTAATATTCTATAGCAGAACACCGTATCCCTCCGCCCCACCAGTGTGATCAAATCCCACTCTGTTACCCTTTTTCTACTGTCACCCAGCAACATTCTATCACTACAGTACCCAGCATGCACTGTGCAAATACACCGTACTGTTGGAAACTACTGGCAAAGAGGCTAATAAATACAGATATAATATTTGATCTCCTAGCAGTAATATTAACTGAAAAAAAAAAAAAAAAAAAAAAAAAAAAAACGTGTTTCAGAAATTCCTCCCACCTTCAAATGACATCATCAGAAGGGGTTTTTTTTTTTATTTGTAAACTGGAAAATCTTGTTGTCAGGACTATTGTATCATGCGTATAGCGGGTGAGGGGGCATGTTATTGTGGGCATTGTGTCACTGCGTTCTTCTATTATAAACCCAAAGATCTATCAAATAAGTTCCAAACACAGACCAACAATGTGTATGGTTATTTAGGGTGACTGTCAGTTTACTACACAGGTTAGTGTGCTGATCGTGATCTGTACTACATGTCAGTGTTAGTGAACACTGCAGTCACAGACTCGCTCACACATGCATATGTGCTCTCATACAGACCACTGTGGACTTGTTCTTTATTCAGTATTATTGTTTCAGTATCTGGAAGTGACGTGTTACTGCACTGAAAACATGTTTCATAATTTAGGGAGGACTGATTATATACGGCTAAATCTCTTGGTGAGAGAGGGCATGCAGCTTGTAGTTAACTGTCTTGGACAAAAAGTGCATATTAGGCCTGAAAGTTACCACTAGATGGAGCTAAAACACCAGCCTCATAAATGAGTAAATAAATAAGTACATACATAAATAAGTTAGTAATTAAAGAAACAAATAAAAAAGTAAACACAGAAATAAATACTACAAATACACTATATAAATAATATAAATAGATTAAAAAAATCTAACCAATGCACAAGTGCAATAGAGACCAAGACATTTACTGATTTTACATTCAGACAGAGTTCAGCTTATTTATAGCCGGTCAGTAGCTGGGTAAGGGTCAGATCAGGTGGGAATCAGTTGTGATTGGCTGAACACATCAAATAAATAAAAGGACTTGTCGATATTACTTAATAAAAGCATGTTAATCAGGGAAACTGAGCTGGTTGTGATGTTGTAATGAAATCCATACAGGTGTGAGATTCACTTCAGAAGTGCTGGTTTGGTCAGTGTAATCAGTGTAACTCGGCGTCTGATTGTGTTCTGCTTTACTGGTTTTACTCATCCTCTGTGTGTAGTCATTCCTACTACCTTCCTCCTTTCTGTGACTCAGTAGCTCAGGACTAATGAAATGATGCAGATCTTACACTTTACGTTCTAGCTCTACTTTACTCTGTAAAAGACCAGAACGGACGTCTCACTAGAATGCAGGTGTTTTAAACATCACTAAACATTTTAAATGATGGTAAAGTTACTTCAGATCCAGCCCTTCTATCCTTGGATACAGAGAAGGCCTTTGATAGGGTGGAACCATCTGTTCAAGGTTTTGGTAGGAACTTCAGAATGTGGGTTCATCTTAACAGCAGAAATTCTGACCCGCAGGAATATTTCATGATCTAATAACATTAACAGAGATTGATGTCAAGGTTACCCTTTAAGTTCATTGCTGTTAACTTTAGTAATCAAATCTTATGAAACAGCTTTATGGTTACATCCACAAATATATGAAATAACTCAAATCAAAATAACACACTCACTAGACCCCCACCTTCGACTGCTGAAAGCATGGTGATAAAGGACAGTACAGGGAGAGTTTAAGAAGAAGGAGTGTTTTATAATTCACATTCTGTTCACCAGAGTGTTTACAATATGAGCTGCACTGAGCACCACACAGAGATCAGTGAACACTGTGGCGTGTCTCACTGAACATAATGTGTAACTGAAAATTATAGTGATGCAGACAAACTAAAGAAAGCAGCACTTATTGTCCTTCATTTAGGAGGAGAAGAAATCAGGCAGTGTGAGTGCCCTGAACACCATGACTAGCACATTGCTAAATATCCTTTGGGATCAATAAAGTATCCATCCAGTCCCAGCAACAGTATTTCTACAGTACTACTCACTGAGCTGCGGTGCTGAGGGGTCTGACTCAAACCGTGCCGATCATTTCCAGGATGGTACATACATCAGCTAATTATTCAACTGAGGATTTAATCGTGAATATAACTAAATCTGTCCCACACTCCAGCCCTGCGTTCATTCTAAGGTTCAGTTTTACTCTCGTTTTGATCGGTTGCCCCATTAGATATGACCCATGACAAGAGGAGTTGTTTAGCTGGAGCTGAACATGTTTAAGACAGCAAAGATATTTATTTTAGTCTTATGTCCAGAAGAACACAGATACAATATAAATATTATTATTGATCCCTAATGCAGATTTCTAAATACTCTTTTTAGTGTAGCTAGAACAGGAGTGATGTGCTCTCTGTAGTGTAGCTATAACAGGAGTGACATGCTCTCTCTAGCGTATCTAGAACAGGAGTGATGTGCTCTCTTGTGTATCTAGAACAGGAGTAATTTGCTCTCTCTATTGTAGCTAGAACAGGAGTGATGTGCTCTCTGTATTGTAGCTAGAACAGGAGTGATGTGCTCTCGTTAGTGTAACTAGAACAGGAGTAATGCGCTCCCTCTGTTGTAGCTAGAACAGGAGTGATGTGCTCTCTCTAGTGTAGCTAGAATAGGAGTGATGTGGTCTCTGGTGTATCTAGAATAGGAGTGATGTGCTCTCTCTGGTGTATCTAGAACAATAGTGATGTGCTCTCTTTTGTATCTAGAACAGGCATGAGGAGTGATGTGCTCTCTCTTTGGTATCTAGAACAGGAGTGAGAACAGGAGCGATGTGCTCTCTCTGGTGTATCTAGAACAGGAGTTAGAAGGTTTCTATTATACCAGAACGATATAATACAAAAACAGCCATCAAACCAGAACCAACCAGAACCAACCACACGGACTAATGATCTGTCTTTGTTCTCTCTCTACAGGGTCCAGTGATGTGTTCAGATTGGTTGGAGATTCTGTTCAGCTGGACATACAGCCTCCTGTACCGGAGTTTGATGATTTATCCTGGCTGTTTAACAGAACTAACGCTGTTCTAAAATATTATAAAGAATTTAATAAAGCTAAACAGTATCCTGGTTATAAAGACAGAGTGGAGTTCAATAATAGAACCTACAGTCTGACCCTGAAGAACCTACAGAAGAATGATAGTGGACTGTATGAAGCGAGAGCGTCTGGTGATAAGGTCACAGTAGTTGCTGTGTACAGTCTCTCTGTGTTGGGTAAGTGTTACAGTGTGGAATTCTAAGGCAGGTAAAGTGCAGTCCTGACACACGACACTACACAGCTGTTATCAGTCCTTGTTTAACCATCTGCCCACAGTACTATAAGCCTGCTGAGGTCAGAGGTCGTGTACGGACCACTTCTGAATGTTCTAGTGGTGTTGAAGGGTGTTTATAATCAGTGTTGGAGTCGCTCATAATCAGCTCTCCATTAACAATGACTGACTCCGCCTCTCCGACTGTAATGGGATTACTTAAAGGGAGAGATCAGGGGGAAACACAGCAGCCCTCTCAGGACTGTAACTAGAACGAGGGGGCAGCACCAGAGTGGTAGACCGGTTCTGAGCCCCAAAGCAGCCCAGTGTAATATCTACACTCATAAAATCATTAACTATGATAATGTAGTGTTATATCTCTCTCAGTTTGAGCTCGAGTGTTGGATCTCAGGGTGTGACTCCGGGAGTGATACAGTCAGTCTCATATCACTATCAGTGAAGATGGTGGTTCACTGCAGGTGTGCTCAGGGTTTCAGTGGATAACAGTCAGTGGGGTACTGACCTTACCCAGCAAGCGGACCGATATGTGCTCAGTATCTGGGATTAACTGTTCCTGCAGTCGGGAGAAGGGAAATCTGGGATATCACCAAGGAATGTTTAATTAATATCATCAAATAAAATATTCTGTCCCTGTAAACACACCTGGACACTACCGGCTCTCTGTGTGTGGAGTGCTGTGACTCTGTGTTGAGCTGCTACTGAACAATGATGAGTGACCAGTGCAGGTATAGGAAACTCAGTCTCACCACAAAGACGTCCGTGCCCAGATAGACAGAACACCTGCAGCTCTCTACATATCAATAATCATCAACACTGTTTTTGTTGGACTCCTTGTTCACCTACAAAGATGGAACTCCAGTTCTTCCTCTGGTGTGTAAATCAGTCATAACTCCACTGAAACACTGAGATATGTATTTACTGAGGGGACATTAATAATATGAATCTGAAGGATCCAGAACAAACAGAAATCTAATGAAGCTCCTGTGAAAAGGGGTTCATAACTTTAGGGTATTTAGTCTGTGTGTCCTTAATGTTATACGTTCATGTTCTTACCCACTGTGAGCATCTTCAGGTTACTGAAAGGTCCTGTGGAAATATTATTATTATTGTTAGTGTTAGAGTTGATCTTTATAAGGTTTTGATACAGACAGACAGACGGATCTTATAAGCTCTGATTTGTTGTTGTCTGGTGTTTGTGTGAGAGTAGTATCAGTACAGTGATCTATGTATATATGTGTGATTACCTCAGATCCAGTGGAGGCTCCAGTCCTGACTCACCAGCTGAGCAATGACACCTGTAACATCACTCTCACCTGTAGAGGTCATGACCTCTCGATCAACTCCAGCTGTTATAAGGTAAACTGTGAGGAGAAGAAAGAGACATCATCTGGAGGTGTCACCCTTTCCCTGTCTGTCAGGGGCAGCTCCATCATCTGTAACCATAGTAACCCAGCCAGCTGGAAGGAGGATGTTCTGGAGATGGGAGAACTTAAACGATCCTGTACTGATGGAGGTGAAGGTGTGTACACAGATACATACAGACACCAACACTGACACCAACACAAACACTGACACCAATACAAACACCCTGTTATATAAATCATTCTGTACTTCTGTTCTAAGATTAACCGTCTTTCTCCCCCGTTAGGAGGACACAGTGCACAGGGTGGTGATGCACATTTGAAATATACATGGCCTGTCGTGGTTTCCATCATCATCATCATCATCATCATCATCATCTCCGTATATATGTACCGGAGGAGATTAACAGGTACGGTCTTTATATTCCTATGTGTGTTCAGTGTGAATTAAACTCTCCTCATTTTCTCTCTTCAGGAGTTTCAGAAAAACAGCTGTACAGTTCTGTAACTGGTGTTTCAGGTCAGCCGTTTAAACAGATGTTGGTGTTATGTGACTACTTAAAACAGCTGGATACAGAACTATTAGTGTAGAGACACTCGGGTTTGTCGTTGAGGCTCAGGAAACTGACAAACTACCAGTCATATGAGTTTGTGTGTGTTAATGTCTTGATCTGGTGGTTTAGCGTGTTAGGCTGTTCACTGGTATTTTATAAATTACATTATTCTAATAACCATAACTGGATCAGATTATTACAGATAACAGTGTAATCAGTAATAAAGACGTCTGTGTCAAATACAGAAATCTGTTGTCCTGCTGCAGGGGTCACTCTAACAGTATGTGGAATATAAAATAATGTATATGTATTTTCTCATATTAACAGCAGGAAATAAAGTAAAGTGATGCTGACCCTGATAGTCTACACAGGACTGCAGGAGGCTGCCAAACTTTTGAAACTTTTGGGCAACACAAATGAACAAAAACCCTTCCACGGCCCACAAGAGGATAATTATTTACAAAATTATTATAATTAGGTCTAGCTACTATCTTATGTTTATTCTTGCAAAATGTTTTTTACTCTGTACCTTGTGATTAGGGTGGGGATTAAAAGAAGAGTATTAAAAGAAGAGGCTGAATACTGAATACACAGTGCTGTATTCTATACCAATACAGAAAAGTGTAACATATTCAGAATACATGTACAGTCCATTCTTTCATGGCATTATTCTGTAAATCTGCTTCATGAAAATAATCACTTGTCAGTAATAAGAATCATGTTTATTATAACAGCTTAAGTGACTATAAAATATCTTTATAATCCAACACTATCTAACATTACTCGGCCAGTTGGACTACAACGTACCTTTACCACAATCATTTCTACTAAATCATTACAAAACGTCTGAAATATCATTTTATTGGTTTATTGGTTTGTCAGGTGCACTTGCTGTATTATAGATTGAACCCTTATGACACCTAGCTTTTTTTTTCAAGCTAAAAAAAATACTGAATGTAGTAACAAAGCAGTGGAACTGAATTAACTCCACTCAGCACTCAATGTATTTATTAATAAAACCAATTTATTGACTTGTTACCACACTATGTAATTTTTTAGGGTGGAACAACAAAGAACTTTCACCAGTCTTTTTAAACCCCAGTCTTTGGCTTAGAGGGCAGAGGTGTTACCACCACTACTTTATACCAGCAACTGTCTGGGCTGATCTTAAAGAAACCATGGAACAGTATGGAATGGTTATATAGTCTGCCTTTACTCCTTCCTGGTACTATTTGTGAAGGGTCTGTTGGTTCCTCATAACCAACTTAGCATGTAGCACCATCTGTACACCAGTATAAATGACCGTAAATCAGTTAAACACAACAGCTTCAGATATTAAGGACTGTACAGTTACTATACAGTATACTAGTAATACTGTAGTATACTGTTACTGTTCATCAATAAGGGGTTCATATTTCATTTCCCATTCATACCTGTACAGGTAACACACTGCCTGAGGACACTGTATGTCTATACACAACCTACAAGTATCAAGCAATCCAATCAGACGAGTCCAGATCCTGAAAACAAGGTGAGAATTACCAGCATTTATAAAACATAGTTTAAATGAACTTCTGATTAATAATGAATCATGTTCTAATGATAATTCTGTTAGTGCTGGTGCTGTAAAAGGTACTACAGTTCTAGATAGAGGAACATGTGTGTTCACACACAGAAAGGCCTGATTAGAGCTGCTGTACAGAAAAAGCTGTTTCGTGCTGGATGGATAGAAGTCTATAAACAGTGTACACTGTCAGTTTCTGTCACTAATGGATATAAGCTCACAGTACAAAAAACACCTAATAGTGTGTACTACCTTCACGAGCACCAGTAACAGCTGTGACTGGATTTGGCATGTGTTTAGCATTGTCCCGAGAGCCATCAGGCTCTTCAGCTCTTCACAGGACTGAATCTCTCATGTTGTATTATAGGTTTATTTATCTTCACTCCTGGACGATCTAGACGCTTTACTGTGTATCCTGTAAGTCTGCACTCCTGGACACTCTAGACCGCATGCGTGCTTTATAAAATGATCTCTTCATTTCATTATGGAACTGTGAGCTCTGATTATGAATGTTAATACATACATTTTTGTGTGTGTCCTTTTAATCATATAGAGCCAATATGTGAACTGAAACCGTTCATGCTACAAAACTTCAAAACCCAGCAAACCTGCGAATTAAGACAGACTGGATGGAACCGTATGACCTCTGAGAAGTTAAAGCCCCTCCTGATTTCCCAGTGATTCCTCAGCTGTCTAATAGAAGTCCCCAAAACTACAACTGGTCCTTCTGTAACTGGGTGGTAAAGATTGTTATGGCCGCCTGCTGAAG
The DNA here is from genome assembly GCA_034552555.1 of Semaprochilodus insignis. Lineage (NCBI taxonomy): Eukaryota > Metazoa > Chordata > Actinopteri > Characiformes > Prochilodontidae > Semaprochilodus > Semaprochilodus insignis. The sequence goes on along the minus strand of CM067493.1, from coordinate 174,058 downwards.
GCAGTCAGTCTACACCTCTTAGATCACATAGACAGAACAACACTAAGCAGCTCTCAGAGAACCTTCAGAATCTGCTCGAGCATCAACTTAAAGAAAGGTGGAAATTGTAAATGACTAATGCTGGGAATAAATAAATAAATATATATATATCTTTTTTTAAGCTTTATAAGTCACTTTCAATAATATAAATTCCTGTTATAATAATAGATGGGCTATTATAGTGTGCAGTAAATTCCTGCTAGTGTCAGTGCTATGTAAGTGGTGGGGAACATTACCTTTGAATTTCGCCTATTACAGTTTAATACAGTGTTATAGTGAGTGTGTTTACATGTGATTATGAGGAATAACTGCAAAAAATCAGACTGTGTAATAAAACTGTGTCTGTAAGAGCATGGCAGCAGTAATACATACTCAGAGTTATGTAGTGTATGTAGTTATGTAGAGTTATGTAGTGTGTTGTTTCTGACCAAAGAAAATCAAGCATCTCCAAAATAGTACCTTTCAGGAGAGGACAAAGAAATCCTTAATTCTCAATGTAAGATAATGTAAAGAGGTTTCATTTCGAGCTATTGTGGAACATTTATATTGCTCCAATCATCAAGAAATGTTTACGCTATGTAAAGGGCAGCTGCTGTGCTCCAATGAAGAAGTCAAAGCTGTCAAAAATGGAGATGTATGGAGATCCATAAAGCTATGCAGTCATTGTGCAATGATGGATCAACTAGTGATGGTGAACTGTAGCTGCAGTGAGTATGTTTACAATCTGCAGTAAATATTCAGATTTATAAGTCATAGGATTACAGCTGTAAGTGTGATACATAAATGGTGTATGTATAAGACTATGTAGCTAATATGTAATGATGATCTACAGCTGCAGGGCTGCAGTTCTACAGTGTGTTACCACATACAGTTAATAAAATCTGTGGAAGACAGTAAAGGTAGTGTTGTAGCTTCCACTGACTCTGGTGAAAGCAGATAATGGCTTTAGGTGATCTTGCTGCTGATGTGTGTTCCTGTTTCTTTGGTGTTTTAGCAGAAATAAGGCCTCTATTTTATACAGGTTTACATGCACTTAAGTAATCTCATAATGAGAAAACTAGGGGTATATGGGAAATGTAGGTACATGGTGATGTAGATGTAAATAGATGTGCTGTGTCTGGCTGTATGTATACATGCTGCGCTCTACTGGATTCATATGTCATGTGACTTTTTTAAAATATGTCTTGCTGGGATTGGAGTGATGTTTCCTGAGTTTACATGTCTAGATTATGGAGAGAGGGAGAGATGGACACAACTTCAGTTATAGTTCACTGATTTTGGTCCCAGTCTCATTCTGATGGAGATTAGTCACTGGTACAGGAATTATTTCAGTTTTTAGTTATTTTTGAAATTGTCTTCATAAATTTAGCAAATAAACATAAAAGAGATGTAGTGAGTTCTATGTAGACGATGTGTAGCTTATTTCCACTTGTCATTTGACATGGGGCACCTAAAAACATTTGCATACGACTATCATCACAATGTCCTTTTGTTTACTGTGGCAGTGACATTTCTGATTGAATTAGTTGGTTTGATTTTATGACATTTTAAGAAGCACAAAACGAGCTTTATATGAAACTAGAAACCCAGAATAAATCTGAATGTACACTACATTTAAAGTGTGTATCGCTGTAGAGAGTGAACCCTCACAGTTCACGATGTCATAGAAGTATGTGGAGTGTATGTACCATCAATACTGAAGAAACCTGAAAACTAGAAATCCGAATATGTAAATATTAAGTTTCACAATATATAGACTATTTACATTAACAACAGCACAAACATCAGACAGGTTTCTGCAGGACATGACCCAACATGTCTTCCCAAACACTTTACTGAATAACTTAACACTTAAAAACAACACTGACAGTAATCCCCACATGACTACCTGCTGATATAAACACACCCAGGTGATCACAGACAGGGCTTAGAGATATGTGTGGTTGGTGCATACACATGCAGAACTCTCACCTCCAGCTACACAAACACACAATCTACAGAAACATAATATTTTAATTGGGCATATTACCGCTGTGCATGTTTACATTTTTTTTATTATTTACTTCATTAAATTATAACATTATATAATGCATTAAAAGTTATTACTTAGTAACTAGAATTTTCTATTATTATAAATGATGATTTAAAGTAATTTGAAAACAAATTTAATTAATTTGAAACACCAGCTGCCGTTTACACTGCATCATCGTTATATGATAAATGGACCAATAGAAATTACACAGACAAATTAAACAGAACAATATCTTGTGTGTGTGTGTGTGTGTATATATATATATGGCATCTTCAACTTGCACTATTACTATGTCTTCTTGTTCTAGAGGGTTCTTTCGGTTCTTTAGGCTTTACCTTTATCACATTCTGCACTACATCCTGTTTCTTCTACCACAAAGAGAAAGAGGTTATTTACAGTCTTCACAGCAGCTGAACCAGGACAGTCAATACTAGCATGAGAGTAGAGTTTAAAAGTGACTGATACAGAGGATTTCTGTATGAATGTGAACCACTATGAAATTAAATTTAAATTTAGACAAGACAATAACCGCTGTATCCAGCTGCCCTCTTATTTTTTTCCAGACACATATAGCTGTATGTGTGTGCGTGTGTGTGCGTGTGTGTGTGTTCCATATGGGCAACACCAGCAACTGAAGAAAGAGAAGCAGAGAAACAGGAAGAGAAGCTCTTTACCCCAAAGACTGAAACAGTCAGACTGTGTATGAGGCCCTGTAAAGCTACACCTGTAAATTCACAGTTGAGGTTTTTGGCTTAACTATGACCATCATGACAGTCAATAGGCTACAAGTAATACTAACATTATCTTAAATTAATATCCTGTCAACTCGCTCTATCATACCTTGGTTTTGGCAGTTCTTGCTACTGCAGTTCAAACAGTAGTAATCTGTCTGTTGTGTGAGCCAGCACCACATCATCACACCTAATCTGATCATCTCTCGAGGCAGATGTTAGTTTCCTATTCCGGCATAAAACTCAAGGTCAGTGAAAAAGGCAAGGTCACGTCAAGGAAACCTAACCAGCTTTAGTTCAAGTTTTAAAGTCTCACCAGCCAGAAGTTCTCCACATTAGCAACACACAGCAATGTAAGCTCACAGAACAAAACATTAGTCTAAGGTGCTAGTAAAGTCACTGATGTATACTGTTACCCATCTACCTGTCCAGTGTGTCACTGAAGAAGCACAAGAGTCCATATGGCATTACAGGGTACTCATAGTGCACCCCAGTCATGATAAACACAGGTCTTCCATTCATCCCATTCCAGTGTTCTAATTAAGTTGTGTGTGTGTGTATTTTCTGTGCTTGGACAAGGCAATGCTTTGTATAGAATGTATAACATGGATGCTGCATTAAACACGGGTATGTAATGAAATACAACGGGCAGATCTTCATGATTTTACAATGGTACCTACGGTTAGTTCCCAGCATTCATTTCACAGAGCTGGCACTCTCGCTTCTCCTCATGGCTCTCAGTAAGGCTGTTAGCACTTTGGAGATGCATGAGAGGAAGACAGTGACACAGTGATAGAGTAGTTTGTTTGTATTCAGCTTGTTGCCTGAAAGTGGTCTCCAACTCTACCTCCAACTCTAACACCAACTCAGACTCTAGCCCCAACCCTAACTCTAACTCTAACTCTAACTCTAACTCTAACCCTAACTCTAACTCTAACTCTAACTCTAACTCATTTCTGTTCATTTTTCATGTATTTTACATATGCAGCTAAATATGACGCTGTTGTTCCTTACCTCATTAAACTTCCGTGGTTTAGAAACTTCCTCACACATTGACATTTGCGATGGCGGGGGCTGTTACTGTTGCTGCTCTCTTCAGTCTGCTCTCAATTTCAGGTAGAACAGAAACCTTCTAAACTTCATTACTGCTGTTAACTTCATTAGATTATAGAAATTCAGCTGTATTAAATTCAGTTATCATCTTCATCATTTTCACATCAGAGATGAATCACCATCACATAATCCTGCTATTGGTAACGTGATGCGTCTTAGAGGTTCAGTTAAACAGCACATTATGAAGATAGTAGGACGTAGCATGAACAGCCTTCATGTTGTAGTCCACAGGATTACTCTACAGGGT
>CM067493.1:153181-169396 GCA_034552555.1 Semaprochilodus insignis | reverse complement strand
GTGAGGACAGTGGGGGATAGATGAGATTGCTGGTATTGCGCTTCCTGTGGTGAGCATGGGATCTTCTAGCTCTGTGAGATGAAAGAATAGGTATTGCAAAACACATAACAGAAGAGCAAATGTGTAAATACAAGTACAGATATAAATTAAATGAATAAGAGATACCAAGACGTCCCATATTACCAAAGTGTCCGGGCTCAAAGTCAACCCTGAAGTCCATTGAACTACATTATATTACTAAGGTGGATGCGATCCATCAACTCTAGAAACCCAGCACTTAATATCACCAAGTAATCCCAATAAAACCTTAGGGTTAGGGTTAGCAAACCAGGTTAGCAAAGCATATTACCAACATGGACAGATTATAGCGTCACCGGCCCGTTGACCATGCGTGCGGTCATACACTTCACTTTGACATTTGACAATATCTTCATAGAGTTAGGGTTATGTTACCAAGACATCCCATATTACCAAAGTGTCCAAGGGCCATATTTCAGGGATCTGATGACCCTCAGCCAGGAAACTCGGATATTTTATATGTACGGATATGTCGGATATTCAGGGGCCCCTCCAGGGCTTGAATTTCACATTCCTACTACTTTTTGTTCTAGTGAGTATCCACTTACAACAAACCACTTATCCTCTTGCAATATAACACTGTCAGCAGTGTTCTGGGCCAACCGTACAGCCCTTAAGTCCTTGATCTCTGACCGTGGAATCACCAAACTCGGATATGTCGTATATTTCACCACTAGAGGACATTTACCAGAATCCTCAAGAGGGCCCACAAGATCATCAAGGACAAAGCTCATCTTCAACACAACCTCATCACATTTCTCCCATCTGGCAGACGATACAGGAGAATGAATCTATATTTGGCTGATATGGCACAGTTCTGTCATTAGCACTAATACCATACATATGTTCTGCTCCTATATCTTATAGTGTTATATAGCATATATTGTACATTTTCTTAATTTATATACATACACATATTTTTCTTCTCTCTAGTATTTTCTTTCTTATCTAGTACTTAGTAATTATATTATAATTGTTTAGTAGTCCGGGAGCGAGTGCCGAGTAAGAATTTCATTGTACAGTGCAACTGCTCGTTTCCCTGTGTATATGACAATAAACACTTGAATCTTGACTTTTTTATTTCCTACAGACCCACGAGTTAGGGACCAATATCACAGTGTTATTCGTATATTACCAAAGTGTCCAAGGGCCATATCTTGCTGATCTGATGACCCTCAGCCACGAAACTCGGATATGTTGTTCGGGGCCCCTCCATGGCCAACATACTCCAATTTCACGTTCCTAAGACTTTCCCTACTATTTTTATCCCTGTGGTGAGCCGAACCAGTGTGCCAAATTTGGTGATGGCACACCACGGTGATGCTGTGTTGGAGGGTATGCGTTCCCTCCAACCCCTCGGAACACCTTTTAAACATTGTATCCTGTATCAGTGTAAGGCCTTCAGAGCCTCCTGAGCCTAAGTTCACAGTTTGGTGAAGAGATTTTCTTGAAGTGAAGTGTTTTCGTTAGACTTTGGAACATCAACAATACGTATAATAATAAAATATTGAGGCATTGGACCCGTAGCTCTCCAAAAAATATCTCAGCTGGTTGGTGTCTGATCTTGACTAATCTCAGACTGTGGGTCCAGGAGGCCCAACTGAAGTTGTGCGTCAAGATTGGGAGCGATCAGACGATGTGAAAATGAAGGAACGCCCATACGGGAATGGCGTTCCAAGTGGCATATGGGAACATCCTGGGGACAATCCCTGTGAAGTTTGGTGGCAATCGGACCTCAGGAACAGAAACTGAGGTCAGGTGGTCAGAACCACTGATTTGGAGGTTAATATTTTATATTCAGGATGCTTTACCTGTTCCACTGAGGGGAAACAAATCAGATCATATTCTTAGAAATTCTTCGATTGATATTCATTCCACATTTCAAATTTGACCTTATTGCGATTGATCGGATTTAATCCACCTCTGTCCTCCTTGCTATAAAGGTGAGGTTTCTGTTCGATCGATATTAATTCCGCACTTCAAAGTTGACTTTACTCCGATCGATGGGCATTAACTGACCTCCGCTTTAAAGTTGAGGTTTCTGCGTTCGATCGATATTAATCCCGCACTTCAAAGTTAACGTTACTGCGATGGATCGGAATTAATTCACCTCTATCCTCCGCGATTTAAACGTGAAGTTTCTACGTTCGATCGATATTATTCCGCACTTCAAAGTTGACTTTACTGCGATCTATCGGCATTAATTCATTTCTGTCCTCCTCGCGTTAAAGGTGACGTTACTGCGTTCGATCGATATTAATTCCCCACTTCAAAGTTGACTTTACTGCAATCGATTGTCATTAATACACCTCCGTCCTCTTCGGTATAAAGGTGAGGCTTCTGCGGTCGATCTATATTCCCCATTTCAAAGTTGACTTTACTGCGATCGATCAGCATTAATTCACCTCTGTCCTCCGCGCTTTAAAGGTGAGGTTTCTGCGTTGATCGATATTAAATCCGCACTTCAAAATTCACATTACTGTGATCAATCGGCATTAATTCAACGCTATTCGCCGAGGTTCAAAGGTGAGGTTTCTGCGTTCGATCATATTAATTCCGCACTTCAAAGTTGAATTTACTGCGATGATCGGCATTAATTCATTTCTGTCCTCCTCCCTTTAAAGGTGACGTTACTGCGTTCCATTGATATTAATTCCGCACTTCGATTTTGACTTTACTGCGATCGATCAGCATTAATTCATTTCTGTCCTCCTCGCTTTAAAGGTGACGTTACTGCGTTCGTTCGATATTTTTTCCGCACTTCAAAGTTTACTTTACTGCGATCGATCGGCATTAATTCACCTCCGTCCTCCGCGCTATAAAGGTGAGGTTACTGCGTTCGATCGATATGAATTCCGCACTTCAAAGTTTACTTTACTGCGATCGATCGGCATTAATTCATTCCGCACGTCAAAGTGTGTTACTGCCATCGATCTGCATTAATTCACCTCCGTCCTCCGCGCTATGAAGGTGAAGTTTCTGCGTTCGATCGATATTAATTCCTCATTTCAAATTTCACATTAATGTGATCGATCGGCATTAATTCAAAGATATTCGCCGAGGTTCATAGGTGAGGTTTCTGCTTTCGATCGATATTAATTCTGTACTTCAAAGTTCACTTGACTGCGATCGATCGGCATTAATTCACCTCTGTCCTCCACGCTTTAAAGGNGATCAATCGGCATTAATTAAACGCTATTCGCAGAGGTTCAAAGATGAGGTTTCTGCGGTCGATCGACATTAATTCCGCACTTCAAAGTTGACTTTAATGCGATCGATCGGCATTAATTCACTTCTGTCCTCAGCGCTTTAAAGGTGAGGTTTCTACCTTGATCGATATTAATTCCGCACTTCAAAGTTGATTTTACTGCGATTGATCGGCATTAATACACCTCTGTCCTCAGCGCTTTAAAGGTGAGGTTTCTACCTTGATCGATATTAATTCCGCACTTCAAAGTTGACTTTACTGCGATGATCGGCATTAATTCACCTCTGTCCTCAGCGCTTTAAAGGTGAGGTTACTGGGTTCGATATTAATTCCGCACTTCAAAGTTTACTTTACTGCGATCGATCGGCATTAATTCCTTCCGCACGTCAAAGTGTGTTACTGCCATCGATCTGCATTAATTCACCTCCGTCCTCCGCGCTATGAAGGTGAAGTTTCTGCGTTCGATCGATATTAATTCCTCATTTCAAATTTCACATTAATGTGATCAATCGGCATTAATTAAACGCTATTCGCAGAGGTTCAAAGATGAGGTTTCTGCGGTCGATCGATATTAATTCCGCACTTCAAAGTTGACTTTAATGCGATCGATCGGCATTAATTCACTTCTGTCCTCCGCGCTTTAATGGTGAAGTTACTGCGTTCGATCGATATTAATTCCACACTTCAAAGTTGACTTTAATGCGATTGATCGGCATTAATTCACCTCTGTCCTTCGCGCTTTTAAGGTGACGGTAGAGCGTTCATAGATATTAATTCCGAATTTCAAAGTTCACATAACTGGGATCGATCGGCATTAATTCACCACACTGTAAAAACAAGAACTTGAAATTGTTCACCTTAATATGATTTTTAATTCAACTGAACGAAAAATATGTAATTGCGCCATAAACTATATCAAAGTAATTGACTCAACTAACTTTATTAAGTTTCTAGTTAAAAGTTGGCCTTACTTTGTGACCTGTGTCGGCAAAATATACAAACTGTAGTTGAACCCTAGTTGAGGCAAAGCCAACTACTTTGAGCATGCTCATTTTGACTTCTCAGTTGAACGGGGTCTACTGAGCAATTCTGGAGGGGTTCTCGTTTTTTGGTGGAATTTTCGTCCACCATTTTGAGATTGATTTCCCACCTGGCAAGGATCTCTTTTGAGTTACTGAAGTGAACCTTCCAATGCCCATATGTGAGTGTTTTGATTGAATAATATCTAGAAGTTCTGCCTTTGCCATAATTACACTTTTAAGTGTTTCCTTAGCGGGTCGTGCTTCGAATATGCAATGCAACACTGTGCCATGGCTTCCAGTAAGTAATGCTAACAGCGAGCGAGCTTGCAAACGTAAGCGCTAACGTTAACTTAATTGGGAAACGTAATTGTTAATGGGGGGTCAATTTTCATGACTACATATACAGTTCACTGGTTAAATCCCGGTGAGCGGTGATACCGCTAACAACGCACCGCATTCGGGTCATTAGTAATACTGATGACTTTATCTGGTAATACACACACCGCCGCGAGTTAGCTACATGTCTAGCAGCTGCGATGACGGAGCACCGCTCGCCGGGTTTTGGACGTGTGATGTCGCCACGATTTTTACCGCGTATAAAATCTAACATAAAAAATGTTTCGGATATTGAAATGTCGTTGAGTTGACAAGCCTAGCCAGCAATATGGCTGCTAGTTAGCATATAGCAAACGTTAGAAACGGTGTCCTCAATTAGCGGACTCCGGTCCAGGTCTGGTGTTCTAACCATTTGTCCTACCCGTCCAGCGAACCTACCGATCACGCGCATAGCATTATTTTTGCTTGCAACTCAGCTTTTTACACTAAATGCTTTACTGTGTTTTTAATATTAATTCAGTACAGACTCAGCTAAATTGTACTAATTACGATTTAGACGAGGCTGAAGTCAGTTTCTTATTCGTCAGCTTCTTCGAATTTTCCCATTCCACCTTAAATGGTGTCTGAGTGCATAAGGCTCCGAAACACATCTCCTGCACCATTTAAGGTAGAACGTGTAAATTCTCAATTCCCTCAGGCGCAAAATTCTATCTACTGCATCATTTTGAGGTGGAACATAAATTCGCATAAGTAGCTGACTTCAGCTTTATGTGAATATCCTACCTACAGTTTTATGTACTTTCAGCTCTACCTGTAAATTTGCGTTTTGGTAGGGTATTTCGACAAGGCAGCGCGGTTCGTCACAATCGCATGCTTATTAAAGCAATATACTACTCGAGGCCGCGAATTAATCATGGAGGAAAGGGGTTGATACGTACGTAGTGTCGTTGCCAAGCAATCAGGGACTGTTAAGTGAGTAGAACAGTGTTCAGCCATTGTATACTGTGGTCATTTATTTAGCCTTTTAACTTTTTGTCATATTATAACGAATATATGACAACACAGAACTATTTAATGCAAAACCTTCACTTTATGAATAATTTTGGTAACCAAATTACCACTGCAAGTGTTATTTAGCACCAGACTAACGGCAATCCTCTTCTCACGCTGGGGCTGAACCTCAAACAGCTCCCTGCTCCCTATATAGGAATACATAGGAATTTAAACGCTGGCTCCTGCACCTAAAGACCACATAATATAGCTAAATAAAAAAAATAAATAGTCATCTTGGAATCAACCTCATTCATACTTGGTCCACTCTTTCACTGTTGAAACGACAACATCGAAACTTATTTCTTACTGAAACAGACATTTGAAGCGTGTAAGCCGTTCAAGTGGCATTCTTTAGACTTTTAAATTGCAGTTTTACAGTGAATCATAAGTGCTTTAATTCAAGCCTGTGATATTAATGGTGGAGTTGTCTTTCAGCCTGTTAGCTAGCTGACCAGCCTAGTTCTAGTTAAGCAAGTAAGCTTTCAGTTTAAAAAAAAAACAAAAAAACAGGTTCTTACTTCATCAATACACTCAGTGGCCCATGCGAGTAGAATTAATGTCAGAGATTATTCCATTAACACCACAAGGATTTTTCATGCCATGGTGCAGTAATACAGAATTCAGTTGTTGTGAGGCAGCCATCGCTGTGTGTGTTTAGTGCATTTTACACCAGCTTTAAATGCGGTACAGCCAATTATAATTTAAGACTGGAACCATCCGTTTTATAAAAGAAAAGCTGATGGTACTATCAATGTAGAGTGGACAGACATATGTATTTGTTCTTACCCCAGGGAGTAGCCTACCAGGCTCATCTGCCTGATATGTTGAAACTACTGATTATAAAAAGCAGTCATTTGAAACAGTGAGTACCTGCACTTTGAGGAAAGAAACCAGCCAAAAGTGGCAATGGCATGAAACTGAATTAAAATGAAAGTGTACTTAATAAAAAATAAGAAATAAATAAAGCAGTTCCCAATGTCAGCTGCAACAAGATCTGAAATAATTGCAGAGGATGTCCATAGGATAAAGAACTAACCTTGTTCTGTTATTTAATTTAATTCTCATTCTCGTTCTCATTGGAGTTATTCTATGAAGTGCAGGTTGTGCAGTTTTGTCAGCTCAAGTCAAGAAGATCTAGTAAGGCACCATCGACTACGACACAGAAGAGGAGCTCACTGGCCCTGTGTCTACAGTGACTGTGTGTGTACCTTCAAAACACCTGGCGCATTAAGATCACATCTCACCAGATCGCATTGCAAGACTGTAAAAAGGCTGGAGACATCAACCTTCTTTTGTGATTTATGTGAATTTAGAGAAATTTGCACTCAACACACCTTTTTCACTCATCTTGGACATCATGTAAAAAATCAAGAGACTGTGCGTTGCCCCTTCCTGCAGTGTGAGTTTAAAACTAACAATCTAAAAACTTTTACATCACACAGAAGTAGAAAGCACAAGAATACAAAGGATATTAGAACTTGTTTAAGAGTGCATTCTGAAAATGAAACCTGTGCAATTGAAACTCATGCCATTGAACAGCCATTAAATAACTTTGTTGCGGTAGAGACATTACAAAGTGGTTCAAGTCGAGATTCAGGTGACAGTGGAAGGGATGAGTTTGTAGATGCTGAGACCCTTAAACATAAAATTGCCTCTCTTTTTCTGTGCATGCAAACAGTATTGCATGTTTCTAAAAGTGCTTTACAGAAAATCGTAGAAGAATTTAATGATATTCTGCACTTTTCTAAATTCCAATCCCTTCAAAGAATTAAAGAGGTGCTTAGTGAACATAGTATTAAAATTGATGATTGTGTTGTTCAAGAAATTAATGATGCAGTATTCAAAACAAATCCACTAATTGTAGCTACTGAAGCAAAAGGTGCACTGTCTACTGATCACAGGAGGAATCTCTATTTTAAGGAGCACTTCCCTGTAATTGAGCCAACTGAATATATATATAGAAGCATCCATAAAAATACATTTGTGTATGTTTCAGTCATTCAGGTTCTAGAGACTTTATTGAGACGGTCAGATTTTGTAGATAAGTTAGTGTTTAATCAAGAAGATAAGCCTGGTCAATACAGGTCCTTTCAAGATGGTCAGTACTTCAAAGACAATAAACTTCTGGGGATACAAGAGACAAGTATTTCAATAGGACTTTACATTGATGAATTTGAAGTATGTAATCCTTTGGGGACATCCAGAAAAATTCATAAGATAACCGCTGTCTACTGGGTTGTGCTCAATTTGCCAGCCAAGTTTCGCTCTACCCTGCCCTTAATTCATCTGGCTGTTCTTGGGAAGAGTGTTGATGTAAAACTGTTTGGGTATGCTGCATTTCTTTATCCACTGATCAAGGATATAAAGTTTCTAGAAAAGCACGGAGTGTTTGTTGAGGTTCTAGATAAGTTTGTAAAGGGAACAGTGTTTTGTGTCTGTGCGGATAACCTTGGGGCCCACAGGCTTGCAGGCTTTCATGAGTCTTTCAATGTTGAAAAGTTTTGCAGATTTTGTTGTCTTAATCGCTACCAGATTGCAACTGTTGAGCCAAGGGATTTTCAATTAAGAACTGTACAACAACACAACACCTTTGTGGAGAACCTTGAGTCTAGTGATGAACGAAGTGTAAATGGTGTCAAAGGGCCCTGTGTCCTGAGTAAGCATTTGTCCTACTTCCATCCAGTGACTGGGTTTCCCCCAGATATTTTGCATGACTTGTTTGAAGGTATTGTCCCAGTAGAATTATGCTTGTGTTTGAAAGAATTGGTCAGAAAAGGATTCATTACATTTGATGGACTGAATAGCCGCATAAAACTGTTCCCATACAAATTTTCTGATAAGGTCAGCAAGCCAAAACAAATTACAAAGGCCAGCTTTGCAACGGGAAGAATCAGTGGCAATGGACATGAAAATTGGACACTGTTGCGTTTACTTCCTCTTATGATTGGGAGCAGTATTCCAGAACAGGAGCCCTCATGGGAAATATTGATGGACCTTAAAGAGATTGTCGAGATTGCTGTCTCTGCTATACTATCGGAGGAAATATTGTGTTACTTGGAGAGTAAAATTTCGGACCATCGGAAGTTGCTTATCGATACCTTTCCTGACTTTAAGTTGCGGCCAAAGCATCACTTCATTGAACATTATGTACATCTCGTACGCTGCTTTGGACCTCTAGTGGACTTGTGGACTATTCGATTTGAATCCAAGCATAACTTCTTTAAAAAAGTTGTGCATGATTGTCTCAGTTTCAGGAATGTGCTTCTTACACTCTCTTCTAAACATCAACAAATGATGGCATACTTCCTTGATGGCCAAAATCTGTTCAAACCAAAACTGTATATTGGGGATGTTGACACAGTTGAAATATCATCTTTCGAAGAAAAACTGAGGATGGTAATCAAAAAGAAATATCCAAATCAAGAGACTGTGTTCCTTGCCAAAGAAGTTCATTTGTATGGTACCCAGTACGTAAAGGGCATGATACTTTCTGCTGGGCAATGCAGTGGACTGCCGGACTTCTACAAGATATTGAACATTGTGGTGAACTTTGAGAAAGTGTCCTTTGTCACTAGAAAGCTCTCATCTTGGTTTATGGAACATTACAGGTCTTATCAGCTTATTGCCAGCAGCTACACAGATATAGAAATCCTAGACCCAGAGGTTTTGAATGATTACCATCCATTGGCTGCATACCCAGTAGCTGGAAAGTTGATGGTGACCCCAAAGACGTGCCTGCTGCATTGAATGTAATGGTATGTACTATGGACGTGTGTAATTAATGGATTGTTCTTTGATACACTTAAAATGCACTAATATTGCTGTTGTCAGAAGAAAACCTCATCTTCAAAGTAGTTTACAGGAGACAGAAGGATGAAGCATACTTTTGGTCCATTCATTGTGAAATTTACAGAAAATGTAAATGACAACAGGCATTTTTCAACTGAAAAACGACAAAAATGGACATACAAGGTTTTCTTCCAACAATAGGTCTGTGTGTGCGCCAGGTTTTGAATCTTGTATTTGGACTGTTGTACTACATATTGCACATTCTCTGCAAAATATACATATCTCCTTTTTTCTGTTAATTGCGTTGGATATATAATTGATACCTGAGCAAATAAGGTTTTTTTTTTCCATACTTTTAGTCTTAGAGATTGGTGTTTGCCCACAATCACTTAATTCCATTGAACGTCAGCATCTGTTGAATAAATGATTTTCGTTCATATAGATTTGTTAACCATGAAACGTAGGGGTTGTAAACTATTCTGTACGTAAACCCTGTACAGTATAGTTTAGAGTTTAAACTATCATATTTGTCCTAGTTTGCCATCCTCTGCCACAAGTTTACATTGTCTGTTGGTATTTTTTGTGAGTAGATGTATGCAATTAGTGCTGTAGTAACTTAGCTTTCAGTTGTAAATCACCATATCTAAGGTAAGTTGACAGCCCTGCACAATTAATATTTTGTTTGTTTGTTTGTTTTTGTAGGCTTTGTTATTGCGAGTTCACATAAACCCCAAACTCATCCGGAAGGTCAAGCTGACTAAGACCCCTGAATCTGTACAGCAACTGAAAGATGAGCTACGAGAAAAACATGAACTTGACGGTGAATTCTCTGTACAATACGAAGACCCAGATTTTGGTGAAGCCCTTTGTAACTTGATGGACATTGCAGAGTTACCTGCAGAAAAGGCTGTCTTGCATGTTCTTTGGAATAATGATAAAACACCATCACCACCACATTCGCACACATCATCCTCCATCTCTTCCCTTGATACAACAAGCATCAGTCGCCCATCCTCTTCCCACAGCACACCAGCTATTCGGACCTATATGCGAAACGTTTCGAAGTGGCCTACTCCATTTTTGATCCCCTCTTTCTCTTATGGTGTTTAGTTAAAACTCCGTAAGGGCAACGACATATTTGAAAAAACTGGGACAGGTCTAAGTGTAACAAGAGACATGAAAATGGAAATTCTGGATAAGCTGGCACAAGAAATATTTGCCCTGAAAGCCTACCCCGAGAAATATGAAATTGAATCTGTTGCCTCTGAACTTGTCAGCAAACATCCATGCCTTAAGGAGCCTGGTGGCGGCACAGGATATGATGGCTGGACAACAAGCATAAAGTACAAGCTTGGAAACTACCGATCAAAGCTGCGCCAGGCTGGCTGTAATGAGGTTAGTGTAAACAGGAAAAGACGGAGGGATGAAGATGCTGATGAAGGTAGGTTTACCTTGAAAAAACCAAAGCGAGGTGACGTCAATCATGTTCCCGATTATCCGGAAAACTATGATGATGACGCACTAGAAGACCAAAGGTGTCTCCTTGTGGATGCAATGAAAAAGAAGGGGAAAGACATGGAACTCATCAGACAGAAGATGGACCTCACGTTCTCTCTTAGGAGAAAGGAGATTGTGGAGGTTGAGCCCATGGTCTTGGAAATCCAGGAGAGATGGCCTGCTCTGTTTCTTGAAGAACAGGCAAGACATTTTTTTTATTGTAATATTTAGTAGTGTTTGTTTCAAATCAAGGATGAACATTGTCATCCGGCTGCTTACTCAGATTGGTAGTGTGTAATCAATAGTTTTGGCTCCCTTTTTAGCAAGAACCTTTTCTTACTTGGCATTGAAGACTAGATTGTCATTTGATTGATGTGAACTTGTATGCTTTATTTTGTTTTAATTTTTTTGTGTTCACAAAAATAAATGAATGTCTAAATGACTAAGAACTCAGTTATAAAATGTTACATGCTGATTTTGCGTTCTACAGGTTTGTGAGGAGTTTTACCGTGTCACCACCAAGGACTTGTTGGGGACTTTTAGAGCAGCCTTAGACAAATACTCTCCTCGACTGCTTAAACTTTACCGTGCCAGGAAGGCAGCCTTTGGTCAAGACATGGACAACCTCTTGGAAAAGCTTGATGAACAGGTAGACTTATCTGTTAAACTTTCGCCCCAGTGATGTCCACTGGCAAATACAAAAATTTAGTTGATTGTCAGTTTAGAGAAACCTGTCACTGTTGGACTATGTGGGGCATTTGAGCTGAAAAAACACCATAATTTTACCCCCCATTGACCTGTTTGCCTTGCTGCAATAGGTAGTTTCTACAGGTTCTTTGTGTAGTTTCAAATAATCTGTTCCTATTCGATTTTGTTGGCTGACCTTTTTTACTACATGAAGCAGAGTATGGGGATCAGCAGAACAAAGAAAGTGGAAGAGGAGTGACAATGTAATGATTCAGAAAAAGCTATTTGTTTTGCATGGCTCAAATGCCCTGTGTAGTTCAGTGGAGGCTCTTAAAGTTTCTTAATTCTAACACAATCTGCAAAGTTTTTGTATTTGCCAACAGACAACCCTGGTAGAGAACTCATAAATGCAGCAACTTCTAATATGCTGAAATTGGCCTGTAATCACTACTCTTAAGTCTTTTGGTTTCTCTTTTTCTGATTTCCAGACCTCTAACATTGAACTGCATCGAAGGAGCACATCTCTGGAAGGTCTCCCCATATTTGTCCGTGAGAATTCAAAGAAGCTTTTCCTGACATGCCTGGTAAGTGCAGTATGGGTTTTTCCCTCAATCATGCATAGGGATGGGTGTCCTTTAGGGTTGTGGGTTTTTTTTTCTTTTTTTTTTTCTTTGTATACTGATATAGCTGCTGATACTTATAGATACTCTTGTTGATACTGCTCTCCATAATTTGGTGCAAAAAACAAAGACATGACATGAAAAGTTGTGAAAAGATTCAAAATGAAAAGATGAGAAAAGTCTGTGGTCATTACCTACAGTTGCAAATATTAACAACCATATTCAATACAAAAATTTGTTACCCCTGGTTGTCAGGACAGCTCGCAGTAGTTAATCAGTTAATTATTTATGCTATGTTTGTCAGTGTTTCAGGAATTTTTTTAATATTTTACTATTTTATATATATTATTTTTTACTAACCTTCATAAACAATATCATGAAAGTTGGGTTACATTTTAATAACATATGAACTTCCAAATGTATGCAAGGAATATGGCTTAAAATGCTGACAATTTCACCAAGATGACATCTCATTGGAGACAGTGCAGTGTGAATATACAGGATGGTTTCGCTGTGACTGAGCAGTATTTTGTTTCTAACTGGTGCAATTCCAACTGCATAAAGGGTTACAAGAACAACAAAATATTGTCACCCACCATACTAAAGCTGAGTTTACACTGACAAAGGGCCATTCACATTTTTGTTTAGTTTTTATTCATTGAAGAAAAGTGTAGTACATTGTCATAGTGTTCTTTTTCAAATGTTGCTTTTTATTTAGTTCTCATCTTGTATTAATTGTGAGACATTGATCACATCAGTATATTTTAGGGTGGTGGGTCATTCTCAGCACTCAATATTTTTAATCACAGTTTTCGTTTAACAATATTACCACTGTTGGCTACATTATCATTCAATTTAGTAAAGTGAAAACTTATGAACGTCTTACCCTTTAAATCCATGACTAGAGAGCACAGAATGACGCACATTTGAAAAACACATTTGTTTAATATACAATGAATATTTCCTAAATGTTGGCTTTCTATTCACCAGCTTCTTGTTTGAATTTTTCTATTCCACCTTAAATGGTGCTAGTATTCTGAGCTCAAACATTGCCGTAGTGGAGCTGATAATATGAACAGAAAGTGTAGATACAAGAATGTGGTAAAAATGAAGTAGCTGGTTGATGTATGTTGTCTGTGTGCTTTATTTTTATTAGGGTGATTGTTGTAGTAGTATTTCAGTCTGAATTTGGTACAACTTCCTGGTTTCAACAGGTGACCGATCCAGAGGATGGGCAGACCAAAGGTGTCAAGATGGGTATCCTCACTGTTCTCGAAGATGATGACTCTACCTCACTGCCCACAGTAGTCAATATTGCCATTGTGTTGGAAGAGGCCATTGCCCTCACAGATCTTCCAGACCTCCCTACTGCGTTTGCCTACCTCTTTGGCCTCCTCTATGCCTTGAACATGGAGTTCCCAAAAGAGCATAAGTATACTTTTGAAGCTGTTCAGCATTTTTTCATGGAACTTTCCACCAGCTGCTCACAGCGTGTCAGGAGCTTAAAAACAAAACTCCTACTCTAAGTTAGAAGCTAATCTTTTTGTTTTAGCTTCTTTTTTTTGTTTGTTTTTTTGCTTGCTTTCTTTCTTTCTGCAGTTTGACATTTCACGACATTGTAGAAAATGAAGCTCCAGGAAACAAGTGATGGGGGACGCTCTTTGATTTTGACATGGTCAACATTTAGGTTTTTACAGTTATTGTCCTGCAGTTTTTGAGATGAGGGCATTTTTGATGAAAGGACATGAAAGCTTTTGTCTATATTGTGGAAGAGGTGAACATTTTGTGAACCTTCAAAAAGAGGTGCTGTTGTGCTTGAAGAGGCTTTTGTCTTGCCAGTGTTTACTTGTTTTGTGTTTATGCCTTGATCATTGGTAAAACATTGACTTCACAACGAAAAGTATAGCACAAGGCACAATTCTAGAATAAAAGAAGTTAGTGAAATCAAACATGGTAATATATAATTCTGGATAATTAAGCATCATACCTTACTCTCAAGTGGAGTATTTCTGAGACAGTATTGGATATAGTACATATCACTGCTGTTGGAAGAAAACCTTGTATCTCCATTTTGTCGTTTTCCAGGGGGAAATTTTCACACAATTTCAAAGTGCCCTGTACAGTGTGTGATTTTCATGAAAAATGGACCAGAAAAAAACAGGCTAAAATAAAGCCTGGTTCCACTGACTTACATTAAAAGTAAAGTACATTTTCCTTTTCAAAAAAGTGATCAGTTATCAAATGAGTTATCATTTTGAAGATGCAAGGTTTTCTTCCAACAGTAGCGATATGCTTCAGCCCACATGCCGTTTCACATGGTTAACCAATATTTTCAGCAGAGTTTTACTCCTTTTATTTAGGTAAATATTCTAGTATTAGTATTGTACATCTTGATTATACTTTACACTTTGTGATTAAATTACAACATTGTGTTATATGGGCATGTTTTCTTGCAAATAATACTCCAGTTCTGGTAAACAAACAAGCTATTGTTTATGCTATACTGCAATAATTTTCTTGTTTGTGTGGTGTTTTTTATTTATATATTTTTTTATTTTCCCTCCCTTTTCTTCCATTCTCTTGCCCTAGTCAGGATTGTTATAGCTGGTTTCAGGGTCAGCCTGCATCTTTGGTGTCATTGTGCTGTTTAACTTTTGAATTAATAGATGCAGAAAGGTCAGTTTACACCTGCATTAATGTGTTGGAAGTATTGCATTAATATATCGCTGTTGTCGGAACAAAACCTTGTATCTCCATTTGTGGGGTTTTTCAGGTTTGTTTTTTTTTTTTCCACGTATGTGTAAATTTGATGATGAATGGACCAAAAGAAACAGCCCAAAATTACTTTGGGGGCCAGGGGCATGGGAATCTGGTTCCATTGACTTAAACAGTAGTGTTTTTTCCATCTCCTGTGAAGTTACCATTTTGGAGATACAAGGTTTTCTTCTGACAACAGCGACATGTTTTAAAAGACTAGTAGACTAGTTGTCAGTCCTGTTACAGTTAGTTGAGTGCATACTATTTTGGAAAGCCCAACTCCGGAACATAACTTGATGGATAAATTTAATCTGCAGTACCGTTAGCTGTCATCGTTTTAACAGTTGACTGGTGCTGAATTATAGGCTGCATTGTACATTTGGGATTTGATTATTGTTGATCAAGTTTGAGTTGTGCTAGGCTTATGAAACATTACCCAAATGTGCTGCTTTCACAAAAGCACTGTTGACAGGTTTTACAGTTTTATTACTGTCATGTGTAAATAAACATGTTAATTGAATTGTTGTGTTTATTATCTTAAGAAAATTAGTTTGCACAACTTTTGTTATTTGGAATTCTTAGTATGTTAAAGTCAAATTTTTACATTTCTATACATATGAAAGATGAATTATCGGAATAAAAGACAGTAACTTGGCACAACTTTTGTTTTTTTTGGAATTCTTAGTATGTTAAACTCAAATTTTGAAGTTTTATACATAAGAAAGATAAATTATCTGAACAAAAGCTAGTTAGTTGGCACAACTAATGGTATTTTTTTGTTGAACTGAAAAGTTTAAGTTGGCCTCAAAACTCAAAAATTTAGTGCAGTAAGTTGCCTTGAAATTTTGCGTTTTCTTAACTTTTTCGTTTTTACAATGCACTGTCCTCCGAGTTTTACGGGTAACGTTACTGCGATCGATTTATACTAATTCCACACTTCAACGTTGACCTTACTGTGATCAATGGGCATTAATTAAAAGAAATTCTAAGAGGTTTAAAAGTGAGGTTTCTGTGTTCGATCGATATTAATTCCGCACTTCAAAGTTGACTGTACTGCCATCGATTGGCCTTAATTCAACTCTGTCCTCCGCGCTTTAAATTTGAGGTTTCCATTTTCCAAAGTTCAAAAAATACGTAAGGCTATAGCCTTACCTTCACATGCGTTTTT
>CM067493.1:133733-147184 GCA_034552555.1 Semaprochilodus insignis | reverse complement strand
TTATTCGACTATCAATTTTTCTTTTTTCTTTTTATTTTTTTGTCTTTTTTTTTTTAATCCAACTAGCAACAAAGTCATCAAAGTCATTTGTCCAGTCTAGATAACGTGATCACATGACCGAGTACCACACACTGAAGGGCCGTAAACATACCACTGGCCAGCCGATTTGCACTTACCTTTTGTGCTTAGCTAGTTGGTTAACCAGACAACAACAAAAGCAGTTGTGAGGTGATGTTAGCTCCGTAATTCTTTGCTGCACGGCTAAAGAACCTTTACTGTAAAGCAGGTTAGCCAGATGATTAACTTATCAGCGGCCTTTTTGTGGTGTGTGTATATAAAGTGACTACTGAGGGTTCTTTGAAGAGGAGTGCAAGGATACTTGGTGTAAGGCCAGTTGCAGCAGGCAGATCTGAGCAGGAGCCCAAATTCTGGATCCCAGTCCACCCCTGGATTCAGTTAATGGGAGATGGAGCGAGAGAGTGAGTGAAGCATGTCTGCAAGTAGTCAGTGAAGCAGGTAAATGGCTTGGCAGAGCGTGGACAGCACCTCGGCGCAGAACCATGGAGATAAAGGGAGGCGTGAAGCTAAAGAAGGTGATGCGTGGCCTACAGAGACCCGGGTACACATGTTTGTTAGTGCCTGTGTGATGCAGCTTGATGTGTTTGATAAAGAACATCACTGTACATGAAGCTTAGATGTTAGCTTGACTAATGCTGAGAACAATTCAGAGCAGTCTACCTGCAGAACACAGATGGCACTAAATAAGTCTCGCCATTCTTTCATCGTCGGTTTACTTTGTGTTTTTATTGCCATTCAGGATAAAACAAGCATCACTGCAACATGTTTCAGATGCTGTATGTGTATATCACACATTCCTGTTGATCATTTTAGAAAAATAAGCTGAAGCATCCTGAAGCGTAACCTGGTGTTGACTGAAGCGTAACCTGGTGGTGACTGAAGCAAACTTGGTAGTGACTGAAACGTAACCTGGTGGTGACTGAAGCGTAATCTTGTAGTGACTAAACCGTAACCTGGTGGTGACTGAAGCGTAACCTGGTGGTGACTGAAGCGTAACCTGGTGGTGACTGAAGCATAATCTTGTAGTGACTAAACCATAACCTTGTGGTGACTGAAGCGTAACCTGGTGGTGACTGAAGCGTAATCTTGTAGTGACTAAACCATAACCTGGTGGTGACTGAAGCGTAACCTGGTGGTGACTGAAGCGTAACCTGGTGGTGACTGAAGCGTAACCTGGTGGTGACTGAAGCGTACCTAATAGCGTGTAATAACTCCACAAGCACCAATAACAGCTGTGATTGGATTTGGCATGTACTGGACAAGTTTTTGGATGTAGGACATATCAATGTTCAGATACTCTCACATCAAAGAATTGTGCAGTTGGGCCGGATTTAGTGGATGCCTTCCTTGGATCAATTCTGAGGAGAATTCCCTGTAGACTGTATGCTTCCATACACCTGCAGATTCAGCTACATCCTTCACACTATGCGTGTCCAAGTCTGAGTCTTGGGCCTCCGAGGATGCGAGGCCCGGATCTCGGACCTTTGAGGATGCGAGTCACAGTCAAATTACAAGCCTCCAGGGAGGGAGTTTAAGTTGAGTCTGTGAGGATGCAGGTTTCTGAGGATGCGAGTTCATCCAAATCAAGTGTCTAGAGATGTGAGTCAGAGTCAGTTTTCGAGTCTTAAGTCTCTGAGGATGGAATTTCTGTAACCTGTTTGTTTGTTTATTTATTTATTTATTATTATTATTTTTTTTTTTTGGGTCTAAAGTATGAATCACATGCAAATCATTGAAGAGTTACGAAGGTCCCTCTAGTTTCTATTCTTTTATGATATGTACATGGCCCAACACTCCCCCCTGTTTTATTGAGTGGCAGATATACACCTAGCCGAGGCTTTTGAGTTCAATTTCGTTCACACCATTTATTTCCAAATTCCTTTCTCTTTCATTTCTCTCGTTCAGTGTATTTATTCACATCGTTTATACATAGAGCGTGCCCACACCTGCTACATTTCTATGGTCTTGTTAAGCACTGCAAATTAGCTCATAATTGATTAACAAGGCACACCATGAACCATAGCTTTTAATTACAGAAGGCAAACAAAAGCCAATACCAACATGGGCAAGATTCAACAAACAAAGACAGATATTAATATTCCATTCGAGTGTGTTTGTTTGTTTTAGTATTCCTTTTTTTTTCTCCAATAGAAACGATGAGGATTATAAATTGTTTTTGGACAAGCTGTTTACTGCATTATGCATCTCTCTTTCAGTCACTTGGCAGCAGAAGTGATTTGAGTTCCCTGGCAAAAGGTGGGTCTATGTCACACTGAGCGAAACGGATAAGATCTTAACACTACAAGGCAGAGCAGGGCCCAGCGGAGACAGTGAAGAGGCATAAATTTTTCGGTTCCCATTTTTATCTAGAGCTGGATAAAAACATTGACAAAACAAACAGCGTTTGGGTTTCAGCGGAGAACATCAAGCAAAAGTGACCCCAGTGCTTTCAGGTGCGGTTATTAATCTGATCTGTCCCTGCTTTTGGAGTTCTGCTCTACTCTACAGCAATGCCTCTCAGTCCAGAGTCTGGAAACTGCATGCTTCTGGGTTCTGGAGCTGAGTGTTAGAACACAGAGAGACCTCGGGACTGAGTAGCACTTCAGAGTCTGGTCTCAAAAGAACCCTGGTACGTGCCTGTTGGTCCAGGATCCCAGAGGGCTAGACACTTTGACATCATAGCTTAGTGCATAAAACTTTACTGCACTCGTTTGTGTCTCGCCAGCATCACCCTGAAATACATCATTGCAAACGCCAAAAGCATTCTGCAGAGCTCTCACAAACACCCGCTCTGGGAACTGGAAAGTTCCTATCCCCAGGAACGAGACACAGTTCTTTAAAACAGGATGAAGTCCTCTCCCAAATGAAAGCCGGTAGGTACAAAAGGATTCTGCGGACTCCTCGGGAACGTTCCAGGGAAGATGGATGTCATATGTGAGGCCCAAGGACTAGGAAGTGTGAATCTCAAGGATTGGGGAGCTCCTCTCTAAAACATGACTTGGTCCAGCCCCAAAGTGAGTCTTGATACATGACTGAGAGGTCAGTCAGGGTTCCAGAATACTGGGCACCATGGGATGGTAGCTTCAATCAAAGATGTTCACAAGTTGGAGTTGTGCCCGAAGCCTCTGGGGTGCAAGTCTGAGTCATGTCTTAGGCAGAGACTTGGGTCTCTGATGATGCAAGTCTCAGTTCTCTTGGCTCTGAGGATGCGAGTCTCGGGTCTCTGAGGATGCGAATCTCAAGTCTCAGGTGTGAGTCTCAAGCTGTGAGTCCGAGGCAGGTCTTGAGTGTCTGGGGTGCAGGTCTGAGTTGAGTCTCGAGTATCTAGGGTGCAAGTCCAAGTCTAGAGTCTCTGGGATGTGAGTCCAAATTGAATTTTGAGTTTTTGGGGTGTGAGTCTGAGTCTTAAGTCTCTAAGGATGTGAGTCAGACTCAAATCTTGAGCTTCTGAGGGTGTGAATTCAAGTCGAGTCTTGAGTCTTCAGGATGCGAACCTGAGTTTCAAAGATCTGAGACAAAAATCGAATTTTGAGTCCAAATCGAATTTTGAGTCTCTGAGGTGTGCATCTGAGTCTTGGGTTTCTGAGGATGCAAGTCAAGTTGAGTCTCAAATCTTTGAGGATTCAGGTCTGAGTTGAGTCTTGAGTCTCTGGGGTGCAAGTCTGAGTCATGTTTGAAGTCTGTGCAATCCAAGTTCATGTCAAGTGTTGAGTCCCCAGAGTCTAGAGTCTCTAAGGATGCGAGTTAGAGATTTTCACGTCTGAAGTCTCTGTGGATTATTGGAATTGATGGAAGTTCAATTCTCAAGTCCTGCAGGTGTGAGGCTGAGTCTCAGGTCTCTGAAGATGCTAGTCCAAGTCAAGTCTTGGGTCCTTGGGGTGCGAGTCCCAGATTGGTGCTCCTAATTCAGATGGTTTTGCTTCCTCTGGATAAAGTGTCTTGAGTTTCGAGTATGAGTCGGTCTTGAGTCACAGTGCAGTCATTAAGTGTGAGTCCATGTGGAGTCTCTGAGAATGTGAATCTCTGTCGAGTTTTCTAGTCTCTGAGGACGCAAAGCCAAGTCAAGGTACAAATCTCCAGGAGTTTGAGACGAGTCTTGAGTCTCCTGGGTGCAAGACCCAGATTGGCGCTTCTAATTCAGTCGGTTTTGCTTTTGTTTTGATTGAAGTGTCATGAGTCGAGTCACAAGTTAATTGTGAGCATCAGTGGCGTCTCAGTTTTCTGAGGATGCAAGTTCAAGTGCTGTTAATTCAGTCAGTTTTGTGTCCTCTGGCTAAAATTTCAGGAGTCCTAAGATTTGAGTCGATTGCGAGTCAGTTAAGCGCAAGCCTGAGTTCAGTTGCAAGTCAATTAAGCACGAGTCATTGCAAGAAGTGTCTTTGTCAAGTCAGGTGTGATTTTCAGACTACTGTAGTAGCATTTGTGTCTTAACAGAACATTGCAGGCCCCAAAATCGATTTGCCCAATTCCCCACAGGAACTAGATGTCGTACTCAAGTCCACATCTCTAAAACATGACTGACTCTGAAGCAAGTTTACGGGAAATTAGCATTATTTGCATCTCGTCCTGAAATGGGACATAGCAAAGGTCAAAAGCATCATACAAACTGTTCAGTCCCTCACAGGAAGTAGATGTTGAATGTGATTGCCCAGTGTAACTGAACTGAACGTGGCTACTGGATGCCCCTTCTTGCACCGGGAGCAGATCCAAGAGGCTGGCGTTGACCTTGAGTCCATAGAGCTCAGCACTGACTCCTTTTTGAGGGGAAAAGTTTTTCTGGAACTCTATACGAAAAACTCAACTCATCTTTTCCTGACAGCTGGTGCTCCCACCAGCCCCATCATGTCATGACTTAGCCTAAAGTGCTCTTTCGGCTCCTCCTGTAATGAAATATTAACGATAGGGGTGATGTACAAACCGGCTGGCGACTCTGAGACCAGGCTAATTGGTCTGGGTCCTTCGCTAGGAGACCGGCAGAAGGCATTTGGAACTGAAAAAAGAAGGAGAAGGAGGAAAAAAAAGGCCATAAATCCAGAAATATGAAGCACTTACCCTCCAGAATTCCTTGAGCTGAAGTGTGATTGATTGAAATAAACAAGAAGGAGTGAAATTAGAAGGTCTTGCAATGATTGTCACATTTTCTGAGTCAAAACCTTTCCACAAAAGTATCCTCAACCTGCTCAAACTGCTTCTAGGCCTTCATTAAAGATGCCGTAGAATGGAAAACTGTGTTTACATTGTCGTAGCTGAATAAGGAGAGTTCAGGACATAGAACCGACGTACCATGTACCTCAAAACACTGTTGTTCCTCCTTAAAATCCAAATCCTGCATTTCCAAAAGAGGATGGGAAAGTGGGCCTATTCCAAAATTCCTAAACTGTTATGGAACAGACTCATTAATATTTACACCCCAAACATTTCCATACAACGGAGCAACCAAAATGGTGGACTATGTGGGAAAGCCAGCGTTCCAGGCTGTTAAGTGGATGCCGGCACTTTTTATTCCCTTCCCAAGGAACCCAACTCTCAGCGGTACATGGTTGATGTTCATCTTTAAACCAGGCTGAAGTTGCTTCCTCTTAATCCAATGTTCTGTTCCACCTTAAATGCTGCAGCTTGTACGGGCACTGGAATGCAACGACAGCACCATTTAAGATGGAATGGAAAAACAAGCTGGCGAATAGAAACTTCAGCTTCCACATCTTTAACAGCATCCCAGACAACTTTAATCCTGCAGGCTTCACATTTCACTCCGGACAGTTTCCTAAACCTACACGGACAATATGGAGCAGCTCCGCTCAGCTTTTGACCCTGAAGAGACTGAAGAGAGGAGCAGCTCCACCTTTATTAGCACCACAACCCCAACAGCAGTATGTGAATAGCAGCCATGCTGTGTGATTGTATCCGTGAACAACTTTAGTCTACTGTGTGTTGACGTCCAGATGGAAAGCCAGTAGCTAGTACAGGTAACGTTAGCTTCTAGCATTAGCTCCAAGTAACTAGCATAGCTAAATAGCATGAGGGCAGAGCTTATTTACATGGTAGCTAATTTTATTTAGTCTATTTCCACATGTTGCTTCCGTGTGATCATCATGGGTGGCGTCTCACTGTAGACCAGCCAATCAGAGCGGAGCTCATCTAATTATTCATGAGCTCACCAAAAGGGAAAACGGCTCGTTTTATTCTAGGACTAAATCATAGGGCTGAAACGGGCACAGTGTAGAACCACATCTGACCATTTTTTACCTTGAACAAAGTCACATACCTTCTACACTGTATTGCCAAAAGTATTCACTCCCCCCATCCAAATCATTGAACTCAGGTGTTCCAATCACTTCCATGGCCACAGGTGTATAAAACCAAGCACCTAGTCATGCAGACTGCTCCTACAGACATTAGTGAGAGAATGGGTCGCTCTCAGGAGCTCGGTGAATTCCATGTGGTACCATAATAGGATGCTCCAAGTATGCAACAAGTCCAGTCGTGAACTTTCCTCACTACTAAATATTCCACAGTCGACTGTCAGTGGGATTATAACAAAGTGGAAGCGATTGGGAACGACAGCAACTCAGCCACCAACGGTAGATCACGTACAATGGCAGAGCGGGTTCAGCAGATGCTGAGGCACATAGTGCGCAGAGGTCACCAACTTTCTGCAGAGTTAATCACTACAGACCTCCAAACTTCATGTAGCCTTCAGATCAGCTCAAGAACAGTGTGTAGAGAGCTTCATGGAATGGGTTTCCATGGCCGAGCAGCTGCATCCAAGCCTTACATCACCAAGCACAATGCAGAGCGTGGAATGCGGTGGTGTAAAGCGCCGCCACTGGACTCTAGAGCAGTGGAGACGTGTTCTCTGGAGTGACCAATCACGCCTCTCCAACTGGCAATCCTTTGGATGAGTCTGGGTTTGCCGGTTGCCAGGAGAACAGTACTTGTCTGACTGCATTGTGCCGAGTGTAAAGTTTGGTGGAGGGGGGATTACGGTGTGGGGTTGTTGGGCCGAGCCCAACTCCTGAACCTTAGTTCCAGTGAAAGGAGCTCTTAATGCTTCAGCAGACCAATAGACTCTGGACAGTTTCATGCTCCCAGCTTTCATGTTCTACATCATATTAAACCCTATGGATTAAGGATGGGATGTCGCTCAAGGTCATATGCATATGAAGGCAGACGAGTGAATACTTTTGGCAGTATAGAACTATTTATTATTATCTGAAAGTTTCTAACTGGAGAAATTTGTATAAATAGAACTCTGCATGCGCATGACGGGGAGTCGGATTTGGCAGAACACCTGAGGTTTAATGTGCCAACCTGCAGGTGTCCAGCTACACGGTGAAGCTACATTCCTTTTTTGAGGTCACGGAAAGTCACACTGTGATCTAGCCCACACTGACTGAGTCTGCATGAGCCGGGTGAAGACCTGGAGTCTGTTTGAACGGGTTGAGAGATGATGTAGGGATGCGTGCATGGAAGAGATTTGTGATCATTGATTTCTAGCCTCTAGTGTTTGTTAGCAACGTTAGCCTTGTAGCCTCAGCACTGAATCAAAAGAAGCAGCATATGGTTCTTTATGGAATCATCCATTGAAAGGTTCTACTGTAGCTTTGCTCATATCCAGCACCGTTATCAGTCACTGGACCGCACCGTGTCTGAAGAAATACCAAAACCCTTTTTCAGTAATTTGGTTCTTTTCCAGCTCTTCCTGCTCCTGAGAAGACGCTAATAGATGTCTGCATCCTATAAATCCCCGTAATCCCAGGTCCTAGCCTGTAAATGCTGCCGTGGTAATCCCGGTAATCCTATGTTTATATTGTCCTGGTCTTCTCAGATTCTGTTACAGGTGTTTCGAACCTCATGTACCTTAGGGACTCACATTTGAAGACAGATCGATGTGGGGTTAGACTCTGCGCTAAGAGAGAGAGAGAAGTTAAATGATCGGGCCCAATGAATGCCTTACAGCGAGTCCTTTGTTATTTGGACTCTGGCTTGAATCAGCCCGGCTCTCATTTGGACTCTGGCTTGACTCAGTCTGGCTCTCATTTGGACTCTGGCTTGACCTGGTCTGGCTCTCTTTTGGACTCTGCCTTGACCGGGCCTGGTTCTCTTTTGCACTCAGTCTAGACTTAGTCTTCCTTTGATTTGGGTTCAGTCTTGACTCAGTCTGGATCTCATTTAGACTCAGTCTTGACTCAGTCTGACTGTCATTTGCACTCTGCCTTGACCCGGTCTGGCTCTCATTTGGACTCTGGGTTGACTTGGTTCGAATGTCATTTGAAAACTGCCTTGACCCGGTCTGGCTCTCATTTGGACTCAGTCTTGACCAGCTCCGGGTCTCATTTGGACTCAGTCTTGACTTAATCATGCTCTGATTTGGACTCTGTTTTGACTCAGTCTGGGGATCATTTAGACTCTGGCTTGACCCGGTCTGGCTTTCATTTGGACTCAGTCTTGACCAGCTCTGGCTCTCATTTGAACTCTGCCTTGACCCGGGCTGGTTCTCATTTGGACTTAGTCTTGACCCGCTCTAGCTCTTATTTGGACTTTGCCTTGACCCGCTCTGGCTCTCATTTGGACTCAGTTTTGACTCAGTCTGGCTCTCATTTGGACTCTGCCTTGACCTGGACGGCTCCCATTTGGATTCAGTCTTGACTTTGTCTTGCTCTGATTTGGACTCGGTAGAACTAGACTTCTACTTAGACACGACCTCCCTTGGACTTGGTTTTGACAAGATCTCGACTCGTCTAACTACAGCACACTCGGCTACAGCATGAATCTTTTCAATCCAGAGGAGAGTCTCAGCCTGCCGTGGATAATAAGAGGGCAGGGTCAACGAGCTGCCTCCAAACAAACCCTCCCCCACCCCCTAATTCTGCTCCTATGGGTGAAACTTTATAAAGTGCCTCAGGAGTAGAGTTTGACACCTCCACTCCATGACTTGCCATCCATTGCGCTCTCATACAGTCCTCGATTAGAGAGCGAGTTTTACAGTATGCAGTGAATCCTCTCCATCCAGGAAGCCTAATAACCCAGATTTATACGAAAAAGGCTTCATGAAAAGATGTGTTCATGAAAGAATAGGATCCCACTCGCATTCCTAACCTCCACAAAATCACGGAGCAAATCATTAAACCTCCAATACCGCGGAGAGATAATAAAAACCTGCCGGGTGCTCAGCTCCATCAATAATTCGTAAGGTGTGGTGAGTGGCTTTGAGAGAGTATGTAGATGATGAAAATGAAGGAGCCGAATATATTAATATTGCATAGTCTGGCGTTAGCCTTATTAGCGGGAGCAGGTAGCTTAACGAGGCTGCTGCAGTCGAACCTGTCAATATTTCATCTTCTGAGCTCACATACAGTCAGAGCTGATTTGTCTTTCCCTCCCTCGGCGATCCGAGAGAGAAGGGCTGTCTGTTTTCCAATTAGCGCTTTTTCCTAAAAGCAGTGTGGTGATCCCGACGAGCAATTAACGCTAACTCGGTTTAACTAATTCCATTTGATGTCGGATCATCTCTGCAGTTGTCTGACTGAGTTACAACTTTTTAAATAACGGTAATTTGTTAGCGCTAATAGCACTTAAGAGGGAAAAACATTTTTTGTGTGATAACTACAATTTTTTTTTTTCATTGGTGATTATAGAACAAGCTTAATTGTCATTAGAACTCATTTAAATAAAGCTGTTAGGAGTTTGTAATCCTCCATAAGATTGCAATTAAGCATTTAAACAGACCAAAATTGCAACAAACCTCGAATGGGTTGTTGGCTTTGCTGACAGTGAAAATAAGCCTGCTTAAATATTGTGGCATTGGTGTCCGAAGGAACTGTAGGGACCGTAGCAACATTCCAGACGTTCCTAATGGTGTCCTGTGATAAACCATCCCATGCAGCTTGAACATCCTCACACAGTTCCTGCAGATGGTGCGGTAGGGGTGGAGGTGGAGTGACACCAGACCTTCTGGACGTGTGACAACAAACCGTTCACCCGTTCGACCACGGTGCCTCCACACACGGATTCGTTGGTCGTCTCCACCAAGACAAAAGCGGGACTCGTCACTGAAGATGGCCCGCTGCCGTTCTGAGTCACTCCATGACAGTCTGGCACGACACCATTGCAGTCTTTGGTGACGGTGACGTGGTGTTAAGGACAGTCATAGTGACGGTCTGTGTGCATGTAGTCCTGCGTGGTGCAGAGGTCTGCCAACGGTGCTGCACTAACAGGGTGACTCATGGAGGACATCACTGCTCGCTCGATGTCCGCAATTGTGGCTGTTAGGTCAGTCAGGTACAGCGATAAGGCGCATCCTCGCTTACGTCACATGTGCAGCCAATCAAGAAACTTGAATCATTCGCATGTTTCACAAAGTTGAACGTACCCACCAAGATTCATTCCACTTTTGCCTCTTTAGCCATGGGTGCCTCCCCGATCCCCATGACACGTGACTTGCCAGTGGAGTCAGGCTGGAAGGTGTTGAAGGAGACAGCCGGGGTGGACGAACCTTATCACACTGAAGTTCTTGCTGACTATCTCACCATGCTCGGGTGGGCTCCATCTATTCAGCTGTATCACCTTTGAGTTTCCTGGTAGGTGCTATCCCACAGGTGCTATCCCACAGTGTGACGTCTGCGTAGAAGGCGAAATGGGAACAGCACTTTTGAAGCAAATGACAGGTCTTCGAGGCCTGCTGTCACCCAGGTTTTCGAGCCAGTCATCTCTTTCCCCATCCTCCGCAGTCCTTGCCGACCATCATGCCATGCAGCTACTTCCTCGCTGGCTGGGTTGGGTACCTCCACCATGTTGCCTTTGAATGAATGGTGGTGCCATTCCCCTCCAGACTTCTGGTTGATGCTATCCCACTTCTGACACCAGCGTGACCTCTGTGTAGAAGACTACGTGGGAAACACCACTTTTAAGGCAAATGCTCTTTTACTGAACACAGCAGGGGAGAACCACCGCCTGCGCTATTGAATGGCAGGCATGTCATCTCCACCCAAACAATTCAGAGTGATAATGGGCACAAGCTCTGCACTGCTACCCTGTAACCCAGGCCGGAATGTCATTGCCTGTCTAGGTAGAGCACTTAACATGGACAAGAACTTTCTACTACTGCACTAAAGCTAAACCACGGCTATTTGGCATGATGTATAATAACTGGTCATGTTGGACAAGTGCAGAACTGTACATGGAAGTGTGGATACACGGACATCGGAATAGCCAATCAGAATGCAACTGGCAGAATCCTGAACTGTGTGGCCAGGTTAATGCATGTATGTGTGGGCGGAGTATCTGTGGATGAGGCTATGGCACCGTTAAAAACCCTATTAACATCCATCCAACTTGCACTTTAAAGCCTCTCTGTCAGTGCGACGCGTTCATCAGCCTCCTGTGCATCCGTGGCCGAACGAGCCAGTATATGGCATCTGTGATTACAGCCTACAGTAACCAGATGGTGGAGGACTAAGCTACGCTGCTCCAAACCAGATCACCTCTGCCACACACTGATGGTGCTGAACATGATCTTTATATTAGAAATTAAACGATCCAAAAGTATTTTGCCCAAACTTGAGCCAAGACCACATAAAACCGGAATGCTGGGACGTAAACATTAGCCTGCTAGTTGCATCCTAATGCATCTTATCTGTATCTTATCCAAGCAAGGCAGCATGGAAGTTTGTTGTAGCAGATTTGCTGACATGGTTTGGCCTAAGCTGTCTGTGCAGGCTTACTCAACATGGCACTCTGCTGAAACATGAGCTCGACCTTTGGAAAGTCCCCACGTATAAGTATGAG
Source organism: Semaprochilodus insignis (assembly GCA_034552555.1). NCBI lineage: Eukaryota > Metazoa > Chordata > Actinopteri > Characiformes > Prochilodontidae > Semaprochilodus > Semaprochilodus insignis. The sequence continues at coordinate 135,319 of CM067493.1, read as the reverse complement.
AGTTGTCCCTAATTGCTAAGAGCTTAACTCGGAGCTGTTAACGAATAAGCGGCACCTTCCAGCCGATCACCATAAACCACTCAAAAACTGATCAAACTTTATACGCAGTGGAGTCACATTATTATGACCACTTTTTCGCATTCTCTGGGCCGAGTCATCCATGTGGAAGACACTCTAAATTTGGGTATGAATCCATCCTTGCGGATCACGTACACCCATACATGCTGATTGTCTTCACTGGGGAGGATGCGATCTTCCAGCAAGACAGTGCCACATGTCACATGCCTAGAAGTGTCGACATTGGTTGGAAGAGCTTGACCAAGACTTCCGAGTTCTAACCTGGCCCCCTAGTTCCTCAGACTTGAATCCAGTTCAGCTGGATCACATCCAGAGCATCTGTGGGACCACTTTGATTGTCGTGTTGGCTCTATGGATCCTCCCTCATGCACCCTCCAGCAGCTGTGGGATGCACTGCAGTCAGCATGGCTCCAGATACCTGTGACAACCTACCAGGGCCTTTAGAGTCACTCCAAGCCCATCTAGCTGCTGTCCGTGCTGCACACAACGTCTACTCTGGATATTGGGTACTAATAGTCTGACTCGACTGCATAGAAGGCTATTTCAAAGCTCACACACTTTGCAAAGACATAACTTGGTAACCCTCGAAAAAGGAAGCTCCTCTCCGGAGCACTTGACATCTCCAAAGGTCAGGTCAAGTTCAGCTCCGACCAAGACTATTGTGTATAAGTTTGCTTATGTCTTTCCTTTCCTCTCTCATCATTGCCATCCATCTCTCAGCTCGGGGGCCAGGTGCACGAGTGCGTAGAGGCGAGGCTTTTAGTGACACCAAAGAACACCTACACGTTGCTAATGCGATGGAGAAAAGAAGCTGATAAATATGTATCCTAATAAATATGGATTATGGACCGGCTATTGTGCCACATTAAAGCAAGGGCTTTTTCAGCTGGAAAGGAGGGAGCTATGGCTTCGCAACAACAGCGAGCGACACCATCTCACGCAAAAGGAGTCAGTTTGTATGTGAAGAACTATTAAGAACCGGTGATGGCGGCTAACTGAAAGTAGGGTAAAGGCATGTTTTGTCTTACACCCAAATGCCAGTCATTCAGATTGCACTCAGGAGCTCAGTGAATTCCATGTGGTACCGTGATGGGATGCCACCTGTGCAACAAGTCCAGTCCTGAAATTTCCTCACTACTCAATACTCCACAGTTGACTGTCAGTGGGATTATAACAAAGTGGAAGTGATTGGGAACGACAGGAACTCAAACATTGAAGTGGTAGACCACATACAATGACATCACCAAACGCAGTGCAAAGCATCGAACGCCACTGGACCTCACATTTTGTCTGGCAGTCCGATGGACGAGTCTGGGTTTGGCGGTTGCCAGGAGAACGGTACTTGTCTGACTGCACTGTGCCGAGTGTAAAGTTTGGTGGTGTGGGGTTGGTGTTCAGGAGTTGGGCTCGGACCCTTAGTTCCAGTGAGAGGAACTCTTAATGCTTCAGCAGACCAAGAGACTCGGGACCATTTCATGCTCCCAACTTTGTGGAACAGTTTGGGGACG
>CM067493.1:97759-120918 GCA_034552555.1 Semaprochilodus insignis | reverse complement strand
CAAAGACCATAGTGTGAAGGAAGTAGCTGAATCTGCAGGTGTATGGAAGCGTACGGTCATTCTGCAGATAACAACAGGATGCTGCAGATTTCTGGAGTTACCATAATAATAAACCATAAATGGAACGTTCCGCAAAGGGAGGAATAGGTTTTGGTAACATGGTTCCACATAAACTTCAGTTACTTATTAGGGAAAAATCATTATTTTGAACCCAATAACATTGTAAAGGTGATGGATGATTTTAATGAATGTATTTCATAAACAGGTTGAATATCAGTGACCCATAACCCCCCATATTAAAAGTGGACAATGAGATTTTATGCATTCATCTGGTCATTTAAATGCTAATTTTACTAATTTGACTTTAAATAAAGGCACACATGCCTGCGGTTTGTAAAGGCAATAGGACATGATTGGAACTCTAGTCATGGAAAGTTCTACCCATCACTGTGGGAGCATAACGTCGCTGTCCAAGGAAAAACAAGTATCTCCCAAATGGCAACTTTACAGGAGATTTCAAAAACCTAATGTAATTCGAATGGAAGTCAATGGAACCAGACGTCTTTCCAAGCGGTTTTGGAAGCCATTTCTGTTGGGCCATTCATCATGGGGCTTTCACACAACGTAAAAAGCAGCTGCTGTGTTCAAATGATGCATAAAAGTAAAAACCAACAAAAAAATGGGGAGACGTGTTTATCGTTGGACACAGACGATATGCTCCATAACCATATCCAAACAATAGACAGCCGGATGACTTGACATGCACTGAAGCAATTGCCCATTGCCTACTGTTAGAAGCCATTGTATTCTAGTATTCCAGCAAGAGTCTGGACTTATTTAAATGAAGGGAAGTATTGATCGTTACTTCCTATTGGCTCCTGGCAGCATCTATTTGCATATTGTTTTAGCCCAGGTCTTAATGTTCTCTTCCCTCCCGGCCTTCCTTCCATTGTGTGTATCTTTCTTCTACACCAAGGTTAACGGCCGAGCCACGTTCCTGTTTAACCATCCAGCCAGATCAGCTTTTGGGTGTAAACTGATGTGGTAATGTGGTTGGTGAGGCTCCTTCCAGCCTGTGAGCTACTTCCTCTTGGGGCTAGCTCGTTTCTAGACTTGGGGAAACATAATAGTAGCTAGTCCCGTCTACTGTCTACTTATCTTCCCTTCTGCCGTCCTTTATAACCCAAATGCCCGTCCCCCTTCTCGGAGCGTACCATTCTATGGGTTGTGGAACAAAGGATTAGGAAAGAAGGAAATCAGATACCAGTCAATTAACACTGCCAACATAATCACTGACATTCCTATAAACATGTTCTCACGAGCTCATAACATTATGGATCATCCTGTCGTAATTACCTGGTGTTTTTTAATTTCTTGCAGGAGCTACCACACGAGGACCCTCCCTTACAGGAAGACAACCCAGGTAGGTGCCTTCATATTCCATTAAGCACTATTACCTTGCTACAAGTGTGCAGACAGAAGGCTAGCTTTAATACGTAATCATAAATTCACTATGTAGAGCAGGTAAAATGTCACTGGTGATGTGTCGAGCGGCATGACATCATCACAGCGGAGATGGGAGAATGGGAATGCTGGCTCGTTTCATGGTCATTCTGCAGATAACAACAGGATGCTGCAGATTTCTGGAGTTACCATAATAATAAACCATAAATGGAACGTTCCGCAAAGGGAGGAATAGGTTTTGGTAACATGGTTCCACATAAACTTCAGTTACTTATTAGGGAAAAATCATTATTTTGAACCCAATAACATTGTAAAGGTGATGGATGATTTTAATGAATGTATTTCATAAACAGGTTGAATATCAGTGACCCATAACCCCCCATATTAAAAGTGGACAATGAGATTTTATGCATTCATCTGGTCATTTAAATGCTAATTTTACTAATTTGACTTTAAATAAAGGCACACATGCCTGCGGTTTGTAAAGGCAATAGGACATGATTGGAACTCTAGTCATGGAAAGTTCTACCCATCACTGTGGGAGCATAACGTCGCTGTCCAAGGAAAAACAAGTATCTCCCAAATGGCAACTTTACAGGAGATTTCAAAAACCTAATGTAATTCGAATGGAAGTCAATGGAACCAGACGTCTTTCCAAGCGGTTTTGGAAGCCATTTCTGTTGGGCCATTCATCATGGGGCTTTCACACAACGTAAAAAGCAGCTGCTGTGTTCAAATGATGCATAAAAGTAAAAACCAACAAAAAAATGGGGAGACGTGTTTATCGTTGGACACAGACGATATGCTCCATAACCATATCCAAACAATAGACAGCCGGTTGACTTGATATGCACTGAAGCAATTGCCCATTGCCTACTGTTAGAAGCCATTGTATTCTAGTATTCCAGCAAGAGTCTGGACTTATTTAAATGAAGGGAAGTATTGATCGTTACTTCCTATTGGCTCCTGGCAGCATCTATTTGCATATTGTTTTAGCCCAGGTCTTAATGTTCTCTTCCCTCCCGGCCTTCCTTCCATTGTGTGTATCTTTCTTCTACACCAAAGTTAACGGCCGAGCCACGTTCCTGTTTAACCATGCAGCCAAATCAGCTTTTGGGTGTAAACTGATGTGGTAATGTGGTTGGCGAGGCTAAACACAGGGAGGAAGATGACCAGGAGGACAGTTGGTGACCACCTTTGCATACTAATACACTACAAGGCTGATATAATGGGACTGGCTGCAGGCGTCACACGTGCTAAGCTTTAAATTCACGAATAAACGTCCAACAATCGGGATTCAACTAACTTCACCTCCAGCCGGCAGCCGTAGTCTCCGATGCCTGTACACGCCTGTTATCCCTGTAACGATAGCTGTGAAAGAGTGTCAGCTCGATGGTACAGTGAGATGAGGCGATGTAATCACCTGCAAATCGAGACTAGCATTTTGCTAACCTCCACGTTACACCCCCGTCTGCAGCATGCCGAGGCGAACGCTGACAGGGCTGATATTTGTACGTTTTTTAAGGTGCCAAGCGGAGAGCTACGCAAAGCCTCTTTGATCCGAGTGTGTAAACGCTAGACTCCCCGCTGCGAGGGTGAGCGAGGGTGTGTACACACACTCAGATAAAACCCCAACCCTGCATGTTTTCTTCCACATAGCCAGGGGTGGTGATCTGTCTGTTGCTGCAACAACACGGCCTCCAGGCTAGCACCTCGGCTTACTCAAACACAGAGAGCCGTCGCAGAGCTTGGACAGCAAATCTCCGGGCTCAGTTCCTCTGTTTGGATAGCGCTAGGAATCAATCAAGACATCTACTCAATCTGCGTTTGATCCTGGTCTACCGAGAGACACGCCATCCATAACGTTCCTAGGCAGCGAATGGATGTTAGCAAGGGACAAAAGCTGGTCATTAGCATGATCACAACAACTCTTCAGCGGTAGCTTTTACTGATTGTTAGCCAGATTAGATGTTCTAAGTCTCGGTCCCCCTGTTTGGATAGTGTCAGGAATCAAACAAGACATCTATCCAATCTCCATTTGATCCCTGTTTCCAAGGGACAGCCATAATGCTCCTAGCTAACAAGTGGACGCTAGCATGGGACAAAAGCCAACAGTTAGCATGACCACAACAGTTATTTGACTAGCCTTTACTGATTGTTAGCCAGATTAGATATTCTCAGTCCCAGTCCTACTATTTGGATAATGCCAGGAATTTAAACAAGACATCCATCCGATCTCCAGTGTCAGTTCTAGTGTTTGGGTAGCATCCGGAATCAATCAGAGCAGCTGTCCAATCTCTATTTGATCCTTGTCTCCAAGGGACATATCCTCCGTAATGCTCCTAGCCAACAAATGGACTCTAGGATGGGACAAAAGTCAACAGTTAGCATGACCACAACAGCTATTTGACTAGCTTTTACTGATTGTAGCCAGATTAGATGTTCTAAGTCTCAGTCCCCATTTGGATAGTGTCAGGAATCATGTTTCCAAGGGACATATCATCCAAAATGCTCCTAGCCAACAAACGGAAGCTAGCATGGGACAAAAGCCAACATTTTAGCATGACCACAACAGTTATTTGACTAGTTTATACTGATTGTTAGCCAGATTAGATATTCTTAGTCCCAGTCCCACTATTTGGATAGTGCCAGGAATTTAAACAAGACATCCATCTGATCTCCATTTGATCCCTGTTTCCAAGGGACATATCATCCATTACGCTCCTGGCCAACAAGATAGATAGATAGAAGCTGTCAGGGTTTAAAAAAAGAGCCACTGTAGTTTTTAGATGGTTCGCAGGTTCAGATATTTCCAGTGTCAGTTCTGTTTGGGTAGCATCCGGAATCCAATCTCTATTTGACTCTTGTCTCCAAGGGACATATCCTCCATAATCCTCCTAGCCAGCAAGCAGAAGCTAGCATGGGACAAAAGTCAATGGTTAGCATGACAACAGCAGCTATTTGACTAGCTTTTACTGATTGTTAGCCAGATCAGATGTTTTCAACCTCAGTTTCTTTGTATGGGTAGCATCAGGAATTGAAAGTGGCTGTCCAGTCTCCATATGATCCCTTGCCTCCAGTTAAGGGACATATCCTCCATAATGCTCCTAGCCAACAAATGGACTCTAGAATGGGACAAAAGCCAAACCAGCGGTTAGCATGACCACAACAGCTATTTGACTAGCTTTTTACTGTTTGTTAGCCAGACTGTATGTTCTCACTCTCAGGCCCACTATTTGGATAGTGGCCGCAATCAAACAAGACATCTTTTCAATCTCCATTTGATCCCTGTTTCCAAGGGACAATCACCCATAAGGCTTCTATCCACCATGTAAAAGTTAACAGGGTTGAAAAAGGCAGCCATAGCTTTTATAGATTCTTAGCCAGTCTGTGTTTGTGTAGCATCAGGAATCGATCCAAGTGGCTGTCCAATCTCTATTTGATCCTTGCCTCCAGTTAAGGGACAGATCATCCATAATGCTCCCAGCCAGACACAGAAGAATTTGTCTACCGCGTTTAACTCATCTGTGCAGTGAACCACACACACTATTGGGAGTAGTGGGCAGCCCCTATCCACTGTGCCCAGGGAGCAGCTGGGTGGCTTGCTCAAGGGCACATCAGTTGTGTCCTGTCGGGTCAGGGAATCGAACCGGCAACTCTCCGGTCACAAGGTTGGTTCTCCAGCCCACGACTGCACAAAGCCCCCCTTGGTGTAAGATGGTTGACTGTGGAGACTCGGATAGAGACTTCTTTATCCGCTATGGTGCTGGGAACCGGGGATGGCGTGTCTACAGCACATTTTATTTATTAGCCCATTTTATTAACTATGAAGTCCACCAGTGAACCTACACCTTCTAATATACTGAAGCTGAAACTCAAAGCTTTCTTTAGGGACTGCTTTTCCCTACAACGCTCTTTATGTATGACTCCACCATGAATGGGCTCCTCAAACACACACACAGAGTTGAGGTCACAACAATGTCTCAGACATCAGGCAGTGTATTCATAACCAACTCATGTAGTAACTTTCTCTGAGGGAGCTTTTAGTGGTGGGCGTCTGGTTCCTTTCACCACCACTGTGAACAGCTCGGTCAGTCTCTCTAGAACAAAGCGCCTCATACCGGACCACTCTGAATGACTCAGAACATCGTGCAGCAATGTTGGAAGATGGGTGGCGTTCCCCGTCTTTATGGCATTATGGTAAACTAGCCGGGAGCGCTAAATAGGCACATTTGCTTCTCATTATCCATTAAACTCCACTTATCAAACTTCCAACACGGTGCCTCCTGCTCCCAGTCCTCACAGCCTGCGCGTTTCTGGGCTTTCCGCACTTTTCCACACCTGATTCAATTCACGACGGTTTGGATAATTAGCTAATTACAGCAGGTGACAATCAGAGAATCAATTGTGCTAATAGAAGTGGTTTATCAGGTATTAAAGAACCCGGAGCTGTGTTCAAAGCCAACAGCAGGCACACACACACACACACCCCCACCACCCGTGATAAGCTGAATCCCTCTTTAGGACTGAAGCTGCATGGAAGCGAATGTAGCTGTTCTAATATATTGAGGCTGAAGCTCATTGTCTTCCCGTTTCACTAAACGAAGGAAGATTTAAGGGAAAGATTGGGAATATGATATTCAGAGGAGCGGGGTACAGGGAAAAAACAGGCAGCTTTAACTCGGAAGCCTCTGCGGAGGATCAAAAGCGGTTGTGTCGGTGCTAATACCGTTTGCCTCCTGTTCCTCTGGAGTCTTGCTACGCTGGATTAGCTTTGCGGCTTTCTCCTTTCAGCGTGTGGAGGAGAACACCTCCCCACAGCCCGGCCCAGATTAACTCAAAGGCTGCTGTCTTGCTGCTCCGTGCTGCAGGATGGAGGAGGCCTTATCCACTGTTCTGAGCTTGGTCCATATTCGAATCCCGACCCAAAAAGAATAACACATCTGCAAGCGTCCCCGTGTGCACCCTCATCGAGGTATTGTGTTAATGCAAGCGATTTGTCCAACGTTAGCCATGCTTTGCATATAGATGCCACTTTTGCATGTCTGTTGGAGCTCCGCCTCAAACTGTGAAGAAATGGAAGGGATTTGGTTCCCTTTTATCTTGGATTTGGCTGCGACCTTCCCAACGTTGACACCCCCAGTTGTGGTCACGGGAAAGCAGGGTTTTCTCCCAAGCGGACGCTATTCGAGCGCTATATGCCTAACGTTGTATTGTTAAAGGTTCCTACGTCCAGTCCCACGTCAGTACTTGATTTTCCGGTTTACAGACCGGGAAAACCACCCCCCACCCCTTCTGATGCTGTATCTTGAAGGAGGAAGGAACCTTTTTAATTTAGGACCATTTTGCCACACTGGAATTTGGCGCATCCGTGCAGTGAAACACCCATATCCGGGGGGCAGTGAGCATACTTGCTTGGAGCGGTGGGCAACCCTATCCACGATGCCTGGGGAGCAGTTGGGGGTTAGGTGCCTTGCTCAAGGGCACTTCAGTTGTGTCCTGTCGGTTCGGGGGATCCAGCCAGCAACCTTCCGGTTACAAGGTTGAAACGGAGGAGTTTAGGAATGAAGTGGTAGACCATGAGTAACTCAGGCAGTATCTGCCTCCAGAGGAACGCTACCTACTGTAATGCATAGTGCCTGCAGTAAAGTGTAGTGGACAATGGTCTGGGGTGGGCGTGGGGTTAGCCCACTATAGGTATGTTCTCCTCACTAGTTGCCAGTTGCTGAAGGAAGCCCGATAGCAGTGATTGTGAAACTTCTTGAGGATTCAGTTACCTGGCAACAAAACTATAGCTTGTATAGCATCTATGTTTGGTGTAGCTCAGCGGGTAACACCACTACCCACCAGGGAGCTACCATATGTGGGAGATTGGGGTTCGAATCCCGGTCTGGGTGTTCTGTGCTACACCAATAAGAGTCCTTGGGCAAGACTCCTAACACTACATTGGCCTACCTGTAATATGATTAACTTTGTAAGTCGCTCTGGATAAGAGCGTCAGCTAAATGCCGTAAATGTATTGTGGCATTTGTGTAGAGTACAGTGCAAGGAACACAGCAATTTAAGTGATGAATGCTCTTTTATTGAACACAGCTGCAAGTGGGGGGACCGCAGCTCACCTACAACCATATACTTCCTGCACACGGTAAATAGTGTTGGATATCAGTGTGTTTTGTAAACAAGGGTGTTTTGTATACAAGTGTGTATACGTTTACCATGTGGGGAACAGCTGCATTTTACGACAGGACGGAGTCCCTGGGAGAATGTTGCCTTCAGGTTTCTAAAGCTCATCGGTCACACACCACCTGAAGGACAGTTGACCATCTGCTGATTGGATTGGATGGGACTGTCCTTGGACAGGAGCTGTGTGTGAACTGCGATCGCCATGAAATAAACTACTCCAACATCCCCAGCTTTCGGTCTCCTGACTCTACTCTTCTGTGCAAGCAAGAAAAGGAACTACAATAGCAAACCCACACAAAGCACCCCGCAGCCCTGCACACAGTCACATAAAACAATCTACAAGCCGACAATAAATCGTTTACGGTTTAAAGCCTTCCCTACACAAGGAACTGCTCACATGGCCACTCTGCATGGCAATGGCATCACCCCTAGCGGGTCGCTACCTAGCCCCTTCTTCAAGGAACAGGTTGAACGGTGTGCACTCCCCAGCCACATAAGCCCCCAGTGGTGTGCATGGAGGCTGAGTGCTGCATCTTCCTCCCCACCACAGCGGAACCCCTCCCAGGTTGCGGCATCAATTCTCATGCTACTTAGGATGATGGCAACAGCCGCATAGCTCCTCAGCCACTCTCTGCACCCTCAGCTGCCTACTGTGCTATAGATGCCCTGGACATGGCAGACAGCCCCTGACACTCAGCTGGCGCCTGCTCAAAGCATTGCTGGAGGACCGCAGCTGTGCTGCTCCACCAGCAAGTCCTTGTGTCTTCACAGGTGGTCATCCCAACGTCCTTGCTGACGTCTGTTTCGCCAAACTCCACCCAGGTTCTGCTGATGGGCATCCTCATCATCAGTCTCTTCCTCCAGAGTTCTCAGCTAGACTCGGTCCTCTCCACCGTATCACCTTGGAGTTTGCAGAAGCACCATTCTTCGTCAGTCCACTTGGGGGTGGGGGCACTATCCCAACTCCTGACGGCCTTCTAGGCCTGACAGTGGTACTTTAAGCAAACACTGCACGTATATGATTTACACACTGTCACAACTATTTATAAGGCTTAAGTGCCCCTCCCAAGCCCAACTTTCCATAGACTAGGGTTCAGCAGAAAGCTAATTTATGGGCTGTGCTAATTTATGGAGTGTTGTTGATTGAAGTACACCATCAAAAGCTTGAGATACTGCGTCCTTGCACCCCATCTTACGCTGTCAGGTCCCCTAGCACTGGTCTCCAGGGGGTTCTTAAGACCAGCCCGAGATCCCTGGCAGGCAGATCGTTCAATGCTATGGTCCACAGACTTTCGAATGCTGCCTCTCAGTACCTCCATGACTCACGTTCACCTGACTTCCTCCCGGCCGCCTTTCTCTCGGTGTAATTGTGAAGTGACCTTGGGTGTAAGAAAGACATCATGCGATTACAGCAGTAAAGAAATGAATGCTGTACATTTCACTCACGCAAAGCAATGGCATCGAACCGTGACATGTTTATCTTTACCTAGCTTGCCTACCTAGCTTTACCTTGAACTGTACGGTGGCTACTGAAAACATAGGGGTGCATCACTCAACGATTCCTATTCATTTGTCCTCTTTAATCTCTATTAGAGGGGTGTAACAAACTGCTCTAGGATCGGTATAAGGGGTCGGTGAGCAGCGAGTGCTTAGATCAGTCAAACCGCTGCTAGATGATGGCCAAATGTTGGGCTGCCCAAACAGGCGCACACACATACCCTGCTCTCTCAGTGATGAATCTGTAGAGCCAGGCCAGAGTCACCCAAGCGAATCGACTCCAGCCATTTGAATTCCCACTAATTCTGTTGCTCCTATGAGATGGGAGTGATCGAGGAAGTGTCTAATGTGCTTAGAGAGGAAATGAGAAGGGTAAAAGAAAAGATGGAGAGAGTGATCAGAGAGGGAGAGGGGAAAAAAAACCCCACACTGGCTGAATAACACTTGCTCTTTGGAGCGGTACCACTTTCGGTTCCCTAATGAACCTTTTAATAGATTGCTCTTTAACGAACCGTGTTTGTAAATGAGAAGCTTGGAGAACTTAACATAACTCAAATGGAGAACCGTGTAGGAACTTGGGTTGTTGATGTTTAATCACTGCTTGCATTTCATCAAGCATGTGGTACTGCAGTCGCAGTATAGGCCAACGCTGGCGGTACGACTCGCAACCAAGAGCTCTGTGGCTTTAAATGGGCCACTGTCATAGGATGCCACCTTCTGCCCTGCTAGAGCTGCCCCAGACAACTGTAAGTGCTATTGTAGTGAAGCATCTGGGAGCAACAACAAGTGGAACACCATGACGGGCGCTGATGGCCTATCCTCGCATCTCTCGCTATCAAACCGCCCCTACCTACGGGAATACATAGTGCCTGCAGTAAAGTGTGGTGGAGGAGGGACAATGGTCTGGGGTGGGGGTTCAAGGTTGGGGACCCTTAGTTCAAGTGTAGAGTGATTTTACATTTTACACAATGTTATGCTTCCAACTTTGTGGCTGCAGTTTGGGAAAGAACCCTATCCAGTGTCCCCGGGCACAAAGCCAGCTCCATACAGACATGGTCTGAGGAGGTTGGTGTGGAGGAACCTCCAGTGGGCTGAGTTCAGACCATATCGCCGCTTAACTTTATAACTCTGTGCCAGGATTCCAGGAGGCTCCTTTTAAAGCTTCAGCGGGTTGAACATAGTGTAGTTGAAGATGCAGCCACCAAGATGGATCCTACCTCCACCGATGCATCTGTCAACTGTCATACAGCAGATTCCTTTGTCAGAATCTCAAGTGAATTAATGCACAGTGCACTCTTATCATCAGCACCAGGGTCCAATAAGCGGAACACGGTCCACAACATTTACAGATGGACTCTGGAGAGCTCTGAGAGACTCGCCCATGCGCTAAATTCAGTCGATTTGCCAAAAATTGAAAAGTAGTCTGAAGTTAAATGCAAATCTCTGCAAAAGGTGGAAAACTGCCAAACATGGCTCGGCAGCAACCAGAAGGGTTAAAAAAGGAATACCTGGAAACGCTAAAGCAGTCTATAACTGCTCAGAATGAAAGCAAATATAAACTGAACCTTCAAAGAATTCCAGGGCTCATTGGGCAGGAAGGCAGGAAACCCACTGACAGGCCACCAGCGTTGTCAAAATTCTATAGTCTATAGATTGTCTTTGGTCAGTGTTTCTCAACCCTGGTCCTGGAGGCACCCTGGCCTGCACATTTTAGAGCTTACCCTGCTCCCAACATACCCTGATTCAACTCAACAGCCCATTAACAAGCTCTTTCAGAGTAGTTGGGGGATGTTAAAGCAGGGGATCCACTAAAACCTGCAGGACCAGGGTTCGGAAACACCGGTATAGAACATCCCATCCCATTGGCAAGGCTTTTCTATAGAGATATACGAGTTATATGGACTGGCAGTCCGACTTGCAATTGGATAACGTCTTGCACAGGTAGGTGAAGGTAACATTAGGAGTCTTGCCAAGGACTCTTATTGGTATAGTGTAGGGTGTTTGCCCAGGTAATGGAACGTACCCTAGTCTAGGTGTTATACACAATGCTATACCAGAAGCCTGATGCTCTACCGCCTGAGCTATCCAGGCCCTGCTACATCATAACCTTCGTCTTTCATGTGGGCGTCATGGGCTGGAGGTTAGGGAACCAGACTTGAGACCACAGGGTCACTGGTTCGACTTCCAGAAACTGACGTGCCGTTGAGCAAGGCACCTAACGCCCAGCTGCTTCCCAGGCTGCCCACCACTCCTTGCAAGTGTGCTCACTGCCCCTTTGTGTGTGTGTGTGAGGGGGTGTTTCACGTCATGGATGGGTTGAGTGCAGAAGACAAACTCCTCTGTGTGCCAGCACAAATGCCAAATGGTGGATAGACCCATCAATAAATCAGTGTGGTGTATGTAATGATGACAAACCTAAAGAGTTCGTTATCAGGAAAGCGGGGTGCCACAGGGGTATGTTCTGGGTCCAACAAACTTTCAGTACTTGCGTTAATTAAGTGTAGCTGGACAGAAGGCATCTGCCAGACTCATTCTACAAGAACGAGAAGTCACTTTCTTGCTCTGTGCAGATAATCTGCTGGCCATTGCGCCGGGGACACAATAGCACCTGGTGTCTGCTATAGAACTGCTGCCAGGACTTGGCCCTGGCAGGAAACCTGAGAAAGACAAATGTCAGGGCTTTATAAAAGACAGCCAGATGCCAGAAACACAGATACCAGCTCACGCTAGGTGACCATCACGCCGTGCACTTATCTCGGCTTCATCATTAGTGCGCCAGAGAGTTGCTGCCTAGCAGGAAACATGCTAGCAACAAGGAACAAAAGGAAATGTATACAACATATGATATGATATAGTGTGATACAGTCTATTGTGCTGTATGGAAGAGAGATGTGCGACTTCATTCAGAATTCAGACTCAGTCTTCAAAGCCACAGATGGAACAGAATGCAGAATGGCTGTACACATCCAAAGGAAACCAGCGGTGCATATAGAGTGGAATTAGGCTGCTTTCCAGCCCTAAATTTCTGGATCCGCTTAAGAAGTCCCAAAGAAACACTGCATTTAAGGGAGCTGCAGAATCAAGAAGTGGATCTTGGAGACAGCAGCTTTAGTCAGCTGCTTCAAAGGCTTTCTAAACCTAGAACTATTAAATCTGTTATTAGGTAAATATCAGACGTACAGAACTTTCATCATGCTAAGCTTTCTTTGGAAGCAGCTGACAGCCTTTGCCTACACGGATCAATTATTAACAACAGACGATCCAAGTGTGACGCAAATTGGCACTGGGCAGAACCGAGATGGAGGTTCTTCGTATGTATGTAGTTTTTCAGAACTCTCCAGGCTGTGGTCTTCTTCGTGGACCTGAAAGCTGGACAATAAACACGGAGACAGGAAAACTGTAGATGCCTTTGAACATTGGTGTTGGCAAAGAATTTTGAGAGAACCTCGCACAGCAAAGGAAACAAACGATAGGATCCTCAAGCCACAGCTCTCATTCCAAGCCAAACTAAAGCTACCCCATTTTGGACACACACTCGGAGAACAACCGAATCATTGGGAAAGACTGGGGAAGACTATTATGCTTGGAAGAGTTGAAACGGATGTCCAGCAACAAGATGGATGGATACAATCAGAGGATTCATGTAGCAGCCATTAAGAAGCCTCAAGACCCCAACCTAAGACAGGATGCTCTGGAGGAACAGTGTCTATATGGTTGCCAGAAGTCGGAAACGGCTTGACGGCAAGTGTAATCAATCAGCCAAGATGTGTTTGCCGGGTCTGTTTGCTTCTTATGTGGCACGGCTAATGTAATGGGATTAAACGGGTTATGCTAGGTTAGCATTGTGCAAACTGCATATGTAAATCATCCACAGGTTCTTCAACACTGTATAACACGCCTATCTATACATAGGGTTCCAATGAAGTCCAGATTACAGCTCCAATACGGAAAGGAGTGATTGCCAGCAGGATTACGTTCAAACCGTGATCAGTCTGTGGAAGTTTTAGTAAGTGCTTTATCTTTTATAGGCAGAACTAAGACCTGCAGCGTCTTCGTGAAGATATCAGAATCACTTGGCCTGCTTTCACATCTCACCTGATTCTACAGCAGCTCCACCGATCTAGCTGTAAGCTCCTTTATTCCTGTTTGTTGCTTTGTAGAATCCTACATTCGACTGGATGTAATTCGCAGACATTAACTTGGCAGGTTTCAATGCTAGAGTGAGCTAAAGTTGACTAACAGTTCTGAAACATGTTCAAGAAGGCAAAGTCTCATGAGCAGCCACTGAGTTGCTGCTCGTGTGCATTAATAGCCTTGATTCTAGGCCTCTGGTCAACTACACCGCTGTTGCCTGCTCAAAACCCTCACTGGAGAGTCACGGTCAACACCACCAGGCTGCCAAGCTGCACTGCCAGCAGGTCCTCACCACGGGGTTCTGCTTCTGAGCTATGGCATGCTGCTTTCTCCGTTGACACCCCCCCCTTCCAGACTGACTTGGGGTGTGGGGGGGCTTGTGGGAGGTACCGTGTAATGCTGTAGTAGAGCGGAAACCATAGCACTTTAAGCAAATGCTCTTTTATTGAACACAGCAGCAGAGGAGAACCTTGGATCAGCACTAGTTGGATGTCCAAAATCTCAGGCAGCTCACTAATACATTTTCATTTCTTGGTAGACACTAAACCCACGTAGTTTAGCAGAAACAACACAAATAACATTCACAAATCTGTTAGATAGCATCAACGACATCACTCATTTTTTGTCTGGTGAGCTTATTTATGGCTTTTAATATATCAGTAAGCAATAACCTGAAGTCAGCGCAACTTTGCCAGCTACCACTGATGCAGTGTCCTTGGACAGTTCAACACGCTTGGAGGAGAATGCTAACCGCCAATTCTGTTACACCACAAAGGAGGTCTGTCCAGCCTTCTCAGAGAGAGAGTGAGGGTAATCATGTTCCCTGAGCATCAACCAAGCAAGGATGAATATATATAAATTTGCTGTTTTGGGCTGTTATAGATGCATATATCTTTACACCATGGGGTAAAAGGTTTTATGAAGCTGATTAGAAATCATAATCTAGTGGCTAGTGAGGTTCAAATGTATGGCTATGAGTAAATTTAACAGTAGATCAGTGGGCAAAGCACCATTACCCATCTCTTAAAACCGATTCATTTGGAATTGGCCTACTGTGTGTCCATTTTATTAGAGCTTTATTAGAACTCACTTTCAGTTCCTCAGAGAGAGAGGCCTCCGAAGTTCAGTTGGTTTAGCAGTTTCCGCTCCTTACCATCCACACAAACCCCAACCGCATTCAGTGATGTTGAGGTTCTGGACTCTGGGGTGGTCAGTCCATTGTTCTGAGCACACCAGCAGCTTCTTTGTTGGACGTGTGTGTCTCCTTTTCTCAGTGAGGAGCTTCTTGAGCAGCTGCACCTTCTTTCAGACCTCTATAGCGATGAGTTGTTTCCTCACAGTGGAAGAAGGATGGACAGAAACACCTGCAGATGTTCTCAGATCTGAAGCAAGAGTGGAGCTTGATGTTCTCCACTCTCTGTGCTGTTTATCTGCCAGGGACAATGTTGATAGGTCTACCAGGTCTTCCAGGTGGTTGTTAGGAGTCCCATTTTTGGACCCCACTTTCAGAAACACCCTGACGTCCTCCTTCCAAATGCAAGTAGATTATCCTGTATGAAATCTGTCCTAGCAGGTTCGTCCTACCGACTCACAGGGAGAGAGTGAGGCCAGTTTGATCTCTGAGCATCAACCAAGCATCACCAGTGTGACAGAG
The DNA here is from genome assembly GCA_034552555.1 of Semaprochilodus insignis. NCBI lineage: Eukaryota > Metazoa > Chordata > Actinopteri > Characiformes > Prochilodontidae > Semaprochilodus > Semaprochilodus insignis. The sequence goes on along the minus strand of CM067493.1, from coordinate 105,986 downwards.
GAGGGGTCTGAAGAGGAAATGAGATAATGAGGTGGGCGAAAGAAAACACAGAGAGAGAGAGAGAGAGAGAGAGAGAAAAGGAGAGGCAGCTGCAGCACTGGAGCGTGTAGTAATTGAATAGATGAGTGCTCAAACAGACATGGCCAGCAGGCAATAGCTGGGGACTTAGACCAGTGGGTCAAACTCATTTAGTGCCCTCCCTGCGAGAAAAGGCCACGACACTGTCACACGCGCACGCACACAAACACACCCGCTTCCGCTCACATGGGGCCGACGACCCGCACCATCCAAATATGAAGTATCTGCTCGGCCAACCCGTCCATGAAGGACACCGCACGTGTGCGTGATGAGGTTAATGAGGACGACTTGTATTTGTTAAGGATTTGGCGTGCGTGTCTGTGTGTGTACGTGGGCACGTGTCTCCGGCTGGCTCTCCAGCTCTGCTGAAAAGGTGGTGTGCTGTGATAAACCATGTTCACCAGTGCATGAAGAGAAGAATCTCGGAACTCTGAGCAACACAAATCGGAGAACAATAGCTAGAGCAAGGATGGCAAGGCCCAGGCCAGGAGGACGACAGCACCTTTCTCCCACAGCCTGAATCATTATCCGGAGCAGTTAGGGTTCATGTCAGACCAGCAAACCACCCAAATAGCAAATTACAGATGAGGAAAAGTTTATTGTTATTGAGGCTACGCTAAATATTGGGTCTATATATCGTGATACTGACACACCCTGGTATTAGCTTTTCGGTTCTAGCCGCATTTTAAAAGGATGCAACCAGTCAAATTCATACTCCAAACACCAGAAAGCTGTGGCGTTCTCCCCTATTGTAAGAAACAAGGGAATGCACAGTCCCTCCTCCTCCTCCCTCTTCACTCCTTACCGGTCTAGAATGTAGCATTACCAGCATTAACCTTCCTCCCTGTCCTCTCCGGTGGTGGAAAGCAGCACCAATCACTTCTTTTGTTTGCTGCTGAACGTGGTTTCTTGCCGTGCTAGTAAATGATGCTCCTGTTACTCTCCATACTTAAGTACATTTGAAGGTAAATACTGTAGTCATGTTACTCCAGTGGAGGTCTAAAGGGAGGAACCTCTACTTTGACTGGAGGACTATTATACCTTGGGGATCTTCTTTAACTCCGCTACATTGCTTGTGTACTTCGTCCATCACTGCTACTGTGTTCCCCCTCTATACCTTTATTACAGCTTCCAGTCTTTCAGGGGACTCGGTTTCAGTTCCTCAAAGAGCCACAACCTCTAAAGTTCAGGAGGTTTAGTGTTTCCTGCTTCTCACCATCCAAAGTAGCCCCAGATACTGAGTGACAGACGGCTCTGAACTTTGCTGACTGATGAGAATCTGATGACATCTATCAAGGGAGAGAGAGAGAATGAGATATAGAAAGAGGTATGCAGGGTGCTTGATCGCACTGCTGGTGTGGAGAGAGAGAGGGAATGAGAGAGAGAGAGACAGAGAAAAAATGAGAGAGAGGTATACAGGGTGCTTAGTCGCGCTGCCGGTGTGGAGAGAGAGAGAGAAAAAGAGAGAGAGAGGTATACAGTGTGCTTGGTCATGCTGCCGGTGTGGAGAGAGAGAGAATGAGAGAGAGAGAGAGACAGAGAGAGGTATACAGGGTGCTTGGTCGTGCCGCCGGTGTGGAGAGAGAGAGAATGAGAGAGAGAGAGAGAGAGACAGAGAGAGGTATACAGGGTGCTTGGTCGTGCTGCCGGTGTGGAGAGAGAGAGAATGAGAGAGAGAGAGAGAGAGAGAGAGAGACAGGGTGGTCAGTCCATTGTTCTGTTGGTCTGTCTCGTTTTCTCAGTGAGGAGCTTCTGGAACAGCTACACCTCCTTTCAGACCTCCATAGCATAAAGGTGTCTTCTCACAGTGGAAGAAGGATGGGCAGAGACGCCTGTGGAGCTTGATGTTCTCCTCACTCTCTGTGCTGTTTATCTGATGGGGCCAGTGTTGGTGGGTCTGCCAGGTCTTCCAGGTGGTTGTTAGGAGCCCCATTTTTGACTCCATTCCTTGACTTTCTCCTTCCTCATGCAAGTGGGTAATCTTGTATGTGATCTTCTCAGACATGGCTCTGTGTAGCTATAGCTTAAAGTGGAAGCTGTAGGATGTAGCGTGCACAAACGAAGCGTCCGTCCGTCCTTGATGCAGAAATCTGATACCATGAGACCCCAGTTATCATCTTCGTTCGCCCGCAAAGAGCAGTTTCTGTTCTGGTGATGTAAACAGCAGTTTAACAGCAGTGCGATCATCATTTAGGGCTTATTAAAGGAAGTAAAAAGCAGGAATTGAGCACGAGTTGAGAATCTAGTTGTAACCTGTTTGTTTAGAGGTGACTCAGCCTTTTTAAACTGACCACACACACACACACACACACACACAGTCGCGCACAGAAAAGCTCATGGAGAGCTCAATTTGCCGGCTGCTGCCCACGGCTGGGGACAGAAGAGGCCGCACTCGAGAAACGTGGGTGTAAAAGCAATCAGCATGTGTTTAAGAGCGAGAGAGTGTGTGACACACAGAGAGAGAGAGAGAGAGAGAGGGAGAGAGAGAGAGTGCTTGTGATTATGAGTGCAGACAAAAGAGAAACAGAGGGACAGAGAGTGAGAAAGAGAGAGAGAGGTTGAGAAAATGAGATTGGGCCTGTGTTTGGACAGACAGAGAGAGAGAGAAATGGGAGGTAGGGACAAGGGCGAGAGTGAAAATAGAGGGAAAGAAGGGGAAGAGTGGAAGGGAAAGAGAGAGAATGAGGGAGGACGGTAGAGGAAGATTGGGTCATCAGTAGGCTTGTCCACTCTCTGTGCTGGAGAGCACTCTGGGTAAGATTGGCTCTTGGAGGGCATGTGTGTCTTGTGGCTGAAGAGCAAAAGTCCATCTGCTGCCTTCACACCAGCAGCGCGATCAAGCACCCTGTATACCTCTCTCTATCGTTCATTCGCTCTCTCTGTCGCTCTCTCTCTCTCTCTGTCTCTCTCTCTCTCTCTCTCTACTGATAGATGTCATCAGATTCTCATCAGTCAGAAAAGTTCAGAGCCGTCTGTCACTCAGTCTCAGCACTGTGTAGGTACGTATGGTAAGTTCTCCACCGTTCTCTATGTGACGTTCTCTGAGTGGACATCAAATCCTCACAGCAATGTTCCAACATCAGTACCTGAACTTACTAATGCTCAATCAAATCCTCACAGCAATGCTCCAACATCAGTACATGACCTCACTAATGCTCAATCAAATCCTCACAGCAATGCTCCAACATCAGTACCTGACCTCACCAATGCTCAATCTAATTTCTCACAGCAATTTTCCAACATCAGTACCTGATCTCACTAATGCTCAATCAAATCCTCACAGCAATGTTCCAACATCAGTACCTGACCTCACCAATGATCAATCTAATTTCTCACAGCAATTTTCCAACATCAGTACCTGACCTTACTAATGCTCAATCAAATCCTCACAGCAATGCTCCAACATCAGTACCTGACCTCACTGATGCGCAATCAAATCCACACTGCAGTGTTCAGCATCAGTACCCGACCCTCACCAATGCTCAATCAAATCCTCACAGTAATGCTCAACATCCGTATGAGTGAGTTGGTTCATGTATGTGTTTTGGGGTGGGGCTAGGGGGTGGGATTGAGGGGGGGTGGGAGCTCATTTGCCATTCCCCCCACGATCCGGAGTGTGCTGCTTAAACTCCAGCCTTAATGTACTGTTTGTCTGGGCCACACTCTCCAGTGTGAAGGGCGTTCCATAAAACAGTCCATTACTGTTATTATGACTCCGGCAGCAAGCCCAGCCACTCCACGCTCAAAGATGGAACCAGTCATTAAATTTAAATTGAGCAATATTTTCTTTCTGATGCCGCAGAAGGCTGTTAAGATGGATTCATATTTCCTTTGCAGTTACTCGTTTATTTTGTCGCATAAAACCCGGAGCGCGTTCGCTTTGTTTTCAGCTAAATGGGAGAGCGCTTTTTTCTGGTTTGGGGGGCGGAGGGGGGGTTTAGGCTCCCTCCAGATATGTTTTAATAAACTGGATATAAGATTGCAAAATTAAAGACTTGTTAGGATGCTATTAGCAGGGGGTTTTATGATCCTGCATAAATGTTTTATATAGTATACGCTCCTAAATTGGCTGGAAATCACGGAAATGCTGGTCTGAGCCCAAGGCGAACACTGTGGCCGGAAGCTGCAGATTTGGGAGGGCTGTTTAATGTCATTTGTGCATACAGCCGTTAGTTCTGTATGTACTTTGACTCCGCCCTCTTTGGCCATTATATCAAAAACACCTACCATTTGGGTGCCTTTAGCTATCCCCAAGCCTGTACGTCAGTGGAATGGGTCCGCTGTGGGACCACCACTGACCACATACCATTGGGGTGGGCCGTGGTTCTCAGCAGAGCAGCTTGTCGCTGAGGCTTTTCCACTTGTGTGTATCACATAGTTGGATCCAAATAGTCTACCAACCAAACATAGCCAACCTCAGAATGATCTCAATCTTCCATCATCTGAATTATCTCAAACACGTGTTCTAGATCATAATGAACCCTCTGAATGATCTCAAACACGTGTTCTAGATCATAATGAACCCTTTGAATAATCTCAAATTATCTCAGATTTATGCATTCTGGATCATACTGAGCATAAACCCTCTGAATGATCTCAAACACGTGCTCTAGATCATAATGAACTTGCGTCCTCTGAATTATCTCAAACTTGTGTCTTCTGGATGATGGTTTACCTATATCCTCTGTAAGATCTCATATATACGTCCAGTGAATGACCTCACGTGTAAATCTTCTTAATATTTATTTCTTGAAACTTCTGTCCTTTATACAATCTCAATTTTATACCCTTTAAATAATCTCAAATTATCTCAAATTTATGTATTCTGGATTATCTCAAACTTGTGTCTTCTGGATGATTGGGAACTGATCCTCTGCAAGATCCCATATATACATCTGGTGAATTACCTCACATGTATATCTTCTGAATATATATATTTCCTGAAACTTCTCTCCTGTATACAATCTCAATTTTATACCCTTTAAATAATCTAAAATTATCTCAAATTTATGTATTCTGGATTATACTGATCTTGTAGCTTCTGAATTACCTCAAACTTGTGTCTTCTGGATGATTTGGAACTGATATCCTCTGCAAGATCCCATATATACGTCTGGTGAATTACCTCACATGTATATCTTCTGAATATATAGATTTCCTGAAACGTATTTCCTTTACACGATCTTAATGATATGCCCTTTAAATAATCTCATATTATCTCAAATCTATGTATTCTGCATCATACTGATCTTAAACCCTCTGAATGATCTCAATATACATCCAGTGAATGACCTCACATATATATCTTCTGGATATCTATTTCCTGAAACTTCTGTCCTTTATACGATCTCAATTTTATATCCTTTAAATAATCTCAAATTATCTCAAACATATGTATTCTGGATCATACTGAGTTTAAACCATCTAAATGATCTCAAACATGTGTCTTCTGGATGATGGTGAACTGATATCTGCTGAAAGATCTCTGAATTATCTCAAATGTTTGGCTTCTGTAAAATTTGAATTTGCATTCTCTGACTTGTCTTCTGGTTGACCTCGAATTTGCAAGCTCTGAAAGATCTCAAATATACATCCAGTAAGTGACCTTATGTGTATCTTCCGAATAATCTCAGACCTATGTCAATGTACACCATGCAAATTGGGTGATTATGAACGTATACCTTCTGAAAGATCTCAAACTTACGTCATTTCAAAACTTTAAATGCATGGCTTCTAAATAATTCAAATTTATATCTTCTCAATTATCTCAAACTTGTGTCGTCTGGATAATGGTGAACTTGTATCCTCTGAAAGATCTAAAATATACATTCAGTGAATTATCTCGTATATGTTCATCTGAAACTTCTGTTTGTGGAACGATCTCAAATTTATACCCTGTAAATAATCTCAAAGTTGTGCACTCTGAAATATCTCAAACTTTTGTATTCTGTTTAACCTCAAATGTATGTATTCTGGATCATATTGAACTTTAGGTTTAATGTATGTATCTTTCAAATGATACAAGTTCACCATCATCCAGAAGACACAAGTCTGAGATAATGCAGAGGGTCCGAGTTTGAGATCTTTCTGATGATGTGCATCTGAGATCATTCACCGGATGTATATTTAAGATCTTTTTAGAGCATGCAAGGTCAAGGTCAGCCAGAAGAGACAAACTTGTGATATTTCAGAGGATGTGAGTTCAAATTTTGTTGGAAGCCATGAGTTTGAGATAATTCAGATGACGTAAATTTGAGATCTTTCAGAAGATCAGTTCAACATCATCCAGAAGACACAAGATTGAGATAATGCAGAGGGTCCAAGTTTGAGATCTTTCTGAAGATATGCATCTGAGATCATTCACCGGATGTATATTTAAGATCTTTTTAGAGCATTCAAGATCAGCCAGAAGAGACAAACTCGTGAGTTCAAATTTTGTTGGAAGCCATGAATTTGGGATAATTCAGATGATGTAAATTTGAGATCTTTCAGAAGATCAGTTCAACATCATCCAGAAGACACAAGATTGAGATAATGCAGAGGGTCCAAGTTTGAGATCTTTCTGAAGATATGCATCTGAGATCATTCACCGGATGTATATTTAAGATCTTTTTAGAGCATGCAAGGTCAAGGTCAGCCAGAAGAGACAAACTTGTGATATTTCAGAGGATGTGAGTTCAAATTTTGTTGGAAGCCATGAGTTTGAGATAATTCAGATGACGTAAATTTGAGATCTTTCAGAAGATCAGTTCAACATCATCCAGAAGACACAAGTTTGAAATCATTTAGAGGATACAAGAGGTCTCAGAAAACAATATGACCCAGAAAAATACGTTTGAGATTATACAGCAAGTGTAAGATTGAGATATTTCAGAGCTTATATCCTCTGAAAATCTAAAATATACATCCGGTGAATGATCTCAAATGTAGACCCTCTGAATTATCTCAAACCTTCTAACAATTTGTGTCCGTCATATTGAACTTGATCTCAAAACCCGTCTTCTGGATGACCTTGAACTTCTGTACGCTGAATGATCTCAAACATCCATCTCCTGAATTATCTCAAACCTACGTCACTAGGAGGGTCAAGAACTTGTGTCCTCTAAAAGAGTTCAAAGGTAATTCCCATGGAAGACACCAAAATGTCTGATCCCAAACATGCGTCCTCTGAATCATCTCCAGACTTCTGTAAATATGCTCTGAAGTATCTCCAACTCTTCCTACACTGTTTCAAGAAGTTTACTTCTGCAGCTGGCACTTCCTTTGTTCTATGCAGTTTGATCTACCATTCTTCTTCCATGTGCCGTTGTGCATCAAACTTCCCGAGGTACATTCGGCCGGATCCAAATGAATATGATCACGCCGACTGAGGTTTGAAGCTGAACCTAGATCACCTCTTTCGTTCCCGAGACGCTCACTGCATAGGTGACCTTTCTGACCTGTCCTGTGCTGACGGCGGAGGATGCACAAATTGGCCAACTTCATTCTTGGCCCTGCCTCGGGCGTCTTTGATCGACTGATGGTATTCCTTAAAACGGAACCTCTTTTTATCTCTCCACATTATTGCAGAAGGGCAGGGAGAGAGAGGAAGGAGGAGCGAGGGAGCGGAGAGGGAGATCCGCAGGGTCTCGGAGGAGAGGAATCAAAGCGGGTTTTGATGTTGGGCAGAGCTGTGGATGAAGAACGGAGGAGGAGGGTGTAGACGCGGTGCCTGATCGCATTCTGTCACAAATGCAATTCTCCACTCGTTGGATGGCTCTGCTTCACTGGTGCTCATGTAGAGAATAAGGCTACCTGGAGAAAGATGGAAGAGAATGCCGTGGGCGTGGCTAATGAGCAGCTTGATTGACAGCTCTCTGTCCAGAACTCCTAGCCTGCTCCGCCCCTCTTACAGAAATAACATCATTATCCAGCCTATATGTGACGAAAACTGGACCAACAAAAGACACGGACAAAAAGACGGACGGCTAGATGAACAAATGGACAACTGAAGGAATGCACAAAAGAAGGGACAAACAAAAGCACAGACTGACAGATGAAGAAACGGACTAAGCAATGTGTGAATGAAGGAACAATGTTAGTGTATGGATAAAGGAATGAAGGGGTGAAGGAACAATGTTGGTGATGGATAAAGGAATGAAGGGATGAA
>CM067493.1:80696-92759 GCA_034552555.1 Semaprochilodus insignis | reverse complement strand
ATCATTAACATCATCCGTTTTCCACACATGGAATGAGACATTCCCTGCACTGTAGCACCTCTTCTTCCCAATCTATGGATCCCGTCACTCACACCCCGCAGGGATTTATAGACCCATCTCATTATTTATTTTTCCTGGTAACCTTAATCTTCCTTCCCAATAGCGTTTCTTCCAACACTTCCTTCTGGGTGCAGCTGCTCTTTTGAGGACGAGTGTACATTCTTAGAACTACTCGTCCGAGCCAAGAACCGTTTAGGAGCCTTTATTTTTAAGAGTGTACATAACCACTAAAGCTAACTATATACAGTGTATGAAAGACCCATCCTTGTGTACTGTCAGCTTTCATCATCCGGCAGTACCTACTGTTAGAATGACTTTGAGCAATGCACCAGTGGTCCAGATAAACATCTGACCCTATTGCTGACCCCAATATGTCCAGCTGTCATCTGTTCACTGTGACAGTGGTCCACAGCTGGCCATTTTCCCTGCTCTCAGGGGTCTGAACTCAGGAAAGGCTGGTTAATAAATTGGTTGTTTGGACCAGGTATTGTATATTGATGTCTTTGGAATGATTTTTAGGGGGGGGGAATCACTTTGAAAGTTTAAACTGATCAAACGCTTTCTTAGAGCTGCTCACCCAAGCCAAGAACCATTTAGTGTAGAACGTAGAGCTGGTGAACATCGAAATATGTAGTGTAGTGTAGTACTCTAGAACCAGGGATGGGAACCGCTGCTCTGTGAAATAGTGAGTCTACAAACATATAGATGACTGAATATCTCCATTTTTCCGCTGTACATCTTTGAGTTTATGGGAGCTCATTCCCCTCCAGTCCACTAGGGGGCAATCCGACAACACCAAATGTGGCATCTTGGCAAAGAGGGAGACGCAGGAAACATGGCGCTTTCAGCTAATGCTCTTTATTGAACGCGCCAGCAGAAGAAAACCTCTCCACTCCACTTGTCGTAGTTGAATATTTAGAGTTCAGGACATAGAACCCACATACTGTGAACCTCAAGGATGGTTGCTACTCTTCCAAATCCGAATCCTGCATTCCCAAAAGAGGATGGGAAAACGGGCAAAATCCTAAACTGTTGCGGGACAGACTCATTGATATCTACACCCCCAACGTTTACATACAACCACAACGAAGCAACAGCAACCAAATTGGTGGACTATGTGGGGAATTCCAGCATTCCAAGCTGGGAAAGGGATGTGGGCACTTTACATCCCCTTCCCAAGGAGCCCAAATGTCAGCAGTACATTGCTAACGTTCATCTTTAAACCAGGCTGAAGTTCCTTCCTGTTCACCAGCTTCTTAATGCAATGCTCCGTTCCACCTTAAATGCTGCAGCTTGCACAGATACCAGAATGTAACTGCAGCACCATTTAAGGTGGAACGGAAACATTCCCCAAACAAGCTGGAAAAATAGGAACTTCAGCTTCCACATCATTAACAGGATCCCGGAGCAACTTTAATCCTGCAGTCTGCAGATTTCACTCCGGACGGTTTCCCAAACTCTTGGACAATATGGAGCAGCTCCGTTCAGCGTTTGACCCTGAAGAGACTGGAGAGAGGAGCAGCTCCACCTTTATTAGCATCACAACCCCAACAGCAGCCTGTATGTAGCAGCCATGCTGTGTGATTGTATCAATGTAATTTACTATTAGCGAGCTACAAGAAGCTAACGTTAGCATAGCTAGCCTGTACAAGCTGCAGCATTTAAGGTGGAACACAACATTGCATTAAGAAGCTGGTGAATAGGAAGCAACTTCAGCCTGGATGAACATCAGCCATGTACCGCTGGCAGTTGGGTTCCTTGGGAAGAGCATGATGTTCCTCCTTAAATACTGCAGTTAAGCCCACCGCTATGAATCAAAGCATGGTTAGCCTAGCCCCAAACAGACGAGAAACTAATGCATGAGGTGGAGAGGAGTCAGCCGTATGACCTTTCCTTTAATGTTGACGAGGTCATTGCTAGCCTGCTGGAGGATTCATTTGGCAGCACCATGTCCTGAGGTTCTGATATTGATTTTAAATGGGCTGCATACATGTAAAATGCACAGGCAGCTCTCCAAAGAGCTACTAAGGAACTCAGCCTTGGGCCTCATGCCTGAGTATCCCACCGTATAGCACTCCCCTCCCCGTGTACTGTTGTGTAATACATGTAATCAATTCATTTTTCACATTGACTAGTTCAACCAATAAGTGGCCCTTGAGCCAATAAGCACAGTCTTAACCGACCGGCTACAGTCTCCAGCCCTGAATCTCGGAGGTGTAGCTGGAGATAAATGTATGGAGGACGTTTATATAGATTTAATTATTGGATGCGCATGAACACGACTGGCTTTAACTACAAACAGTTGTATTGCTCTGAACAAACGTAGCACAATCATTAACCAGCTGGGGGCGAAAAGGCTAGAAATCGCCAGTGTAATAAGGTTCTGTTGGTCATTACTGCAAAGTTTAGATATGTTCTATCATGAGCTCCAGTGGGGGCCCACCACCAGGGCCTTCAGGACCTTCTCTGCAGGCCCAATATGTCTGAAGCGAGCATGAAAAGTCATATCCTATCTGAAGAGGCTCATATTGATTTGCATTTTCCTTTAAATCTGTTTTCAGTTACTCTCTTCACATCTGTGTTGGTAACGGAACCAATCATCTCTGGGGGGAAAACATAGAGCAGCCCGCACCCAAGAACCTGAAGTAAGACTACACCCACTGGCCACTTTATTAGTACCTGCAGTCACTGTCCATTGCATCAAATCCACTGACCATATAGGACACTCTGTAGTTGTACAGTTCCAGACTGTAGTCCATCTGTTTCTCTGTATAGCCTGTTCTTTAATGATCAGGACCCCCACGGGACCACCACAGAGCAGGTATTATGTGGGTGGTGGATCATTCTCAGCACTGCAGTGACACTGATGTGGTGGTGGTGTGTTGGTGTATGTTGTGCTGGGGTGAGTGGATCAGACTGTAATCATAGTAATATACTACTGTAGTAATACTAATATGGTAGTATAGTAATAGTAATGTAGTAACAGTAATATAGTAATACTAATACGTAATACAGTAATAGTAAAATGGTAATAGCAATGTAATAATGTAGTAATAGGGATGTAATAATATAGTAATAGCAATGTAGTAATATAGTAATAGTAATGCAATAATATAATAATACACTGACCATATAGGACACTCTGTAGTTGTACAGTTCCAGACTGTAGTCCATCTGTTTCTCTGTATACTGTATTACCCTGTTCTTCAATGGTCAGGACCCCCACAGGACCACCACAGAGCAGGTATTATGTGGGTGGTGGATCATTCTCAGCACTGCAGTGTTAGTGTGTGTTGTGCTGGTGTGAGTGGATCAGACACAGCAGTGCTGTTGGACACCTCACGGTCACTGCTGGACTGAAAATCGTCCACCAACCAACACTGTGGGCAGCGTCCTGTGACCACTGATGAAGGACTAGAGGATGACCAACACTGCACTGTGCAGCAGCAGATGAGCTATCGTCTCTGACTGTACATCTACAAGGTGGACCAGCAAGGTAGGAGTGTCTAATAGAGTGGACAGTGAGTGGACACAGTGTTTAAACACTCCTGCAGCACTGAAAGGCCCATGCTGAATATGTACCATCCACCACTGATGAGCTCTGATCTGTTTAGGTCAACAAGCAAGCTGGAATCTCCTACTGCAGTGTTGATCTACAATGAACATGTATTCAGTCAGGTGTGGCCAAACGTTTGACCGGTACTTCACGATAGGTGTTACTCAGATCGGTTTTACAGATCCCTGGCTGTGGCTTTAAAGTAGCTTTTACATGATCTCCTATTACGTTTACTGGCCATGAAGGGCCCATCAAACTGCCACCAACGTACCCGATCTGGAACGTGTTCCTGTTGATGCCGTTTGCTGCCGTTTGCTTTTCCAGCTCCACTTTGACACCTACAATTGCTGTGCTCGTGCGATCTAAACCCAACTCTACAACTACTGCCACTACAATGCAACTGCATTTCATTGCGGTTAGCGCAGCAGGCGTTTCTCGACATCCCCCCGCGGTCTCTCCAGAGCGGAATATGAAATGAGATGTTGACACAGTCAACCAGCGTGCATCAAAATAGCTTTTAGCCTCGCTACATCTTGGAGGGGTGAAAACAGCTCCAGCGTCACCCGTGTTAAAATCACCCTCTGAATTATACAGCCTGTGCCTGCAGGTACTAAGAATGAGGCTAAAGTGGAAGGAGTGTGCGGCGAATGTGTGTATGAGGGCATGTGCATGCGTGCGGAGACATATTTTGCTCCTTTTTGGGTCAATTAAATCTTAATAATGTGGTCCTCGAAAGGCAGTCAGACCTTAACGCAGTCTGACCACATCATGGCTTACACTGTCATTTTGAAGAACAGGTCATTTTCTGGGTGTTGGCATTGTGTGCTAATGAGCACTGCTCTTATTGGCTGTCTTGGGGGTGGGGAGGGGTGGGTTAAGGGAGTGTTGATGAGCATGTGCCAGCAAAGCTCGTCATTACACAGCAATGTCCAGGATCCATCTTAATTCGCTTTGCCTTTTTTTGCTCACTCGTTTTTGGATAATGCTAATTTCTGCTAACCCGTTAATGGGGATTTCAATGGTGTGGTAGCACCTGAATTTCAAGCAGCAGTCACAGCAGTCTGGCTGAGTCGTTGTACATATTGCATCCTCACTGGCATCAGCACCACGGTGGGCAGAGGAAGCAGAGAGCAGCCAAGCTGCCCAGTAGTTCGAGAACTGATGCCGCAGGCTGCACGGAGCTGTATCCATGGAGCCTGTGGAGTGTGTGCCCCCTGTACCAGGATGCTGGATTGGGCTATGTAGATTCCTGCTGCTGACTGACTCCAGCTCCATTAACTCAAGTTTGAGCCTCTGTCCTGTAGTCATTAGCACTAAAGCTAGTGTTAGACTAGCGAGCGAGCTAAAACAGCGCAGCATGGGTTCAGCTGTGGCTGACGATGCGACTGAGGAAGAGTGAAGTGGATGAGCAAGAGAAGACAGAACACAATTGAGATAAAGAAGAGAGAGAGAGAGACAAAGAGTAAAGGAACAAAGAGAGAGAGATGGGGAAAGGTTAGAAGCGAGTGAGTTGATGTGTGTAGTGATGGAGGGAGAGTACAGATATTGTCATTCTGGATGCATTATGTATGACTGGAATTGTGCAGCCTCATAGACCAAGAATGACCTGACTTTATAAAGCAACCCATGGAGAGGCTCTCTCTCTCTCTCTCTCTCGCTCTCTCTCTCTCTCTCTCTCTCTCTCTCTCTCTCTCTCTGTCTCTCTGTGTGTCTCGCTCTCGCTCTCGTTCTCGCACTCTCTCTCGTTCCTTCTCACTCTTGTGCTCTCTTGCTCTCTCTGTCTGTCTCTCTCTCTCTCTCTCTCTCACTCTTTAGCTGTCTCTCTCTCACGCTGTCTTGTGCTCTCTCTCTGTCTGTCTCTCTCTGTCTCACTGTCTGTCTGTCTGTCTGTCTCTCTGTCTGTCTCTCTCTCTCTCTGTCTGTCTGTTTCTCTCTCTCTGTGTCTGTCTCTCCCTCTCACTCCCTCTCTTGCACTCTCTCTCTCGCTCTCTGTCTGTCTCTTTCTCTTTCTCTCGTTCTCTCTCTGTCTATCTCTCGCTCGCTCACGGTCTCTCTCTCTCTCTCTCTCTCTGAAATTGTGCAGCCTCATAGGTCAAGAATGACCTGTCTTTATAAAGTAACGCAGGGAGAGAGGCGCTCTCACGCTCTCTCTGTCTCTCTCTCTCTTTCACTCTCTCATGCTCTCTCTCTCTGTCTGTCTGTCGCTCTCTCTCTCTCTCTCTCTCTTTCTCTCTGACTCTTGCACTGTCTCTCTCTCTCTCTTTGTCTCTCTCGCTCTCGGTCTCTGACCTGTGTCAGAAATCCCAGCGTGTCCTTGGAGAGCATTTCCTTTCTTATTGAAATGTTCCGATGTGAGTGTTGGTTCTGGAGACGTCAAGACCGAAACAGTAAATGTCAGCCCCACGTAAAGGGCGCCGAACATAAATAGAGCAAATGTTCACACAGTCTTGCCGAGGCTTATCTGGACCGTTCACAAGCCCACGCAAACATGCCAGTGTCGGAAAACCAAAGGGAGAGCTTTGTGGACACGGATCACAGTTCACTTCAGCCGTCTGTCCTTACTCATGTACACAGTGCACAGCGAAACCCAAAGAGTCTTCATGTTCTGTTGGTGTACAGATGTTTACATAGGTCTGGACCGGTCGGAATTCCCTCCTCTGATCACTCGTTTCCTCGTTGCCATGTGCCTTTGTTTTGGTTTTCCCTGCTGTGTGCTCCTGTTCTGGTTGTTGCTCCTCTCTGCCCCGCCCTCATGTACACGACTCAGCTGGTATCAGTTCTTTGCCCCTCCCACCATCATCAGCTTCCAGACATGTCTAGTTCTCACTAGTACACACTGTGGATGTTCCATGTGGTTACGTTCCTGTGTTGTTGGTGGGCTCCGGTTTCTTTCCCAGACCCGTTCCATATTTTCTAGTCTCCATACAGAGTTAAGATTCTTTGGAAGCTTAACAGACAAAAAATGAGTCACCTTGTGCGTTTAAGGTGGTAGTAACTTCAGGCTCCTGCAGATGGCGCTGCGCGAGGATGATGGGGCTATAAATACCTGCAGGGTGTGAGTGACGGGATCCATAGATTGGGAAGAAGAGGTGGTGCAGTACAGGGAATGTCTCGTTCCATGTGTGGAAAATGGCTCCAAAGCAGATGTTAATGATTGGCTAAAAGCAGTGACTGCATTTGGGCGTGCCAAAGACCATAGTGTGAAGGAAGTAGCTGAATCTGCAGGTGTATGGAAGCGTATGGTCATACAGGTCTACCAGCAGTGGCTACAATCCCAGTCTACAGGGAATTCGTTATCCTTTGCATTACTAATTGCATTTTTGCACCAGCAGTTCCATTATAATCTGCATTACCAAACTACCATTTGAGGTAGCAATTATATTACCACAGGCTTTATCAGTTGCATTATCGTTACCAAAAGCGTTTGCAGTCAGCAGGATTGGGATGATTGTAAAACAGGAAGTAGGCAAGTATTTGCACCTGCATCATTTGTATTACTTAATTCTATTTTCATTATTATTTACATTACCAACTAAACTACCATTTACAGTGCCAGGTGAATTATGATTTTGCATTATCATTTGCATTACAAAACTACCATTTGAGATTAATAATATAATACCATTTGGTTTTATCAGTTGCATTATAATATGCCTTACCACACTACTAATTGTATTAATTGCTTTATGTAGATGTATTTGCTTAATTATTTGCGTTGTCACTTATATTATCAATTCACTTATAGTTGGCATGACCTACCATTTACAATGCAGATTGCATTACCATTTGCATTACTAATTGCATTAGCATGTTTACATCAGCAGTTCCATTATAATTTGCATTACCAAACTACCATTTGAGGTTCTGATTATATTACCATTGGCTTTATCATGTGCATTATTATTACCATTCCGCAGGATTGGGATGATTGTAAAACAGGAAGTAGGCAAGTATTTGCATTATCATTTGTATGACCAACTAAACTGCCATTTACAGTGTCAACTGAATTATAGTTTTGCATTATCATTTGCAATACTAAATATATTATCATTTGCATTACTAGTTGCATTAGCCTTTTTGCATCAGCAGTTCCATTAGAATTTGCAATACCAATTATATTACCATGTGCTTTATCAGTTGCATTATCATGGCCAAATGCATTTGCAGTCAGCAGGATTTGGATGATTGTAAAACAGGAAGTAGGCAAGTATTTGCATTATCATTTACTTGACCAATTAAACTACCATTTATAGTGCCAAGTGAATTATAATTTTTGCATTATCTTTCGCATTGCTAATTGGATTAGCATTTTTGCATCGGCAGTTGCATTGTAATGTGCATTACCAAACTATCTCTCACACTGGACAAAGTCAGATTGACGCACGCCGAGTTAAAATCAAGGCTGGGTTTATTGAATCCAGGCAAAGTCAAAAAACAGGAAACAGGCGAGAGTCGAAATGCCAAAAAGACAATCAGCGAGGGCAAGACCAGACCAGAGGAAAACCAGAGAAGAGAAGCCAGAGATCAGAACAGGCTCAGAAAGCCAGAAAGAGGATAAACAGAGAATGAACGCTCGATATGCTACAAATGTGGCAATACTTCGCAACGGGTCAGTGTGAGAGAGGAGTATATGTACAAACAGACTAAATTGACAACAGGTGTGATCAATACTCGGGAGAGGCCGATCTAGGAAACAGGACAGGATTGGTGGGTGAGGGACATGTAACTGTGATGTCACCAGGTAGGGAGTTGGAGTTCTGGGGATCGGAGGCAGAGAGGAAACCAGGAAGTGTGACACTACCATTTGCAGGACAAATTGTATTACCATTTGCTTTATATAATTGTATTTGTCTTATTATTTGCGTTGGCATTATCAATTCAATTATAGTTGGCATAACCTACCATTTACAGTGCCAATTACATTATCATTTGCACTACTGAATATGTTATCATTACTAATTGCATTAGCATTTTTGTGTTGGCAACTACAGTGTGATTTGCAGTACTAAACTACCATCTGAGGTATATGTTATATATGCCATTGGCTTTAGTAATTGCATTAGAAATTAGAATTTGTATTACCAATTGAATTCCATTCGGCAGGATTGGGATGAGTGTAAAACAGGATGTGGGCAAGTATCCCAGAGTTGTACATATACGAGCTCCCAGGATTCTTTGTGGGTTTTTTTGTTGTTGTTGTTGTTGTATTTACAGGTAAACGTGTAAATGCAAATCTCTGCGTTGCTGCCTGCAATGAAACTCTAACCATGTTCAAATAAACCACCCACATGTTCCATGTATATAAACATTCAGATTGAGCTACACTCATGTGTTTGACATTGATGACATCATTGTTGACCTCGTTGGTGACGTCATCCACTGATCCACTCCTGCGCGCAGGCCCCTTTAAAAAGAGCCCTGATTTGATAATCTCACGTAAACCCGTCTACACTTGAGCGAACAGAGGGAACGCGCTCCCTCACTCGCTCACGCTGTAACATAGTGTTCTCTCGGGGCAGCAGTAAGAAAGCTGCATCCCTCCGTCCAGCGTAGTGTCATCCTCCATTATGATTTCATTATGACTCCCTACACCTCCGTCCGCGGGGAAATGAATGAGCGTCATCTCTCCTTTCTGGCGCAGAATGGATGAGTGCTATCCCCTCTTTCTGCCTGACTGCTCAGGGCCACTGCGTTCAGGGGAGGGGGGCCTTCCTCCTTCATCCATCCTTCTTTATTGTCCCCTCTTCATCTGGAGGGCCAGGAAAAAAAAAGAAAGGAAGGATGAAAATGAAGAAGAAAAAGAAAGGGGGGAGGGAAAAAAAAAACGAGGAGCTTTGATATCAGTCATGCGGGGGCCAGCGGGGTCGTTCTGTTGTTTTTCATTTCCCTTCATAAATTAAATCGTCTGGGCTCAGGTAGTGTATCGCCATCCTGCCGCCTGCTCGTGCCTTGGTTAGCTAAGGACACAGTGTGAGCTTCCGTACTGCACTACTGCAAGCACTTCTAATTGCAGTGGACCACCTTTACACACTGCCCAGGTACAGAAAGCAGGAGTCACCTTGCGTGTTTAAGGTGGTAGTAACTTCAGGCTCCTGCAGATGGCGCTGCATGAGGATGATGGGGCTATAAATACCTGCAGGGTGTGAGTGACGGGATCCATAGATTGGGAAGAGGTGCTACAGTGCAGGGAATGTCTCGTTCCATGTGTGGAAAATGGCTCCAAAGCAGATGTTAATGATTGGCTAAAAGGAGTGACTGCATTTGGGCGTGCCAAAGACCATAGTGTGAAGGAAGTAGCTGAATCTGCAGGTGTATGGAAGCGTACGGTCATACGGGTCTACCAGCAGTGGCTAAAATCCCAGTCTGCAGGGAATTCTCCTTGGAATTGTGCCAGGGAAGGCATCCACCAAATCCGGCCCAACTGACCAATTATCTGATGTAAGAGTGTCTGAACACTGATGTGGCCTACATCCAGAAACTGGTCCAGTCCATGCCCAATCCAGTCACAGCTGTTATTGGTGCTGGTGGAGGTGATACACGCTAGGTGACTCATTATTGGTCGGGTGAGCTCATATGCAGGCATTTAAAAGCCTTATTTGTTATTGACCTGCATATTATATATGGGACATGTCTATGACATCATGTCCTGTGTGTAACAAGTGTGTGTGTGTGTGTGTGTGTCAGTGTTAGAAAGGAACACCCATCGCTCTCATGACAGCTCTAACGAGGCTGGATATGGGATATTTCTCGATCACAGCGCTGGACGGCCTAATTGATTGAATTTGGAGGGAAAATTAAAAGTTATGGCCGTGAATGCTCCCTGCACTACCGTCACATCCACTCAGGTTAATTTAATAGAATACGCTGTTCACTTTGATGGGTGGAGATGGGTGTGTACTTCAAATAACCTTGACAGGGCTGTAGTAGAGTCATTCTGTGTGTGTGTGTGTGTGTGTGTGTGTGTTTGACTGCAGGCTAGAAGCTGCATTGCACAGTGGTATTAATAGAACCACCTGTCCAATCAGTCCTCAGAGATGCATTTGTGTGTGTGTGTGTGTGTGTGTGTGGTGGCATAAGCGACAAAAGAGTCTGCTTGAATTCTAATCTCTCTAAGCGCCTATTTTACCAGGGATGAATAGAAAAGCATCAGGCGGAAAACATTGGAAGATGTGGATGTTCGAGATGATGATGCAGTGACTGGCTAACAAGTAACGCGAGTTTAAGCCGACTGATTTCTAGGACAGGGCTGAATTCCAGGTTAGGACTACATCTCGAGATAAGACGGAATTCCGGGATAGGACTGAATTCTGGGATGAGACTAAATTTCCGGAGAAGCCTCAATTTCAGGATAGGGTTGAATTCTGTGATAGGACTGAATTCCAGGACAGGACTAAATTTCAGAATAAGACTGAATTCCAGGATAGAATCCAATTTCAGGATAGGGCTGAATTCCAGAATTGCTCTGAATTCCAAAATAGCACTGAATTCCAGAAACAGACTGAATTTCAGGATAGGACTGAATTCTAGCTTCATTGGTTGTTGACCAGTGTGAAGGGCAGGGAGGCAATGCCTGACACAGAGGAACTCCACTGATTTTCCTAAAGAAATGAATTTCTCTTTTAAGCCACCTGTCTTTCCGGGTCATGGGGTGCTGTAGCCTATCCCAGCACTCATTAGACAGGAGACAGTAAAACACCTTGGACAGCCCAGGCAGATACAGGCATAGACACTCACACCTAGGGGGGACAATTTAGCATCTCCAGTTCACCTGACTGCATGTTTTTGGACCCACCCAGAGGAAACCCAAACAGACATGGGGAGAACATGCAAGCTCCACACAGAATGGACCCCAGTTGGGAATCAAACCCAGACCTTCCCCAATTGCTCAACTGCGGAGACACCATTAGAGTAGTTTGGTGTTAAATGCCCACAAACCACAATGCAAAGGGCCTCAAGCACACCCACAAAAGATGAACCAGGGGTGACGCAAGCTACCGGTCGCCTGCTAACGAGCCGCATCTCAACCAGTTTCACTGGAGACCAACAGCAAAAGCCTCCAACAGAAAAGTGCTTGGCCCCCTATCCATCGCACCTTCTCCCGTTTCACGTCTCCCGGCCCGCACACGTTCACACACAAGCCCTTGTAGATCAAACGGCCCTGCTAATCAGCCCAAAGACACCTGCTGAGATCCAACATAGCTTCCCCCGTAGCCCAGTTTTCATTATCGACAGGACCATCACGCGTTATCGATCGGCCACTCTTTTTCCCACAGGCTCTCATTCTGCCTCTCCGTAAGCGCAGCAGTTCCTGCACATTAGGGCGCTAATTATGACTTATGACGGCCGAAAACGAGAGCGCGGTCCATGAATACAGGATGACGATGATTATTATTGCTTACTGTTTCAGCCGGGCTGCCGCCGTGTGAGCGTGTCAGTGTGGTGTGGAC
>CM067493.1:71631-80196 GCA_034552555.1 Semaprochilodus insignis | reverse complement strand
GTGGCTGTTGCGTCAGTCAGGTACAGAGGCATGTCTCATGATGTCGAACCTACCCACCAAGTTTCAGTCCCGTGGGTTGATTCCTTCTGAGTGCTGTTGATTTTGTTAATAAGTGTATATATATATATACAACTTTATTTGTATTAGCATGTTTGCGTTCCACATAGCAATACACGGCGCTGTAAAGCCATGCAAACGATGGTAACGATGGTGAAGGAAGATGAGCAGAGGAGAGCTTTAGCAGTGTAGAGTGTTTATTTCAGGTGGAGAAAGGCTGCTCCACACTCCGTACTCTTGTTCGAGATGTTTGGTGTCCTTGGCTCCAATAACATCAACATCTGGTTTATGACACCACTGCGGTCAACAGCAGGAGAAGTTGGGAAACTTGAACTATTGACGGAACGTCACGCTTACTGCTGCAGTCTGCAGAATGTTGCACCATTCCACTGCCATGGAATACCCAGTTTACGGTTGTCCGTAAACACGTGAACGTAGGATTGTGATTTCTAACAGGGCTATTTGGCTTGTTTACACAGTCAGGAGGCCTCATGAGGGAAGTACGGTGACTTGGTCGTGCGGTTACCATCATGCTAACTAGCACAGTATACATTTGCAGTTCTTGCTAGCTACGTCAGAGTCGTAGCTCCCAGTGCAAAACTGAATAAGGAGACTTCAGACGAAACACGTGTCTGGTTGATGACTTCGCAGGTAAGGCGGAAAGCGGTGTAGGTTTGATTTGCATTGCCGCACTGCTCATTTAATAAGAGTAGAAGGTGCTAAGAAGTAGAAGCAGGAGGAAGGCAAGAAGGCTTTCCTGTAAGTCTCCGAGTTGGTGGTGGTGGTGGTGGTGGTGGTGGTGCTCTGTGTATTACTGCGCTGATCTGCTTGGATAGACCCCGCTACCCCGCCCCCGCTTTGCTGTTAATTACTGAAGATCTGCATAGCTGCCTTCGTCAGACAGCCATGAAAATGCTATTACCATCATCCCTCGCTCCACACAACCCCCTCATCCTCGGCCCCCTCTTCATCTCCCTCCCTCTCCCTCCCTCTCTTTCATCTTCCTCTCCCATGGCACTGGGGTGGAGTTCATATCTGTGATGGAGCAGGACGGAAGAGAGGTGAAAAGTTGGATGGAGGGGAAGAAGAGTTAAAGGGAGAGATGGAGAGGAGAGAAGCGGGGGGCTGGTTGTGGGGGCTCTGGAGAGTGACGTGGAGCAGCTGTGCTCCAGAAGCGTTGCCCAGAAGCGACTGATGCAAAAGTCCCAGCATGCAGTGGGAAAGACCTTTTCTTCCAGTTTCATCACTCTTTCTACACCTTACTCCAGCCGAAGCAGAGAATTGGAGAATGTCAGGTAGAGAGAGAGAAGAAGAAGAAGGAGAAGGAGAAGAAGAAGAAGGAGAAGAAGAAACCGTCAGATATGTACACCGATCAGCCATAACATTAAAACCAAGCTAGGAGTGTCTAATAGAGTGGACAGTGAGTGGACACAGTGTTTAAACACACCACCACCACGTCAGTGTCACTGCAGTGCTGAGAATGACCCACCACCCACATAATACCTGCTCTGTGGTGGTCCTGTGGGGGTCCTGACCATTGTAGAACAGGGTAATACAGTATACAGAGAAACAGATGGACTACAGTCTGGACCTGTACAACTACAGAGTGTCCTATATGGTCAGTGGAGCTGATAACATGGATCACTATATGGCCATATGGATATATACAGTATATATGGCCAAAAGTATGTGGACAGTCCTATGATCTATCAGCCACTTTTGCCACAAGTCAGTTCTAATTAGATCTCTGTCAACTGTGCCATCGCTGTGAAACCGACCCTGTACAAGCAACAGTCACTCACCACAGAGTTCCAGACTTCCTCTGGGAGCAAGATGAGCGCAAGAACTGCATGTTGGGAGCTTCATAAAAAAGGGTTTCCATGGTCAAGCAGGTGCACACAAGCCTCAGATCATCATGTGCAATGCCAAGCGTACACAGTAACATGCTATGGGGAAGACCCTGTCCTGTCCTGTCCCGTCTTGACTTTGTCCCTGTGCACAAAGCCAGCTCTATAAAGACGTAGCTTGATCAGCTTGGTGTGGAGGAACTCAGAACCTTGACCTCAACCCCACTGAACACCTTGGGGATGAACACTGGAACACTGATTGTGAGCCAGGCCTTCTGGTCCAACATCAGTCCCTGACCTCACAAATATTCTTTTGTCCAAATGGGCACAAAAATTCCCCAAATCACTCTCCAAAATCTGCCTTTTCCTTGGCAGTCCTTCACAGTTGATGATTCCCTGGAGCTCCTTTCATTAGCTCTGGAACTGTCACTGAAGACGATCTTTCCAGAGGGCCTCTGTTGGGTTGGGAGTCGCTGAGACTCTAAAGGTTCCTCTGACAGTCTGTGTGTCTCTGGGGGCTGTTGTTTTAACCTCTCCATTGTCTTAATGACAGAGGAAGAGCAAGAGCGGAGCCAGAGGTCAGGGGTCAACCCTCTTCTGTTAAGGGCCAAAAGCAGCACCAGCATGGCCTTACAAGGAGGACAGAAGCCAAGCCACACACACACACACACACTCACACACACACACACACACACATACACTCTCACACACACTCTCTCTCTCACACACACACACAAACACACACACACACATACACTCTCACACACACACTCACACATATACACTCACACACTCACACATATACACACACAGACACACACACACACACACATTCACACACGCATGCACTCTCACACATACTCTCTCACACACACACACACACACACACATATACACTCACACACACACACACACACTCACACATATACACACACACTCACACACACACACACACACACACACACACACACACACACACACATACACACACACAGACACACACACAGTCACACACACACACACAGACTCTCTGACTGATAGTCTAAAACTAAAACGGCTCACATACTGAATGTCCCCAGAAAGCAGTAAATAGTATGCAGCATGTGACCAATATGAATATCTCCAGTATGCCAAAGATACCTGGATGACACACTACTCTGGAAAGATATTCCGCTATATGTACAGTATACAGTGGTTTAGTATACAGTATATACTGTCACAGAACAGAGTATACATTATGTAAATACAGTATATACTGGTACAATGTGCATTATAGAGTATATACGAATACAGTATACCGAGGTGCTGTATACAATATACATTATGTAAAGACAGTAGAGTACATACTAGTATAGTATTGAGTATACAGTATATAGTATACACTATGCAGTAGATACTGGTGCAGTTTGCAGAATACAGTATACACATGTACAGTATACAGTATACATTATGTAAATATACTACTATATACTCTATAATACACACGGCACCAGTATATTAGTTTATTAATCAGTCTACATCAGTACAGTGTACAGTATATAGTGCTATAGAACACAGTATACAAATACAGTAAATACAGTATATACTGATACCGTGTGCATTATAGTGTATATATGTATATATTTTGTATGTATAGTATATAGTTTTCAGTATACAATTTACACATTATAGAGTATATAGTAGTAATACTAGTCTTCAGTATACGTGGTAATGTTTTGCACGCTGCGGTTGGTGGCATACTGCTCTGAGGCACGGAGCACAGATTTTAACGTTTGCTATTTGTGATCAGAATGTTGAAGCGTCTGGTTAAACTACGTTTGACCAGTTTCGGTGAAATCACGGTGCATCACTAATGTGGCCCTAATGTGAGTGTTATTAATGTCCTTTATTCACTGTAACTCTCCTTGCATTAGTGTGGAGTAGAATTAGGAGTGTGTGTGGGTGTGGGTGTGTGTGTGTGTGTTGAGGAGAGTGTGTGCCAGGCTTCTTCCCCTCTTCACTTTACTTTCATGCTGGGCTTATCTGCCAATGCAGCGCTTGAACTAATTGGCTTTATTAAGCTCAGATACAAAGCGCAAGCCACCAGGGGTGTTGTGGGGGGGTGGGGTTCAAAACACCTGCATATATATGTGTGTGCGTGTGTGTGTGTGCATGTGTGTGTGTGTGTGTGTGTGTGTGTGTGTGTGTGTGTGTGTGTGTGTGAGGAATCTCAAACAAGCTGCTGTCAATTTTAATCAGCCAGGCGCGCACACACACACACACACACGCGCTCAGCCTCAGGCCCGGGTAGACCAATTACACACAGACACGGCGAGTGTGAGATATACACACACTGCTGAAGCGCAGAGGGGAAAGGAGTGAGTTGTTATGAGTAAAGTGCAGGCTGTTCTTTAAGCTGCAGAGAGAGGAGAGAGGAGGGAGCAGCCTGCAGGAGTGAGGAAAGAGACGGGGGGATGGAGGGATCAAGAGAAGAATGGTGAGATGAAGGAGAGGAGTGCGCTCGTGGTTTGAGGAGATAGTGGGGTGCTGTCAGAGGAACACCTGGGTGTCGGGGCTGATTAGCTGAAGGAGGAACCCCTTTGTAGGCGTGCAGATTTGACTGCGTTAATGTGCATTGCACTCGTTTACGTGCAAGATCACTTCTGACAAACGGGAGATCGGGTCTTCTTCAGCGTTTGGACACGTGTGTGCGTGTGCATAGTTGTTAAGGCCAGATTGCAACCTAGAATATGGCGTCAGATCACTGTGAAAACTAGGGGGCGCAAAAACACAGGGTGAAAAACATACACCTGCAGGTTTGAGCATTTCCCGTGTGTAATGTGAAACCTGCGAGTACGAAAAGAAGATTTGCATGCGCACGTTTCATAATATCGCTCACGCCGTCTGGTTTTTCATTTTCGAATGTGGCTTTCCTTCTCGAACCTCATGTGCAAAGGGCGTTACCGTCGTCTGCTCTCCGCACTCGAGAGAAGTTTTTGTGCTTGAGTCTTGAAGGGCGTGGTTTTGACAGTTTGGGGGCGGGCACATGGGCCGGTTCTGTCAGCGAATGCTATTGGCCGATGGCTCCTGGAATCGTAACTGACCGCCCACTACGAAACGCCTTCTCCAGAACAACCAAGATGGTGGATGAAGAGGAACGCCAGCTGAGATAAATTAAAAACCAAACGCTGGTTTATCTAATTTAGTCAAGCTTAACACTTTTTCTGAACACGCATTCAGTCCTGTTGCCCACGTGCCTGTTTCCATCAACTTAAAACAGAGGCAGTTACAGACTGCAGCGAGGCGCATCATCGGTGTGCTGAAGGAGGCTCTACTACTAGTCAAATAGCTACGTAGCATAGCTTCATACTTGAAGCGACAAATCAATCAACTATACTTTGTTGCAAATAACAAATGTATTATAGACGTAACACACATCACTGTCCACACCATTCCAACCAACCATTGTACAGATTCAAGTTTCATCTCTATGGATACCGTTAGCAGTACCAACACGACCATCACCTGTTGGTGTTCCTCTTTATCCGCCATCTCTGTTGTTCTGGAGAAGGCGTTTCCTAGTGGGGGACCACTCATGATACCAGGAGCCATCAGCCAATAGCATTCGCTGACAGAACCGGCCCATGTGCCTGCCCCCAAACTGTCAAAACCACCCCCTTCAAGACTCGAGTGCGAAAACCTCTCTCGAGCACAGAGAGCAGCCGATGGTAGCGCCTTTTGCGCATGAGGGAAACCCAACAGGTTGAGAAGGAAAAGCACATCCGAAAATGAAAAACCAGACGGCGTGAGCGATATTATGTCTGCGCTCATGAGTGGGACGTTTACACACGGGAAATTTTAAAACTTGTGTTTCGCCCTGTGTTTTTGCGCCCCCTGGTTTTGACAGTGATCTGACGCCGTACTAAAAGCCGTAGAGGTGTTGCATTCAGGGATGTCCAGGCATATGTGAACAGGTCTAGTATCAGCAAACAGAATCCTGGTCCAGTTCGGATCATGAACAGTTCTTACCCATGAGCTGCCGCAGTAACACAGTGGTCTAAACGTCTACAGTCCGGAGCTGCTTTAGGGTGGAAGTCCAGAGGTTGAGATATCCGCAGGGCAGCATGGTGGCAGGGTCCATAGCGCTGTTGCTTCACAGCTAGAAGGGCCTGGGTTCGATTCCTGGCCGGGATGTCCCACAGTCTACCAGCACAGGTTACCAGCAGTTTGGTGGTTCTCCCTGCACAAACACACCCACTAAATCTGGCAAAGCTGGATGCCCTGGCCCTCCAGGACCGGAGTTGTGCACGCCTGGTCCGAAGGCATGCAGTCAGGTGAATTGGAGATGGGTAATTGCCCCCCTGGGTGTGAGTATGCGTGCTCTGGGATAGATTGGCAGCCTGTCCGGGGTGTTTCCTGCCTCTCGCTCAATAAGTCTTGGGATAGGCTCCAGCACCCCACGTGACCCAGAAGGATAGAGTGGTTTAGAGGTTGAGTGAGGGAGCGAGAGTGTCCCTGCAGTGCCCGTGGACTCATTGGTTTACCTGGGCCTCTGAAAGCTGCTCTGGTTCAAGTGGTGCATTTTTCACTTGGGACCAGCTGAAAACAAGACTCATAGGGAAACAACATTTGGATCAAAGACAATTCCATGAATAACGGTGCTATTGGAATACCACGGCTATTGGAACATTGCTCAGGCAGTCAGAGCTGCTGTATAGTGAGCCTGAACTTGTTGCCCAGGTGAGGTCTGAGTTGTGAAGGGTGCTAAACAGGACCGCAAAGAGAATTCAGTCCTCGTTACAGTTTGTGGGTTCAATTAAAAAGACTGTGTGTGTGAGTGTGTATTGGTGTGTGTGTGTGCATGTGTGTGTGTGTGTGTGGGTGTGTGTGTGTGTATATGTGTGTACGTGAGTGTGTGTGTGTGTACTTGTACGTGTACATGAGTGTGTGTGTGTGTGTGAGTGAGTGTGTGTGTGTGTGTGTGTGTATGTGTGTGAGTGTGTGTGTGTGTGTTTTTGTGTGTGTTTGTGTGCGTGTGTGTGTTTGTGTGTGTGTGTGCGTGTGCGTGTGCGTGTGTGTGTATATATACGTGTACCTGAGTAAGTGTGTGTGTTTGTGTGTGTACGTGTGTGTGTGTGTGTGAGTGTGTGTGTGTGTACGTGAGTGAGTGTGTGTGTGTATACGTGTACGTGTGTGAGTGAGTGCATGTGTGTGTGTGTACGTGTATGTGTGTGTGTGTATATGTGTATGTGAGTGCGTGTGTGTGTGAGTCTGTGTGTGTGAGCTGTTTAAACAGTAATCTCCTCTCAGCAGGTCGTGCTATGAAATAGAGATACCTGAGTCAGCGTTCTCACCGATTATGCAAATTTGAAGTCATTGTTTGCAAATATGTGTTCTTGTGGCCAATATTAAACCCACCTTCCAGGGTTGAATGATCCATTCGCTGTGCTCGGAAAGCTGGAACTTTCTTTGCCGAACGTTTTAGCATAATGCTAACTAAACATATATCTTTATTTACCCGCCTTTGTACCTTACCACAAATATAGACCACTGGATCAGCTTTAAATGCACCTGATTGTCAGCAAATCCCGACTTGTCTGGAAAGCGACACGCTCCGTCTTTGTAGTGCTTGTCTGTTCTTTCCTCTGTTCATTGCTGTTCTCCCTCCACTCCCAGGGCGGGAAGATCCCAGTGCGGTGGACGTCGCCAGAAGCCATCGCGTACAGAAAGTTCACCTCGGCCAGTGACGTGTGGAGCTATGGCATCGTCATGTGGGAGGTGATGTCGTTCGGAGAGAGGCCCTACTGGGACATGTCCAACCAAGACGTGAGTGAAGCCTTTAGGCGGAGTCTGTTGGGTTGCAACATAGAATTCCTGAATACAAACAACATCAAAGTGGTCTCTTAATCACTGTATCCTCAGGAACACTGTATCATTCAGGAACAAGTCAGGAACACTGTAAAACACCATTATAGGGAACCAGAATTGTCCCTAAACGTCATTCCTTATATGGAAAAATCTGCAGCACTAAATAGAGCACTATTAAAAGGAATAGGAATGGTCTCTTAATCGTCATTCCCAATATTGGATAGTCAGGGACACGGTAAAGCACTATTATAAGGAACCAGAATTGTCCCTAAATGTCATTCCTTATATCCAAAAATCTACAACACTATAGATAACACAGGCAAAAGGAACAGAAGTGGTCTCCGAATCATCATTCCCAATATTGGATTGTCAGGGACACTGTAAAGCACTGTTATAGGGAACCAAAACTGTCCCGAATCGTCATTCCTTATCATGGAAACCTACAGCACTATATATATAACACTGTTACAAGGAACAGGAACAGGTCTCCTAATCATCATTCCCAATATTGGAAAATGAGGAACACTGTTAAGCACTATTATACGGAACCAGAACTCTCTTTAATTGTCATTCCTTATATCCAAAGATTTACAGCACTACATGGAGCTCTGTTATAGGGAACAGAGGTGGACCCTTGAAATGTCATTCCCAAATTTAGATAGATTATAAAGAAGCATAACTGTCCCTAATCATCATTCCTTATATCCAAAATTCTAAAGCATTATATGCATCGCTGTTATAAGGAACGGAAGCGGTCTTCTAATCATCATTTCCTACAATGGATTTTAAGGAATACTGTGAAGTTCTATTATAA
>CM067493.1:56631-66631 GCA_034552555.1 Semaprochilodus insignis | reverse complement strand
ATGGACCTTAAATGATCTTACAGTAAATAGAAGCTCATTGGGAGCAGGAATGTGACTCAATAGTAGTGACTCAATAGACCGAGAACAATGCTGATCGTGCATTTTGGGAAGTAAATGCAACCACTGAAGCCTAATGACTCCAATCAGTCAATCAATCAATCAGTCAATCAATCAATCGTCTACAGACAACAAACGAGAAATGTATTGGCGTGCAGTTACAGGGTTCAGCTTTAAGCACAGTGAAGCCACTGACAGCAGTAACGCATGCCAGACACGTTGCACCATTCAATAGTGGCTTAAGGTTAAGTACAAATGCTTTCACTGTTGTCTTTTGGTGGAATTTCCAGAATCCTGTATTCATAATGCACTTATGAGGCACTATATAGCATACATAACACCTTATAATACCTGGCAGAAGCTTGTATGAGAGTACGCGACTTCATAAAGACAGACAGCTGCACCCAGAAGGAATCAACCCACAGGAGTGAAACTTGGTGTGTAGGTTTGACATTGTGAGACATGCTAATGATTCAAGTTTCACACTCGGCCGCGCCTGTGACGTAAGCAAGGACAGGACTTGTCTCTGTACCTGACTGACCCAACAGCCACAATTACAGACATCCAGCGAGCAGTGATGTCCTCCATGAGTCATCCTGTTAGTGCAGCACCATTGTCAGACGGCTGCACCACGCAGGACTACATGCACACAGACCGTTACCACGACTGTCCTTAACACCACGTCACCGTCACCAAAGACTGCAATGGTGTCGTACCAGACTGTCATGGAGTGACTCAGAATGGCAGCGGGTCATCTTCAGTGACGAGTCCCGCTTTTGTCATGGTGGAGACGACCAACCAAACGGTCAGCACCAAGATGAACGGTTTGCTGTCACGCGTCACACGTCCAGAAGGTCTGGTGTCCCTCCACCTCCACCCCTACCGCACCATCTGCAGGAACTGTGTGAGGATATTCAAGCTGCATGGGATGGATTATCACAGGACACCATTAGGAACCTCTACAGCTCCATGCCGAGACGTCTGGCATGTTGGGATAGCAAACACGGCGGCCCGACGCCATACTGAGAGACAGACTTCTGTATGTGTAGCTCAATAAATATTGATCATATCAGTCTAAATTGATCATCATTTATTGGTCCTGGTAACCTTTATCTTCCTTCCCAGCAGACCTGCAATCCCACACCTCCTTCTGGGTGATGATTAGTGTATATATACTGTATATATATATATATATAGGAAAGAAACTAATAAAAACAGACTAAATCTCAGTTAAACAGCAATATAATATTCCTGCTTATTTTTTCTTCTCATTTTGGTGCTAATATCAGCAGGTGCCTTATATATATAACTCCTTTCACAGAAGCGATATGAGATCTCTTATGACTTGTAAAAGCGTATATGTAGTTAGATGCTGGGATTGCAGGTTTGTCAGTCACAGAGATTAAACACGGAGTGTCTAGAGAAACAGGGTCTAGTATAATGTCAGCAGATTTCGAGTCTAGCAGCATCAGAAAGTGGCTGAAATGTGCTGGAAAGAACAAGCAGATGGAGAAGAGCAGGAACAGCCACACAGCCCGTTAACCCTTTAACACAGAGGCAAAAGCAGCTTCCACCTTCTACTCTGCTCTTTTAGCTTTAAAGTCAATCTGAAATCAGAATTGACAGTTTTATCTTAGTGGCTCATGTCCCTGTTTATATTTAGCAAAGACAAATTCCAGCTTCCATAATAATAATAATAATAATAATAATAATAATAATAATAATGATGGTCGTGAATAAAATGAATGATAAATAATAATAATAATGCACCTTCCATACCGTTGGCAGCTCAAAGGAATTTACAGACAACTGACCTCAGTACTAGGGGTAAAAATAATAAATTCAAAAAATAATTAAAATATTTTTTCAAAAAATATATAATTCAGGTCAGTTAAATTCAAATATTATTATTATAATCATTATTATTATTTTGACAGTTTTATCTTAGTGGTTCATGTCCCTGTACATATTAAGTAAAGACAAATTCCAGCTTACATAAATAATAATAATATTAATAATAATAATAATGATAATAATAATAATAGTGATGATGTTTATTTATAGAGCACCTTTCATACTGTCGGCAGCTCAAAGTGCTTTGCAGACAGTTGACATCAGTAATAGGGAAATAATAATAATAATAATAATAATATTAATAATAATATAAATATCAAGATTTGTCCATCTCTAAAGACTTAAGATTTTGTCATGGTGCACCAACAGGCAGCAAAGAAGTAATAAAGCAATTATACATCAAAACAAATAAATAAATAATAATAATAGCAGTAATATCATCACCTTACTTCCCCAGACTGCTGTAGACTCTTCGCAGCTGCCGCAGCTGTTGTGCATGCATGCAGTCATCACGTGTGGGAGCGGTGTAGTTTCATTGTGCAGAAATATACACGACGTGTAGTCACCTGCACACGTCCACTTTTGGTCAGTCCGGCCAGATTTGGTGGATGACTTCCCTGTCACAGTTCCGAGGAGAATTCCCTGTAGACTGGGATTTTAGCCACTGCTGGTAGACCCGTATGACCGTACGCTGCTTCCATACACCTGCAGATTCAGCTGCTTCCTTCACACTATGGTCTTTGGCACGCCCAAATGCAGTCACTCCAATCATTAACCTCTGCTTTGGAGCCATTTTCCACACATGGAACGAGACATTCCCTGCACTGTACCACCTCTTCCCAGTCCCGTCATCCTTGTACTATAAAGTTACTACCACCTTAAACACAAAAGGTGACTCATTTTTTATGTTTCTATCTGTATGTATGAGAATAGTGTCAGTAGTTCCTGAAAAACTGGATAGTTGTTCATAGAGGTTGTGCACATGACCTCACAGTTGGCGGGAGTCACTGAGGCGTTCAGGGCAGATGCCACAAAAACACAATAACATCTAAAACGTGAACGAGCTGTTCTGCAGTCGGCTTTTACAAACAGATCCAGCAGGAATTCAGAGGGAGCTTTATACAGACTGCTGACAGACAAAGAACTACGTCTCCTTTTCGCTGGCTACTTGGACGAATTTTCCTGTTCCACCTTAAATGGGGCGGCAGTTACATTCTGCCGCCTCAGGTCACACTGTAACTGCTACACCATTTAAGGTGGAACAGGAAAGTTCTTTAGCTTAATAGGGATTCCTGTGATTCCAGGAAACGACAGGGAATCCAGGCCCTGAAACATGGATTCACAGCTGCCATTTTTGTGTGGATCTGCATTTGTGAGGAATGCTACGGGAAGGAATTGCTCATGTCTGCAGACGTCCAGCAGGGGGAGCTGTTGCTGGTTCTACTGATCGATAAAACGGCCACCACGCCTTAGTGTCACTCCTTTCATTATTCCCATTTCAGGAGCGCAACTCAGATATCAATAAAATTAGCCCAAACTGATATCCCAGCTTTAGTGTAATTCCGTCATTGAAGCCTGCTCCTTCGGCACAAACCTGCTCACCTTTGCCATCAATGCACCTTGGATCTGAATGAACATCACACACTAGGAAGCAAATGTTAGCCTGCCAGCTATATCCTAATGTCTGTATCCCATCCAAGCTGGACAGCACCTGGTGGTCTTATGCTGGTGTAGCGGAAACACTGTACTCTTCCCCCCTCACACCAGCGCTGCCCATCAGGAAACGCTTGGCCAGCTCACAGACCTTCCAGAGTACTGGAGATATGACACGTATGTCTCTCTCTCTCTCTCTCTCTCTCTCTCTCTCTCTCTTTCCCTCTTTTCCTCTCTCTGCAGTCCGTCTCAGCCGCTGCTGGACAGGTCCATCCCCGACTTCAACACCTTCAGCTCAGTGGAGGACTGGCTGTCGGCCATTAAGATGTCGCAGTACAGGGACAATTTCCTCAACTCCGGCTTCACTTCCCTCCAGCTGGTCGCTCAGATGACCTCCGAGTGAGTCTCCCGCCTAGCTTCAGCATATCAGATCATCAGATCAGATCAGAGGATGACTGCGTGTTGAGCGGTTTTAGTAGTGGCGTCTGATGGACCGGTTGGTGGACTTGTTTGGTTTTCAGGTTAAACCGTGATCGAGTTTTCTCCCGTTCCGCGAGTTCTTACGTTCCACTGGATGAATCACATTGATCAGAAAACATGAGACAGATGGTAATTATTAATAGATGGAGTATGGCTGTGGGTGTGGGGATTACCCATGCATTGGAGAAGAGCACCATGTGACTTTCCGAGAAAGGATTTGAGCAGATTAATTGATTTAAAAGAGAGAGCACATGAGCCAAGCTCTGCTATTCGAGGATGCAACCTTGGAGAGGCCAAGGAGAGCCAAAAAATTCCTAGTAATAAAAGTGAATCAGAAAACATGAGTGTTGCTTAAAGCGGAATTCTACCAATTTTATCCTGAATTCTGGAAAAGTGGGATGCGAGGTTGGACGTGGAATGGCACACCGGGGAGATTGCATTACAGTAGGCCTGATAGGAAACAGGGGTTCACGAATGCTAAATGGCCGTGTTGTTTACCATCCAGGATGGCCATTGAGTCTACTTGTCTTAGAAGTTATAGGTTATGTTGATAATCCAAATAAATGCTAAATCCATTAAAGTATGTGTTTATGGACTCCATTTTGCCGTACAGTGCCCTGCATGTATCCCTCCAATATGAATTTATTTTAAAAGATTGTTGTATCGGTGACACTTGCTATGAATCCTGTATTCATAATGCTATAATGCTAATAAATGCATTTATTAGGTGTTATACAGGATACATAATACCTTATAATACCAGGCATAAGCTTTTATAATTACTTACAACGAGTTATAATTACATGCATAACACTTTAAAAAACGAGAGTATGCAACTTTATAATGTCAGGCTTCGTCATGCACTATAACATCTGTTCATAAGAACATTATAAGCATGAATGTTGTACTAGGCGAGCTATGGCTTTAAACAAGCTCTGCTTATTCAAGTCTTAAAAATTCATATAAGCAATATGTTCGGATCGTATGTCCCATAGAGCCTTATAATGCTCTATAAGCTATAATGTACTAAAATATTGCTTCACTTAGAGCCTATGAAGACCACTTATAATGCTCTATGAGGTATAAGGTACTGAGATCTCCCCTCACTTAGAGCCTATGAAGACTACTTATAATGCTCTATAAGCTATAATGTACTCATATCGTATGTCCCAAAGACCACTTATAATGCTCTATGAGGTGTAATGTACTGAAATGTCACTTCACTTAGAGCCTTAAAGACCACTTATAATGCTCTATGAGGTATAAGGTACTGAGATCTCCGCTCACTTAGAGCCTTAAAGACCACTTATAATGCTCTATGAGGTGTAATGTACTGAGATCTCCCCTCACTTAGAACCTTAAAGACCACTTATAATGCTCTATGAGTTGTAATGTACTGAAATGTCACTTCACTTAGAGCCTTAAAGACCACTTATAATGCTCTATGAGGTATAAGGTACTGAGATCTCCCCTCACTTAGAGCCTTAAAGACCACTTATAATGCTCTACGAGGTATAAGGTACTGAGATCTCCCCTCACTTAGAGCCTGTAAAGACCGCTTATATTGCTCTATGAGGTGTAATGTACTGAAATGTCACTTCACTTAGAGCCTGTAAAGACCACTTATAATGCTCTATGAGGTGTAATGTACTGAGATCTCCCCTCACTTAGAGCCTTAAAGACCACTTATAATGCTCTATGAGTTGTAATGTACTGAAATGTCACTTCACTTAGAGCCTTAAAGACCACTTATAATGCTCTATGAGGTATAAGGTACTGAGATGTCCCCTCACTTAGAGCCTTAAAGACTGCTTATAATGCTCTATGAGGTATAAGGTACTGAGATCTCCCCTCACTTAGAGCCTTAAAGACCACTTATAATGCTCTATGAGGTATAAGGTACTGAGATCTCCCCTCACTTAGAGCCTTAAAGACCACTTATAATGCTCTATGAGGTATAATGTACTGAGATCTCCCCTCACTTAGAGCCTTAAAGACCACTTATAATGAAGCCTTGTATAAACCTCTATAAAGTGTTGCATTGCATGGTGAATTACAGCATTGGCGTGTACAGTGTTCATATGGGCAGATGTTATAAGGTATTATGAAGGCTGACATTACAAAGTTGCATATGCGTGCATTATTAAGCATTATGCATATCATTATAACTACTTAAGAGACATTAACAAACAAGCATATGTCAAGTATTATAAGGTGTTATTAATGCCTTATAAATGGATTTATAGTGCATTATGAATACAGGATTCATGGGAAGTGTTGTCTAACTTTCTTTGATGGAGCTGTTAGAGATGGACATCTGGTTCCCATCACCACCACTGTGAACAGTTCAGACTCAGTAAGCTTCACTAGAACTGTGTGCTTCACACCAAACCCACTCCTAACACTATAATTAAGTTCTAAAACGGATGGAATTCCGCGTTAACATTCCCGCCCGCGCTCTAAACATATCTATCCTTAAATGCGACACATTCCGTCTTCACACGTGTTTATCAGAGTAGATGTTAGAATAGAAAGTGTTTGCTGATGCCACATAATGGTCAGTGGAGGAATGCACTAGGAATGACTCAGTGGAGCTGGGCACGGAGAATTCCTCCAAAGCAAATAGCAGTTAAAGCCTTTGTATCCGTCCTAATGCACTACGGAACGTTTTCCTGCTGTCAGTGCTTTAAACCTAATGCCCCATGCCAATGCATTTCTCGGTGGTCGTCTACAGAAAATGAACAGGGGATTGATTTCATACCCTTCACTGATCTAATTTGGCTTCATCAGTTATCATCAAACTTCCTAATGTGCCTGATGAGGATTGTCCTTGGTCTACTGAGTCACACTCCTGCTCCCAGTGACGTTCCTATCTGCTGTAATGTCACCGTATATGCAAGATGGCTTGTTTTTCCGAGGTGAAAAGGACTAGAAGCGTTCCCGTCCAACACTGGATCTGCTGCATTTGATCCTGGTGAGTCCAGATCGGCTTTGCTAGCATCGTCCATCAGCATCATCCGAAAGGGATTCCGTGTACTGTAACAGATAGCCGGTTTATACTGGCCTGCTCTACTGATCCATTCAACCGCAAGCCCCATATGTGTGCCCACACTACATGAACGTCGACGTTGACTAATCTCGGATGACGTCATGATTAATTCCACATAAGAAGGGAATGCTTTACAGGAAGCAAAAGGGACTCTCCAGGTCAGTAGAGCATGACATGCCCAGGGAACCATCGGAAAACCTTCAGGGAACCATCGGAAAACCTTCAGGGAACCGGAATCCCGCAAATTTGTGTCTGACTTAGGGACACCCTTGGCGGGCTTGCCGAGGCTCTTGCTCACGGTCAAGGTCTGGAGATCCAGAAGAATGTAGAGCTCCATAACCTGCCAAAAGTATGAGTAACCAAGTGTACAAACACAACACATGACTTTTATAGAAGCCCTCAGGGAACTCACCTGTCGTCCTCACTGAGCGGCAACTCGTATCATGCAGGACCCGCTGTAGCCCGGCACAGTGCAGCAACTCGATGTCCTCGATCTGTCCACCCACAAGTGGACAGAAGACACCTGGAGGGAAGTCGAGTCATGCAGTGTAGATAACTACCCCTGGATCATTTTGCTAGCCTTCAGGGAACCTTCAGGGAACCGGAATCCTGCCAATTTGTATCTGACTTGACCCACAGTCAGGGTGTGGAGAGCCAGAGGAATGTGGACAACATCTGGAAGGCTGTTGAGCCATGCAGTCTGGATAACTACCCACAGGTATTTGTGGGTGCAGGATCTCAGGTGCAAATGGACGTCTTCACCACATCCCATAAATGCTTGATTGGTACCATGACTCATTGGACCGTGCCACATGTTGGGGTCCAGTTAGCAAACTTACGAGCCCAGAATAGGCACTGGATCTGGTGTTACCAGAGGCACTCAGGTGGGTCTTCTACTCCCATGTCCCATGGAAGCTAAAGAACGCTGTACTGACCTGCGGGACATACGTGTGGGGCCTCCTGCACTGAATGTGGATGTCGCTTGTCATCGAGAGTTCCACCTAGACGCCACCGGTCAAGTTGTTTAAGCACCCGTAGGCAGCCATTGCACTGTCCGCTGTGTGTGGCAATGCTACACACGTGAGACTGTGAATGGTAGATGGCGATGCAACTTAGGAAATGGAATGTCCCATTCATCTGGCATGGTTTCTTGAAGGCCAGCAATGCAGTCCAAGTTTAATCAGGAAAGTCGCTTGTGGCAAAGCATTCCCTGCTCATGCGGTTTCTCTAATATATCCATCAAATCAGATATGATTAGTGAGAATCATATACCGCTATATTGTCAAAGGGCACTTTCAAGAGACTGATGAGGATAATATAGATGTGAATTCCAGGACTTACACACTCTCAGGATTCAGGAAACACCTCTCGGCACGTTCCGAGTAAACCTGTTTAACTGTATAAGCAGATCTGTTCTCCACAGAGCTGTTTTCCCCAAGCCTTAAGATTAATATCTGAGTAATAAGCCTGCGGTTTAACGTACTAGATAATCAAGTGTAGGGGACAAGGCTTAGACGTTTTATCACATTCTCTTTTTACGATGAAGGAAAAAAAAGCCTTTTTTAAGCACCTTCCACTGCTAGCGCGGAGTAGTTTAGCCTTAAGGTGTCTTGTAATCATCTTGCTGAAGCCAAAAAAAAGAAACGCTAGTTGTCTTCGCATCAGAGGCATGTTTTTATTGCAGCGAGACACTGATGGCATCTGGGGAGGTCTCGCTCAGACAGGCGAGCAGTGAAATACGTTCCCTTTAGCCTTAAACTTCCTCGTCGTCTGAAGGAAGTGAGCAGCGCACTACAGTGGCAAAGGCTGATTCCATTATGGATCTAGAGCATGATGGACTGAATAGGCTCGATTTTGGTCTGAGCACCACGCGAACGACATCTAGCACGTTGACACAGTTACTGCCGAGAGTAAGTAAGCTGGAAGACACAAGTCGTGTTGATGTCATAGGGTTTTATGGGGGCACTAAAGTAAATTCAGTGCATTGCCAATGAAGCTGGACACTCTGGAGAGCCATTCACAATGCCAAGCCTTGGCTAGAGTGGTATAAAGGATCCCCTCGCACCCCACCCCACCGGGATTGGGCTGTGGAGCAGAGGAACTGCATTCTCTGGAGCGCTGGAGCTCCATCCGATTCCTTCGGCTCGAGTTAGAGTGGAGTGTGTGATCTCTCAGACCTCTCTAATGCTCTTGTGAATGCTGAATGCAGTCAAATCCTCACAGCAATGCTCGGTTACATTTAGTGTAAGGCTTTTCCAGAAGAGTAGACCTGCAAACATACACACAGGAGGTGTGTGTGGGATTGCAGTGCTGTTGGGAAGGAAGATAAATATCCTCACACAGTTCCTGAAGATGGTGCAGTAGGGACGGAGGTGAAGGGACACCAGGGCTTCTGAACGTGTGCCGCGCGACAGCAAACCGTTCATCTTGGTGCTGACCACGGTGCCTCCACACACGGATTCGTTGGTCGTCTCCACCAAGACAAAATCAGAATCAGAATCAGAATCAGAATCTCTTTATTTCACCAAGTATGTTACACATACAAGGAATTTGTCTTGGTGAGAGCAACACGTATGACAAGTAACAAAAACACAGAACACAGATTATTTACAAAAATTACACTAAACAATAAATATCTGAATACCTGAATATCTACAGAAAGAGAACATCTGTACAGGTGTGCAAATAGGCAGAGTGCAAATAGGCAGAGTGCAAATAGCTGTTCAGTCCGGTTTGGTACAGTTCAGTTGTATGTTTTAAGGTTTACAGTGGAAGGTGTCCACTGTGGTTGAGGAGCGCTACAGCTCTGGGGAAAAAGCTGTTAGCATGACGTGTTGTGCTGGTTTTGATGGACCGCAGTCTTCTACCAGAGGGGAGTGTCTGGAAGAGGAGGTGTCCAGGATGTGA
>CM067493.1:40973-51633 GCA_034552555.1 Semaprochilodus insignis | reverse complement strand
TTCTTTCTTTCTCTCTTTATTTATCCACTTATTTGTTTATCTACATGTTCACAAAACACGGATCTGGCTTCTTTTCTTTTTCTTTCTTTTCGTTTTCTTTCTTTTCTTTTCCTTCCTTTTCTTTTCCTTTCTCAACTAACCACAACGTCTACCCCTCTACAAAGGTGTAGCACAAAGGGTTGTTTGGTGGGGGCTTATATGGCCGCGCCTCAGGTGCGGCTTGTTGGCTTGATCACCCTGGGGCATTCTGGGGGTTGGAGTTCCGGGCTGTAGTACCCCCAGAACGGCGCCGCCGCTGCTGCCCTCTGCTGGCTGCAGGCGGCGCCGCCCGGATCCTCACAATCTCTCTGTTTATCTCTCTACCTGTCAATCACTCTGTCTGTCTGTCTGTTCTTACATGGTTCTTTGCTGAGTAAAAAGGTTCTTCAGACTAATGGAGAACGTGTTGTATATGGTTCTATGTAGAGCCCTTTTAAAAATTGTTCCATTTAGCACCAAAAAGGGTTCTTCTGTTGTCATGAGCTTGACATGATAATAACAGCAGAACCTTTATAGAACCATTTTAAAAAGATCCTGTATCGAACCATATACAATCCCTTCTCCATCAGTCTACAGAACCATTTCACCATGTGAAGATGCGTTTGAGCATGCAAAGGGTTCTATGTAGAATTCATAGAACCATCTCCATAACTAAAGAACCCTAGAAGAACCATTCTTGTTAAGACTGCAGTCTTAATCCATATATACCACACAAGTCGTATTTCAGAATCACAGTGTTTCATCCTCTTTGTATTCTACATGCATTAAAAGACAATAAATTAAAAGTTGAATTGAATTCTACTCATTATTTAAATGACCCCTGACCCCCGACCCCTCACTGACCCTCGTCTCTCTCTTTCCCCCCACAGAGACCTGCTGAGGATAGGCGTGACTCTGGCCGGCCACCAGAAGAAGATTCTGAGCAACATCCAGTCCATGCAGATGAACCAGTGCCAGTCCCCCTCCGCCTTGGCATGACTACAGGGGGCGCCGAGCGATGGGCCGGGCAGCCTGCTCCGGAGCCAGAAGCGGGTCAGCCCCACCCCGTCCGAGCGCGCCAGAGTAGAGACTATCATACTGATCTGAGGGGTCATCCGGACCGGATCCCGACTCATCCCGACGCTGGAATAAACAGAGACACGCCTGTAGTGATGCGTCTGTCTGTCCAGAGAGAACAAAACAGGGATTCTGTCCGTCCGTCCGTCCGTCTGTCTCTCCATGTGACTACAGGATGTCCATCTCTCCATCCAAACACAAATCAAGCCATTTCTAATACCAAGGACGTGTACAGAGACAGAAGAACCTTTTTTTTTCCCCTTCCGGTTTCCTGTACCTCAGCGTTCTCCACTTCCGCCACCAGAACCATCAAGGTGTCCTGTGATCAGACACTCTACACTTCTTCTCCACGTGTATTTATTTCCTTCTTTTTTTAATGAAAACGAAAGACAGCTATACCTCCTAGTCCTACCGCTTCCCAGCATCACTACCTGTCGATCTACAGGCGGCCCGGCTTCTGCCGAGGGACGTCCGTCTGATAGCTCCTACGTGTATATCTTTAAATGAATATAAGTCTATCTCCAGAGTAAACCTTCATATTGAAGGTGCTGCCTAATGGAATACGTATGTACATACTTTTCTTCTGCTTGCATTTTTGGCAACAGCGTGCATCGACCGGACCATCCTGGACTCGGGCAGCGGGCCCGTTACGCTCTGTACGAGGAGAGGAGCTCGCTTTCACCCACCAACGAAATCCCACAAGGACAATCGTGGGAAACCTCCGGCTCGCCCCGGAGCCGGACGCTGTAGAAACGCGAACGGACTGTGTATAAACCACATGTAGGAAGAAGCAAACGGAACATTCAGGCGAACCGGAACTGGGTGGTGTTTGTTGTAGGTGTTTCCATGGTGACGAGCACATATCTGTACAGCTTCTTTCTTCTTCTACTTCTTCTTCTTTCTTGCTTTCTTCCTTTCTTTCTCCTCTTCCTCCGGTCCTACTCGTTAGTTTGTCGTCGGAGTGTTTGGGTGAGTTGCGTTGGGAGAAACGAAGGTGCGCATGGAGCTTGATTCAGCTGTTTACATCATTTCCACATGAACACGCATCAGCATGTGTCAATAGAACGGCAGTACAATAGGAGTGAACCCTGTGCTGCTATTGGACCAAAAATCCCTGACACAATTCCGAGGAGAATTCCTTCCCTCGCACAATTCCGAGGAGGATTCCCTGTAGACTGGGATTTTATCCCTGCACTGTACCACCTCTTCCCAATCTATGGATCCCGTCACTCACACCCCGCAGGTATTTATAGCCCCATCATCCTCGTGCAGCGCCATCTGCAGGAACCTGAAGCTACTACCACAGATTGTATTCATTTATTCATTTTAAAGGTGCAGTGTGTAATATTTAGGGGGCGGGGCTCTATTATCAGGAATGGGACATAACATACATGACTAGTGTATAATAACCTGTAACTACAAATTGCTGTGGTTTTGTTAGCTTGGATTGAGCCTTTATATCTGTATAGGAGCGGCTCGTCTTCCATCAACAGATGCTGCCACCGCCATGTTTCTACAGTAACCCAGAACGGACAAACCACACAAACCAGCCTGAATTGAATTAACAATAATAACACTGGGCTGCGCCGCCCTGCACTAATGGTATGAGCTTGTTAGGTAGGACCACTTGATGGGTAGAATAAACCGGTGGCTAGAACACCGGTGCTGGAGAACCATTTTGTGTTGCGAGAAGCTTGAGAACCCAAACCGTGACAAATGTAGGAATGAACATTTATTTAGCACAGAAAAACAAGAAAATGTAAACGAGTGTGAATCCCCAC
Organism: Semaprochilodus insignis; assembly: GCA_034552555.1. Taxonomy (NCBI): domain Eukaryota; kingdom Metazoa; phylum Chordata; class Actinopteri; order Characiformes; family Prochilodontidae; genus Semaprochilodus; species Semaprochilodus insignis. The sequence goes on along the minus strand of CM067493.1, from coordinate 48,757 downwards.
CATCAAAGGAAAGAGGACGAGACGAGGAAGCGCAATGAAATCAGGACATGCCGGAAAACCTGATGACCACTGTGGGTTCTAGGGAACCTCAGCGCTGGAGGTCACACACTGCTCCTTTAATGTTGTTGTGATTAGACTCATACTGATTATACTCAGGCTTTGAAGGTCAGTACTGACCATGTGATGCGCAGCACATACAAAACCCAGCAGAAAGGCATGTGATCGGATAAACCAACTACGTACGGAACTTCAGCTTCCCAAACATGAAGAAATCTGTGCTTTCATTATAGCGAGCCCATAAACCATAAACATACTTGTTGGCATATGGCAGCGCCATGCGGGAACGGGCTTTAAACCAGCAGTCGTGGCCAAATGTAAGCAAGACAAAACTGAGTCATGTGATTTTCCAATGTGACTCGGAAAATTGGGAATGATGTAAACATCGGAATCAAGTCAATTCAGTGCATCGCGTTCTTCAGCGTGTGCACGCGTGTGTGTGTGTGAGCGTCCGCTACCTAAACTCTCTGGTACTTCCACGTTATTGTTATTGCACTGTTAATATGCTGTACTGCTGTTCGTCCAACAGGGTCTTCAAAAAGCCGCTAAGTCCAAGTGTTTACGTTTACAGGAAAACCGATCAGGATGTAGTCAGGTATCGCTAGAATGATCAGCATGAGACAGGAGCGTGTCGGCTCTCTCGGCCTCTCTCTCTTTCGCACACACGGTCGCCCCCCCCCCCTGTTTACGCCGGTCGCCCCGTTTACGCCTGTTGCCTTTGTGTGTCTGGAACAGACTTCAATAACAAACCCATCACATGGTGCGTAGTATGCAAATGAGCTCGTATACATTAAAGACAGTTTGGTTGAGTTTATGAAAGTTTGGTTTAGCCCCGCCCATTCATGCTGAAGCTGAGCTGCTTTTGAATGAGGCTCAATGACGGACAATCAGAACAGAGCTTATTTGCATACCGCGGTTTTAGGGTGTACTCACACTGTTCCTGGTTGCCGGGTGCCCGTGCATGATACCCTGCTGGCCTGCACTCACACTGTGCTTAACGTTGTTCCCGGCCCAAGCATGCTTACGCCATCGCTTCGAGGGTCATTGTAGCCGACCAATGAGCCTCCTTCTCTGCGTTTCAGCTAACACTCAATCTCAAACAAGGCTGACGTTGGTTTCCTATTTGGCGGCCTCTTATTTGAATTTCCCTGTTCCACCTTAAATGGTGCAGCCGTTGCATTCCGGTACTGTAGACCGCCGTCATCCCTTTGCCACCATGTTTGACGTGTCCAGGTTCCGTCCTCAGGCATGCACACTAGATGTGCAGCGTGCCCGAGTCCAACTACTCCGAGTCCACCTTCCCAAGCTTCCAACGGTACGGAGCGATCACACTCAAGTGAACTAGACCTGGGGGGCGGGGTCAAACATACTCGAGGACGGAGCGCCTAGTGTGAGTACACCCTGAAAGGCACAGTAAGGAAAATGAAGTAAGTCTGGAAAATGGTCAGGTCAAGCGGTCAGGACCTCTGGAGTGGGGGAGAACAATAAACGTGTGGGATGTGGGGCCTTTAAATGCATCGTGGGTGCGTTTACACCTGCATTGTTGGGTGTGTTATCCAGGTATGACCCTGAAACTCAAGACGCATGAAGTGACCAGGTGGAAACGGGGTCAGTGTTAATGTTAATGGAACCAACCTGTGTGTCCAGATGACTTAATGAACCTAGTGCACATCATCACTGGCGTTAATACAGCTGAGAGGGTGACTTCCACTGTGTGTGTGTGTGTGTGTGTGTGTGTGTATGTGTCTATGTGGGCATATCTGGGGAACCCCTTACTAAGAGATACCCTATCAATGAACACATTCTCCTTATGTGGTAATTGAAGGTCTACTCTCCACACACACACACACTGCTGTGTCTGCCCTGAGCTGTGTCTCGCTCCCTCTCTTGGTTGCCATGGTGAAGGAGCGTTAGTCGAATGAAAGTAGCAACGCCTTTGAATGCATTCACTCAAGAGTGTGTGTGTGTGTGTGTGTGTGTAAGGTGTCTCTCCATACCTCTCCCTCTCTTTCTCTATTCTGTCCTGATATAGACATAGAGTCTCTCTCTCTCTCTCTCTCTCTCTCTCTCTCTCTCAGTCTGGTGTGTTAGGAGTGATTATTAACTACCCCCTGTCTTTCTGTCCTCCTCCTCTGGCCTGCGTCCAGCTCGTTCGTCCTGGGCGTAACTAAGCTGTCGGCCCTCCTGCCTTATGGCCGCTCTGCTGAAAAGCAGCCCAGCGTCCTGCTATATCTGCACTGTCACCGCACAGGGGTGGTGGGAGAGGGGGCGGGGCCCTTAGGAGATGCCCATGGGTGCCTGCATGTGATAGACTGCCTAGAGCGATGGACAGAGAGAGAGAAAGCAATGGACCGTGACTAAAGTGGAGAGAGAAGATGCATGAATGACTGGATGGATGGGTGCACGGATGGATAAGTGGAAGAATGCACGAATGGATGAATGGTTAGTCGGATGAGTGGATGGATGGACAGATTTTTGGATGCATGAAAAAAAAAAGGGAAAATCCATAAGACCGACGGAACAGAGAGAGAGAAAGAGAAATGCTGGAAAGTGTCCTGCACTGATGGATGGATGAACAGATGGATAGCTGGATCGCTAAAGAAAGAGAGAACTTCATGCGTCTGCCTGAAAAGTTTGTAACTAGTTTTCAAACCGGTCCGTCTTGGTTTCCCACTTACTAGGTTCTTAGTGTTTTGGGTGTCAGGCTAGTTGGTCAGACAAGATAGCTAGCTAGCTAAGGCTAGCTATTTTCACCTTACCTGCAGCTTAGCACAGAAGAAGGCTAACAACCCGAACACAAAGATGTGGGTTCATAGCAGGAGCACCCCATAAAACCCACAGCCTTTTTCAAGAGTATCCCCAAAGGGCCAATTGGGCCTTTGCCAGTGGGTGCTAATGCTACCTAGGTTAGCTACATTAGCTAGCTAGCTAACATTAGAGCTCCCTTGTGCCAAACTTTGTTTGCACTGTTTTTCTTCATTTGTTTAGGAGCAGTAACTTATCAATCTGTTTTTCATCACCGGGGAAGTGGTAGAATGTAGTTTGTTGGACTTGGATCTATTCAAACAACCAGGAACTTAGCGCTGCCCATGCTCATAAGACGAGACCCTCAGAAAACATAATAGTGACTTGGACTTGGATGTCTTAAGGAGCAGCTTGGAGACATAAGACCCGTTTTAACCCTCAGTGGTGCCTCACTAAAGAAGGAAGCAATTGTGAAAAGGTTCAGAGAAACGATCCACCATTGTTACTGGTTTTTGGGGTCTGAGGGAGGGTTTGGACAAGCCGATGTGCTCTGGAACAGTATTTCTGAGTCGCTATGTAAGACAACAGTGGCTCTATTCAAAACGGCCTACTACATACTAAATCCACCTAATAGTAGTATGTGGTATGCAGTATGCGACCACATTGAACTGTAGATCCCCGGATGGTGTTCAACTCCAGTCAGAGTTTCTAGTATACAGATGGAGCTATCTTCATGGTGTACTGCATCCCATCATGCACCGCGGCCTCACCAGCTCTCAGCCTGCTTCACCCAGAGAAAATGGCGGCGGGTAACACTGGGGAGCTAAACGCAGCCCACTCTGAGTATAAATGTGGGCGTAGTGATTGTAGTGGGTGTGTGTTCATCAGAATGAGCCTCAGAAAGTTAAAATATTCAGGTCTGAAGATTAATAAAAGATTTTTTTTTCGCTTTAGAGGATCAGTTTTAGAGCGAAATAGCCGAGGGGAGCTAACAGCTAGGCTAAACGTGTTTCAGGTGAACTGAGCAGCGTTAGCAGCAGCTAGCTCTAAACAGTGGATACAGTAATAACAGCTCTGAGGTAAATGTGAGGTAACTGGTCATGTGACTGTATTAGTATACCACACTGTAGGTCAGAACCTGTTACTGTACTGTATACTACACACAGTGGACAGTATACAGTGTGCAGTACATACTACTGTAGTGTGCAGTATAGCAGCGTGCCATTTCAGCCCATGCTTCGATAATATCCCAGGAGACAAGACATTTTGGACCCAGACCAGAGTTATATGGTCCGACTTTCCACGGATACACTCACTGTCGCTGTATCCAGGCGTCCCTTCAGACTAAGGAGAGTTACTTTAAGTTGCCTTCATTGCTGACACCGGTCTCAGTTCAGCTCCGATCACCATGCCCAGTGGAACCATGTTCTCTGTAGTGATGGAGCTCCATCCAGTACCTTTGGAGTGACTTGGAGTGATCCAGGACTGAACTTCCAACATCCGTACTTGACCTCACCAACGCTCTTATGGCTAAACGCAGTCAGTTCCTCACAGCAGTGTTCCAGCATTGCGTCCAACACTCCAGCAGATGAGTGGAGCAGGTAAAGGAGCGGGGGCAAACTTGATTTCTGAGGAAACGTGGGATATGGTACATTTCCAGCCCGGCTCCTACCTTACAGCATCTTGCTCAAGCTCTCAGATGTTCCTGAAGACCTTGGCGAGCTGGATCAGGTGTGTTACAGAAGCTAAACTCTACAGGAGGGCATGAGAGTGCAGTGAAAGATCCTCAGAAGGAGCGATTCTGTTTCTTTCACATCTTTTTTTCCCACTTCTTCTGCTGTTTCACACGTTCCGGATAAAAAGAGTGGAGCTGAAGTATTGGCAATGAGGAATAGTTTCCATCTCCTGGAGGAGCTTCTTGCTTGCCTAGAGAAGGTCAGGTGTGTTAAGACGAAAATTCTTTAAGTCTAATTTTATCACTCCTTGCCTGGAGTGTAGACACACACACACACGCACACACGCACACACGCACACACACTTCAGTGTAGGATTGAAGGAGGTTTTCTTTAACCATGCCAAAAGTATGTGCGCAAGTGCCTGTGTGGGTTTGTTCACCTTCATGGCTCACAAACATGAAGACAAACACACGGGTAAGAGTTTACGGGAGATTAGGGGTGTGTCAGAGATGGTCACATGTCAAGTCCGATTCAGGTCTTGAGTCTTTGGGATTTGAGTACGAGTCAGGTCTTGAGTCTTTGGGATTTGAGTCCAAGTCAGGGCTTGAGTCTGTGGGATTTGAGTCTTTGGGACATCAGTCTAAGTAATGTCTTGGGTCTTTGGGATTTGAGTCTGAGTCGGTTTTGAGTCTTTGGGATTTGAGTCTGAGTAGTGTCTTGAGTCTTTTTGATTTGAGTACAAGTCGGGTCTTGAGTCTTTGGGATTTGAGTACAAGTCGGGTCTTGAGTCTTTGGGATTTGAGTACAAGTCGGGTCTTGATCTTTGGGATTTGAGTCCAAGTCAGGTCTTAAATCTGAGTAGATTTCGAGTCTGAGAAGGTTTTGAGTCTGAGTCAGCCTTGAGTCTTTGGGACATGAGTCTAAGTGATGTCTTGGGTCTTTGGGATTTGAGTCTGAGTAGTGTCTTGAGTCTTTTTGATTTGAGTACAAGTCGGGTCTTGAGTCTTTGGGATTTAAGTACGAGTAGGGTCTTGAGTCTTTGAGATTCGAGTATGAGTCAGGTCTTGAGTCTGAGTAGGTCTTGAGTCTTTGGGCTTTGAGTCTGAGTGTTTGTTTGTGTTTCAAATTCAAGCCAGTCTATGTGGTGGAGTATTGAGTCTCTGAAATGCGAGTCTGAGTCGAGGCCTGCTTCTGTGGGATTTGAGTCTGAACTGAGTCTCAAGTCTCTGGCATTCAAGTCCAAGTCAAGTCATCAAGCCTTGATGCCCCAGGTTAAGTAGTTTTGTCCATGTAGTATTGTTCTCTGGCCCGGTCTCTGGCATGTGCAGTCGTATTCAGAGGTTTGAACACACTTAAATATGATATTGTTCTGAAAATTTTACTGCACAGTTTCCGCTTATTTGCTGAGTTTAACATAGTGTTAAAAGTTAAATATAAAATATAATATTTAATATTTAATTTTACACTTAAAAATTCAGCAAATAAAAACATGAACTGTGCATTAAAGTGTGCTGTCTGTAAGGGTGCTATGACTTACTCTCACTGCAATCAAGAAAACGGAATTTGACACCTCTGTATACATCTATAGCTGTGTGTGTGTGTGTGTGTGCGTGTGTGTGTGTGTGTGTGTTTCATGTACTCATGTACACTTCAAATCCAAATTTCCTATATGGGGAAAGAAAGAGAGAGAGAGAGAGAAAGAGAGAAGGACACTAGCAGCATGGCATGGACACTAGTTCACACTGTTCTGTAAATACTGATCTAAACAAGCCCCGCCCCTTCCTGCTCTGTGTCTCTGTATAGTTAAGACCTGTTTATTGTGATGAGTATGTCGGAGTTTGTAATTGTAACTTTCTGAGAAATATTGTACTAAAACACTCAATAAAGACCTTCAAACTCACCCGCGCCCCAGCTTCTTACCGAGCGCCAACGGACCGCCGCTCAGCATTCTGGTATACGGTCACCTCGGAAACTTGTTCACTTGCTTGCCCAGAAAAACTTCAATATTCCAATAATTAGGAATGACATTAATAGGCATAGTGACTAAAATGTACCTAACAGTGTGTATCACCTCCACGAGCACCAATAACAGCTGTGACTGGATTTGGCATGTACTGGACAGGTTTCTGGATGGAGGCCACATCAATGTTCAGACACTCTTACATCAAAGAATTGTGCAGTTGGGCCAGATTTGGTGGCTACCTTCCCTGGCACAATTCCGAGGATAATTCCCTGTAGACTGGGATTTTAGCCACTGCTGGTAGACCCGTATGACCGTACGCTTCCATACACCTGCAGATTCAGCTACTTCCTTCACACTATGGTCTTTGGGACGCCCAAATGCAGTCACTCCTTTTAGCCAATCATTAACATCTGCTTTGGAGCCATTTTCCACACATGGAACGAGACATTCCCTGCACTGTAGCACTTCTTCCAAATCTATGGATCCCGTCTCTCATACACCGCAGGGATTTATAGAACCATCACCCTCATGCAGCTAGTTTTCTATAACCAATAATCAATATAACCAATTATAATTATATCTGTATTGTCTTCAATAATTTATCCAGCTGGTGTCACTCCACCTCCACCCCTACCGCACCATCTGCAGGAACTGTGTGAGGATATTCAAGCTGCATGGGATGGATTATCACAGGACACCATTAGGAACCTCTACAGCTCCATGCCGAGACGTCTGACATGTTGGGTTAGCAAACACGGCGGCCTAACACCATACTGAGAGACAGACTTCTGTATGTGTATCTCAATAAATATTGATCATATCAGTCTAAATTGATCATCAGTTATTGATCCTGCTAACCTTTATCTTCCTTCCCAACAGCACTGCAACCCCACACCTCCTTCTGGGTGCAGCTGTTCTTTTGACGATGAGTAGTGGACCAAGAACAGAACCTTGTGGTACACTACAGAGAATATAATGCTTGCAGGCTTGTAGTCTGCACTACCAGCGGTGCAGGCGTTCTCAGCTAACTCCAGTGAGTGAGTACCTACTGCTAGCCTATTGCACCATGCTTTTGTTATCTTTGGCGATAACTGGGACTCTACAGGAGAAATGTGGCCTGCGCTGAGGAAACGTGTGGCTCTGAACTTTATGCATTGCAGAACCTGAGAAGCAGTCTCCAGGACTCGCTAATTAGCGGAGACCACAGCCTCTTAAAGTGACCACGTTTAGTGGAGCTGGTGCAAATAGGACTTCTGTTGTGCCTTTGACATTTCCTCTATTGGCCAGACTGGGTCATAAGAAAGAGAGAGAGAGGGAGAGAGAGAGAGAGAGAGAGAGGGAGG
>CM067493.1:19839-40473 GCA_034552555.1 Semaprochilodus insignis | reverse complement strand
GAGAGACAGACTTCTGTATGTGTAGCTCAATAAATATTGATCATATCAGTCTAAATTGATCATCATTTATTGATCCTGGTAACCTTTATCTTCCTTCCCAACAGCACTGCAATCCCACACCTCCTTCTGGGTGCAGCTGTTCCTTTGCTGATGAGTGGATTTACACAGGTTGATCAAAGGTAGTGTTAGGAGTCTTGCCCAATGACTCATAGAGTAGTGGTAAACAGATGATATCAGCCAATCTCTCACTTAAACAGAGAACCTATGGGTCGGCTCCATCTGTGTAATTACTACGCCCCGGATTAATCGGGCTGGATCTAATAGATGTTCTGAGCTCCTTTTCCTGTCAGTTCTGTCTTTCTCTCCTCAACCGGGATCGACCTGAGGAGAATGGGTTCCCCCCTCGAACCTGGTTCCTCTTGAGGTTTCTTCCTTACTCTAAGGGAGTTTTTCCTTGCCACTGTTGCCTCTGTCTTCCTCACGGGGGGCTTGGACCCGGATTCCCTAGTATCGCCCAGGTGGAGAACTGAACCCCAGTTTACAGCATAACCATTTGGGGTGTAAGAACTCTTTGGATATCTAGTTCCTGATCACCAGGTTCCTAGTTCCTGGTTCCTGATCACCAGCACCGTTAACAATTTCGACTGTGCAACTGTCTCCAGAATGTGGCATTTCACATCCAACGACACCGAATGACTTTGTTGACATCCTTATGATTTCATTTTAATTCTTTTCCACCTAAAACCTGATTTTTCCAGATCTAAACTTACTTCCATCAGACCTAATGACACTGTGAATCCCTCTCTCGCCACACTGAACAGAAGCTCAAAAAACGTACTCAACTCCCCGCGTCCACCGCATGATGCTCCATATGGTCTAATGCGGCTGATTACTGCTGGGGGTCAGCCATTACTGAACCCAGCGTGCGCCGTGAGCAGCGGGCGGACTCTGTAATGAAAATGACTCAAGCTCATTTTGAGACCTTATGTCATTCTGTCAGCTTTCGCTCTCTCGCTGTTCCTCAGCAGTTGCCCTGTTCTGCGGGCATGTCCGTTCCGGGGGCTATGGCCATTCTGGAGGCTGCTTTAAAATATGTGTCCACTATGCCGCTACGCGAAGTGTAGACCTCACCGTGCTGACCTGTTATGGTCTCTGACATGGGCTGGTCATTGCAGGCCAATAAGGCCGCAGTTGAGTATTTATTCTGCACAAGTGCACCTGATTCGGATCATCAAGAGCTTAATAATTCGCTAATGAGTTGAATCAATTGTGTCGGAGCGTGCAATCCTCTTTTCTGGCCAGAACTGACCGTCCCTGGTCCACGATTATGGATGCCATCGTAATTATGAGTCATTAACACTGTGACCAGGAAATCAAGCCAGGGCCACGGAACACATGCTCAGAGACCGAGCTCAGATGAAACGGGAGAGCTTTCCCGCGGACCTACTAGGACAAAAAGGTATTTAGGTGTACAGGTGTACAGTCACGTTAAGCCTTGTTCACCGGTAGCTGATGTAATGCCTTTGCAACCAAAGACAGTCCATTGTGACGGTCAGAACTAGTGACTTACTCAGACTTGCACCCCTGAGACTTGACCTGGATTTGTATTCCAGAGACCTGGAACTTGATTTAGGCACACACAGCAGAGAATTGGAACTCAACTCGGAATTACACTTGAGAGACTCAAACTTGACTCGGACTCGCATCCTGGAGACTCGAAATTTGACTCAGACTTGCACCTCAGAGACTTGAGACTCTAATCGGGCTTACCCCAAGTGGCTTGACTTGGACTCGTATTGCAGAGATTGAAACTCGCCTCAAACTCACATCCCAGAGACTCAAGACTCAACTCAGACTCACATCCCATTGACTCAAGACTCAACTCAGACACGCACACCAGTGATTCAAGACTCAACTCAGACTCACATCCCAGTGACTCGACTCAGCTCAGACACGCACCCCAGAGATTCAAGACTCAACTCAGACTCACATCGCAGTGACTCAAGACTCAACTCAGACTCACGTCCCAGTGACTCAAGACTCAACTCAGACATGCACCCCAGTGATTCAAGACTCAACTCAGTCTCACATCCCAGTGATTCAAGACTCAACTCAGACACGCACCCCAGTGATTCAAGACTCAAATCAGACTCACATCCCAGTGACTCGTAATTCAACTCGGACTTACACCCTGGAGATTTGAAACTTGACTCAAACACTCCCACACCAGAGTCTCAATACTCAGCTTTACCACCTGGAAACTGAAATCATGACTCAGACTAGCTTCCCAGAGACTTGAGACTCAATTTCGACTTGCACCATAGGGATTTAAGGCTCAACTCGGATTCACACCCCAGAGACTCAAGACTCAACTCAGACCCGTGCACCTCAGAGACTCGAAACTTGACTTAAACTCCCACCCCAAAGCCTCAATACCTGACTTTCACCCTGGAGACTCAAAACCTGACTCGAATCCCAGTGACTTTTGACTTAACTCACAACCCGGAGACTAAACTCAGACTCGTACCCCAGAGACCCTGCGCTTATGCTCCAGAGTCTCAACTCAGCTTGCACCCTAGAGGCTGAAAACTCAATTCTAATTCACACCCCAGAGATTTGAAATTCAGATCAGACCCGCGCACCTCAAAACGTAACTCAAACACCCATCCCAAAAGCCTTGATCCTCCACTTGCACCATGGAGACTCAAAACTTGACTCAGGCTTGTGACTCAACTCGGACTTAAACCCCAGAAACTCAAGACTCGATTTGGATTCACACCCCAGAGATTTGAAATCCAACTTGGACTCGCACATCAGAGACTCAAGACAAGTCAGATTCAACTCAGACCACCCCAAAGCCTTGATACTCAACTCGCACACTGGAGACTTGAAACATGTCTCAGACTCGCACTCCAGAGACTTGAGACCCAACTCAGACTCGCACTCCAGAGACTTGAGACCCAACTCAGACTCACACTCCAGAGACTTGAGACCCAACTCAGACTCACACTCCAGAGACTTGAGACCCAACTCAGACTCACACTCCAGAGTCTCAACTCAACTCAGAGAGTTGAGACTCAACTTGCACCCCAGAGTTTTAATCCTCAACTCAGACTCACATGATAACGGACTCGAACTTGCCTAGGACAACTTGCAACCATCTCCACTAGCCACACCCTGGCTCTCTGGCAAAGAGGACAAGAATTGAAACTGCATTCAGTTAGTAATTATGGTTGGTCTAATGGTAGCCCCACCCCTTTTGGCTGTCACGCCACGTTATCACGAATTACACAGCACTTTGTGCGGCACCCATCAAATGAGGTCATACCATCAGCTTGTCAGACAACAGCTCAGCGTGGCTCTGACAGTAGTTATTTATTGATGCCCGTTAGGTCAGCTCTGTGTGTTTTGCTCCGGATAATACATCATTGATGTTATAGAGCTGTCATGGGGTTTAAGAGGTGTGGGTGGGGGGATTATGTGTAAGGTGACATGTGCGGCATCGAGGGGGAGTCATTGTTAAAGCTGTAAATTCACACTGGAGCTCCGAGTCACTGCTCAGGCAGGCCTGGTTCAGTTGATCCTTTCAAGCATTTCAGGGTCATGCAATCTCAAACAAACATCTTGCGGACCGGTCTTAATGGCTGTGGGCTATGATGGCGGGGTCAGGACAGGTTGAGTGCGATAGGGTCAGAATCCTTTATCCAGTGGGATAGGGTCAGGATTGGATTGTGCAGTACATTACGATTGGGATCAAGATAGGGTGTGTCTCAAATCGACCCGTAATTTCCTACATAGTGATTACTATCTGGGGAATGAAAGTGAGAGATGGAGGTGAGTGGATTTACTGGAACATGTGGACAGCTGCCCTTTCCGGAAAGCATGGGACATCTCACAGGGGTGGGCAATATGGGGAAAACTGTATGTACAGCTCCGGAAATAAATAAGAGACCACTCCAGTTTCTTCTTAAATCAGCATCTCCACATGTACAGCAGGTGAGGAACCGAAGGTTGGGTTCTAGCTTTACTGGCAGATACAGTGAGTGTCCGGTTCATAAGAACAAGGTCAAGCAGCAAACACACAGGACAACACAGCTACAGACTGGCAGAGGACCAAAACCCCTCTCTACTGACCGTGATGAGCGCCACCTCATTCCAACGTCACTTAACCACCGTAAGATGACCTCAAGTGACCTACAGAGAAACTGGCGAGCGGTGGCTGGGGTGAAACGCACAGCGAGGTGGGCTGTGGGCTGCCTGTTTATTTTAGTAAGCCTTATTTTCTATTTCTATTTCTATTTTGAAAGAAGATACATCATCTTAAAATTAGCTTAAAACAATCTAAACATTTAGAAATTTAATATAGATCATCTATGTATTAGATAATTTTACTTATATATATATTTTTACTTTATATTTTTACAGTGTAAGTGTTCTGTTTTCTTGGTCCATGACACTTTGGACCCCCCGTGACAGTTTGGGACCCCCGCTGTAGGTTGTAAAGTATTTTAAGAGTTGTGCTGAACTTGATCAATGAAGCGCATCACTTATCCGAACTGTTATGTAGCTTCGCTCGGTCTTGTTTGCAGAATCCGACCTGTTAAACTGACCATTATCCCCAGTTTTCAAGTCAACTGACCATATTAGGATTAGCGGTAGCATTAGCCGGCCAAGAACTAGCTGAGTGTGTTGAGGAGTATATGCCAGAAGGGAAATAGACTTATTTATAGACTCATTTTTCTGTCTGTCATCTTCCTGGGCTGAAGTCGACAAGTTCCATCCCTCCTCCCCTCCCTCTTGTTCCTCCTCTCCTCCTGCGCCTTTCTTTATCCTCCGTAAGGGTTATTTTTCCCGTATTTCATCCCTTCTGTTTCATTACCGAGTGTAATGCGGAGCGGAGTTGCTTCAGTGGAGCGATCTGTCACAGGGAAGTCAGCTCAGATTAGTGGGGCTGCAAAGCAGTCAGCCCGCTGTGGAAAGAGAGGGAGACTGGGTGCGGATGTGGAGGCACCCATATGGAATTTCTGGAGCAATAACGATAACTTTTGATGAATGTTACATAAACGATACAGCGTGAACGCTTGTACATTCTTAGGGTAGACCGTGCGGCATGTGTAAAAGTTCTGCCACAGTTTATGTATTATTATTTTGCCAACTTTGTGCATTGATATGTGCGGACGTGTGGTTATAGGTTATATTTCCATTGTGTTGAGCTCACCAAACACAGTTGACACACTTGAATAGTAATTTCAGTGACTTTACCACATATAGCACCCACCAAACCTGTCTGCTCGGGTTTGTGGTGGTGTTGTTTGGCACCACGCAGTCATGGGCTGGTGGTCAGGGAGCTTTGTGACTCGAGGCTCGTTGGTTCAGTTCCATGAAGTGCCCTTAAGCAAGGCACCTAACCACCAACAAGGCACTTCAGGCTCCTGCAGATGGCGCTGCATGAGGAAGACAGGGCTATAAGCAGGTGTGAGTGGCGGGTTCCATAGATTGGGAAGAGGTGCTACAGTGCAGGGAATGTCTCGTTCCATGTGTGGAAAATGGCTCCAGAGCAGATGTTAATGATGGGCTAAAAGGAGTGACTGCATTTGGGCGTGCCAAAGACCATAGTGTGAAGGAAGTAGCTGAATCTGCAGGTGTATGGAAGCGTACGGTCATACGGGTCTACCAGCAGTGGCTAAAATCCCAGTCTACAGGGAATTCTCCTCGGAATTGTGCCAGGGAAGGCATCCACCAAATCTGGCCCAACGGGCCAATCCTTTGATGTAAGAGTGTCTGAACATTGATGTGGCTACATCCAGAAACTTGTCCAGTACATGCCCAATCCAATCCTAGCTGTTATTGGTGCTGGTGGAGGTGTTACATGGTGTTAGGTCTGGTTCAGTCACAGGGGACTCAGTTTTTGTCCTGTGGGCTTAGATTTCAGTCGATTACCTGAGAAAATGTGGACCTGCTTCCCATCAACTTCTGAGGTCTTGTTCAGATTGTCAGCCCGTATCTGGTATTGGGTACATACAGATTGTACCTAGATTGATTTTTATAGTCTGGACAGCAAAAAAAACCCCTAAAAACCCACATGAAATTCCATTTTTGCAATTTCAAACATTTAGAGGTGGTTTAAAATGTGATTCCAATCGGATTTTTGCAGATGCATCTCAGTCTGGCCACTCAAATCGACTTTCACACTGAGTCTTACATGTTCAATTCCGATTTTTGGGACACTTTCATATCGTCACTGTCCAAAACAGTAACTTTACAGGAGAGCGCAAAAACCTTCTCTACTTTCAATGTAAGTCAGTGTAAAGAGCCTTTAATGGATGCACTGTAGGAGCTTTTCTGTTGGTCTCATCATCATGGAATCTCTACACTATGTACAGGGCAGCTGCCGTGCTCAGAACAGTCAAAATCTCCAAAATTGGAGATTCATGTTTCTCTTTGGACAGTGCCGATATATGGCACTGAAATCCCATATGTATTATATATCCGATATGCAGCAATACGACTCAAACTGCCAGATTGCATTTCATTCATCTTTTACATCAATCCAACTGGAAAGTCGCCATAATGTGAACAGCCTTATCAAGAAAACCGAACTGGGGACGCATAGCAGCTGTGTGAACGTAGCCAACATGTCTTTAGCATCATTTGACAACCAGCACTGTCAAATCCAAACCCAGGGAAGGATGTTCTACATAGTTCCATGCGGGTTGATGATGCCTGGACACACAAATCTGATCTGGTCACACCGGTGCGGTCAGTCTCAAGAGATCTGATTTGAGAATTGAATCCGGTTTGCCTGCAGTCTGAACACACCCCGTGTGTAGAAACCATTAATACTGAAACAGATGTGAAGCTAAATGACTTCTGGAGGCTGGAGGTTAGGGAACCAGACTTGCGACCGGAGGGTCGCCGGTTCGATTCCCTGAACAGTAACGACTGAGGTGCCCTTGAGCAAGGCACCTAACCCCCAACTGCTCCCCGGGCGCCGTGGATAGGGCTGCCCACCGCTCCGGGCAAGTGTGCTCACTGCCCCCTAGGGTGTGTGGATTCACTAGTGTGTGTGTGTATGTGGGTGTTTCACTTCACGGATGGGTTAAATGCGGAATACAAATTCCTCTGTGTGAAAATCACAAATGGCTCAAAAACTCTCTACTCAGAGAATGATTGGCCTCACCGATTTGATTTGATGACTGAAAACTACACGTCCCAGTAGATGTATTATAAACGCTGTAGCCATCACCGCACAGGTCACCCGTTAGTCCTCCAATCGTACACCCACAGCATCCTATACCCCGTCTGAACCTCCGCTCACGCCCATCTATCTCTTTCAGTCTTTTCACTTCCCATCATTTTCTGTCTCTCACTGCTTTCCCTGTCTACGTCTCTCCCTCTGTCCGGAATATCTCAGACTTTTTTTTTTTCCAGGCGTCACATTAGCTTTCCATGCATGTGTGCGACAGATAGAGAGAGAATGAGAAAAGAAGTCTGAGAGAGAGAGAGAGAGAGAGAGAGAGACGTACCTACACTATTACAAATAGCAGTCTACATCAGCCTCGGGCAGAGCCATTACTGCAGCAGCAGGGAATACTGGCTAGAGCTGACGCCAGAGTCTGAACACACGCACACGCGCACACACACACACACGCTCACACATCATTACACAAATCCATATTGCATTTATATGACTGTCCCAACCAATCCATGCACTCGCATAGGCAGATAATGGAAGTTAGATTCCGGGTATTTAATAATGACAATTTGCAGCAGGAGATACGGCCTCCTGCGGAGTTCAGCTCCAGCGCTAATCTAACACACCTGATCGAGCTCATCAAGGCCCGATATCGCGTCTGGGTTATTTGTGGTAAGTGTGCCGGATCCGGTTTGGGAAGTAAACTCCGGAGGGGAAGGTAGACTTCCAGGAATCAGTGCAAAGCATGGCAGTTAAAGACTCAGGGAGGTTAAACCTGTGTTCTGTCTAATGAGGAGAATCTTCGGTACTCACTAAACCCGCTGGACCACGTTCCACTGACCGATAACTGACCCAGACATCTCACCGTGTTACTCTCCTCTCCATGTAAACTGGGCCGTCCTAATCTTGGGTAGCGCCTATGTAAGCATTCCCCTGGCCAATCACAAGGCTGACGTCTCTCTGGCCCCGCCCACTTTAAAACAGTTTTAGAGTCAGAGAGACTAGAGTCTAGCAAGCTAGACCTCCTGTCTGTAGCTGCCCGTCATCCCTTCATTCCCTTATCCATCACCAACACTTCCTTCATCCCTTCATTCCTCTATCCATACACCAAAATTGTACCTTCATCCCTTCATTCCTTTATCCATCACCAATATTGTTCCTTCATCCCTTCATTCNCCTTCATCCCTTCATTCCTTTATCCATCACCAATATTGTTCCTTCATCCCTTCATTCCTTTATCCATCACCAACACTGTTCCTTCATCCCTTCATTCCTTTATCCATCACCAACACTGTTCCTTCATTGATTCCTTTATATGTTCACCAACACTGTTTTGTCATTTGTTAGCTATTCATTCCTTTCCTTTTGAAATGTGGAGACTGCAGGATTAAAGTTGTCTTGAGATCCATGTACCGCTGACCGTTCGGTTCCTTCCCAGCCTGGAACGCTAGATTTTTCCACATAGTCCACTATGTTGGTTCTGTAGCTCCGTTGTGGTTGTATGTAAATGTTGGGGGTGTAAATATTAATGAGTCTGTTCCGTAACAGTTCGGGATTTTGGAATCGGCCCGTTTTCCCATCCTCTTTTGGAAATGCAGGATTAGGATTTGAAGGAGGCACAACAGTGTTTGAGGGTCACGGTATGTGGGTTCTATGTACTGAACTCTCCTTATTCAGCTACGACCATGATATTCAATGTATGACCGTTGTACTATGGAGGCCAAGCTTGTGTGTACAGCCGTGTACGTTGTAGTTCCATATACATGTTGAATATTTCTTTGCATGTCGTTTGTACTAAGCCATCAGAACAGACACAGCTGGCCCTGTTGGGCCCTGTCGGGCCCTGTCGGGCCCTGTTGGTCCATAAACATACAGGTTCCTGCAGTAACGTACAGCATAAGCTAATATCCTCTGCTGGAGTGGCGGGTGTGTGGTCTGCGCGTGAGTGTGTTCACATTGCCAGAAATGGAGCCCCGATTAGAAACAGGCTAATTTCCCGTCATGCAGTACGGAGCAATCTATCGGAATTGCGTTGCGGCAGAGAGATTTTACACCAGTGGAGTGTTTTGCCCTTTTCCTTTCATTCCGGCACGACTGCATTTTCCTCTCGGGAAATGGACTGCGCATTCATTTCACACAATGTTATTGTGCTCTGAAGCGGCGAGGGACGGAACGGAGCAGAAAAGTATTGTTTTATTTGTTTATTTGCTCAATACTTTTCTCACCTCCGCACGACGGAGGAGTAATAACGCGTTAATATCTGCAAAAGCACCGCTCGGTGCCGTCGTGCGCTCGGGTCGCGGAAACCATCTTGAACCGATGTGGAAACTAATCCTGGAACACTCTTTGCCTTTCCTCTCGGCTGTGTATGAGCTTTTCCTTCAGCTGGATGGATGCAGAACCTGGTGCAGTTCTATTTCATCCATGCTGGAAGTTGTTATTGTCGTTTTGGCTGTGCAGTAAACTGAACAGACGTCATTAAATTGCACTGCGTTTAGGCTGTAACAGTACTAGAATAATTAATTGTGATTAATTGGTTTGTTTTGTGTGGTAAATCCTGTAAAGTAATCAGTTTTGTAAGTGGTTACATACTTAAGTACATTAATGCACCAGGAATAGCTGCACAAACAGCTGCACCCAGAAGGAATCAACCCACAGGAGTGAAACTTGGTGTGTAGGTTTGACATCATGAGACATGCTAATGATTCAAGTTTCACGCTCGACCGCACATGTGATGTAAGCAAGGAACGGCCCTTATCTCTGTACCTGACTGACCCAACAGCCACGACTGCAGACATCCAGCGAGCAGTGATGCCTCCATGAGTCATCCTGTTAGTGCCAGCACCGTTAGTGGCAGACGGCTGCACCACGCAGGACTACATGCACACAGACCGTTACGACGACTGCCCTTAACACCACGTCACCGTCACCAAAGTGTCGTGCCAGACTGTCATGGAGTGACTCTGAATGGCAGCAGGTCATCTTCAGTGACGAGCCCCGCTTTAGGCTTGATGGAGACGACCAACGAATCCGTGTGTGTAACCATGTGGATATCGAGCTGCAAAACCCGCCCCTGACTCACGTACATGTAAACATGAAGACTGGATCAGATTTTCTGCACCTATCAGAGTAATTAGTACATATAAACGCACTTACTGTTGTTTGTGGTGTCACATACTCGCCTGTTCAGCCTACAGTAGTGTGGCCCCGCCCATCAAGTTATTAGGAGTGTCACATCCTGAACTGCTTTTTGAATGAGGCACAATCTGAACAGAGCCCATTACATAGATCAGCCTGAAAGGCTCTGTAACTGAAACAACCCGAAGAATAATGAATTTCTCTCTCTCTCTCTCTGTATCTCTCTCTCTGTCTCTCTCTCTCTCTCTCTCTCTTTCCCAGAACCTGACGGAGGCTAACGCCACCATCCTGCGGAGTCAGACGAATACAGCCCGTGTGGACGGCCTCAGGCCTGGGACTGTGTATGTGGTGCAGGTTCGGGCCAGGACCGTCGCCGGCTTCGGCAAATACAGCAGCAAGATGTGCTTCCAAACACTCACAGATGGTAAGCAGCACAACACCAAACATTCCCAACCCAGGTCCAAACAGAATCGAATTCTATCTATGGGTCGGCTCCATCTTCGCAGTTACTACCGTCCTGGACTAATCAGACCAATAGATGTTCTAAGCTCCTTTTCCTGTTAGTTCTGTCTTTTTCTCTTCATCCCGGATCGACCTGAGGAGGTTGGGTTCCGCCCTTGAGCCTGGTTCCTCTCGAGGTTTCTTCCTTACTCAAGGTAGTTTTTCCTCGCCACTGTTGCCTCTGGCTTGGTCAAGGGGGGCTTGAACCCGGTTTCCCGTTCCTACGTCTGTACATTAACGCCGTGTTTTTCTCTTTTCTTTTCCTTTATAACTAACTGATTTTCTGTGAAGCTGCTTTGAGACAACGTTGGTTGTAAAAAGCGCTATACAAATGAATTTTGATTGATTGATTGATTGATTTAACGCTGATGTTAGTTCCCAATTCAGTGTTTGGTGATACAGTCACACAGCGCTTGCTTAAAGGTTTAGGACGTGGCCTGATGTCAGATTCATACAGTGGGACGTATTATGATAGTTTGTTCTAACTGTTTTAGCTCAAAATTGTATTTTAATCCAACAATTTGAATCTATTTATGCTGGAGGGATACAAATAGGCCAATGCAAGACACTGATCATCAACATGTACAAACAGCTGCACCCAGAAGGAATCAACCCACAGGAGTGAAGCTTGGTGGGTAGGTTTGACATTGTGAGACATGCTAATGATTCAAGCTTCATGCTCGGCATGCACGCAGGCCGCTACGACGACTGTCCTTAACACCACGTCACCGTCACCAAAGACTGCAATGGTGTCGTACCAGACTGTCATGGAGTGACTCAGAATGGCAGCGGGTCATCTTCAGTGACGAGTCCCGCTTTTGTCTTGGTGGAGACGACCAACGAATCCGTGTGTGGAGGCACCGTGGTCAGCACCAAGATGAACGGTTTGCCGTCACACGTCCGGAAGGCCTGGTGTCACTCCACCTCCACCCCTACCGCACCATCTGCAGGAACTGTGTGAGGATATTCAAGCTGCATGGGATGGATTATCACAGGACACCGTTAGGAACCTCTACAGCTCCATGCCGAGACGTCTGGCATGTTGGGTTAGCAAACACGGCGGCCCGACACCATACTGAGAGACAGACTTCTGAATGTGTAGCTCAATAAATATTGATCATATCAGTCTAAACTGATCTAAACTTACTTTCTGGGTGCAACTATTTGTTTGATGATGAGTGTATAAGCTTAGAAGACACGTGTGGGTATGTGTGTGTTGTAGACATGGGGAACCCTGGCTCCCATCACCACCACTGTAAGAACCTCTGAACCATCTCACACCAAACCCGCTCTCAGTCACTCTGTTTACGTCTCAGGGCTGACTTATTCCCCTTTAGGAATGGGTTAGAGCTAGGCTGAACGTAAAAGGGAAAACACAGACTGTGATTGTGGGTTTTAGGCCAAAATGTTCCGGAATGATCATGAATTAGTTTCTATTAGTTATCTGGGGGGGATCAGACACAGTGTTGACAGCTAGTTAAAAACACGACGTCCGTTTCCAATCACTACCACTGTGAATGATTCTGACTTGGCAAGTGACTCTGGAATGCAGCATGTCACCGACTGGCGCTGTTTACATTAGTTATTAGGAACACAATTTTAATAATCGGTGGTGTTCCCCTTTAATATAGTGTAATGTAAATAAACAGGTGGTTAGGCGTTTGGGGGCAGTGATGACGAAGTTGATGGCAGTGATGAATGGAGTCAATGTAAGACCTCACATGTGTAGTGTTACATAACAACTGTGTGTGTGGGTGGGGGGTCCCTAGGGTCGGTGTGTTTAAGTGGCTTCCGGTGTGTGTATGAGTGGAGGGGGTGATGTCTTTGTAAGTGAGGGTGGTCTTATGGTCTTTGTGTGTGTGTGTGTGTGTGTGTGTGTGTGCCTGTGTGTGTGTGTGTGCGCCTGTGTGTGTGTGTGTGTGTATATGTGTGTGTGTGTGTGTGTGTGTGCGCCTGTGTGTGTGTATATGTGTGTGTGTGTGTGTGTATGTGTCTGTGCGTATGTATGTGCGTGTGTGTGTCTGTGCGTGTGTGTGTGTCTGTGTGTGTGTGTGTGTGTATGTGTCTGTGCGTGTGTGTCTGTGCGTGTGTGTGTGTGTGTGTGTGTGTGTGTGTGTGTGTCTGTGCGTGTGTGTATGTGTGTGTGTGTGTGTGTGTGTGTGTGTGTGTGTGTATGTGTGTGTGTGTGTCCGTGTCCCTGTCCGTCTCTGTCCCTGTCCGTGTCCCCGTACGGACTGTTCTCGGTCCAGAATGTTCAGCTAATTGGTTTTTCGTGAGGACTGTGTGGCAGCAGAGCTTTCCCAGAATGCTTACCAGCAATTACAGACTGATGTGATTATTCATCAACCAGCAGGCAGAGCTGCACACCAGCACGCTGGGCTGCTTCGTGGGGCTTCACATCTGCCTGACGCACTGACCCCTTCCACCACTCCTCACACACCTTCTATATCTCTGTCTCTCTCTCTCTCTTCATTCTCTCTCTCTCTCTCTCTCTCTCTCTCTGTCTGCCAAGGAAACACACATACACATGGTGCCAGCAACACACACACAGATACATGCACCATGCACGTACACTCACAGGATGGAGAAGGCTGAGCTCTGCAGGTCAGAAACATCCCGCAGCCTGTAATCCAAGAAAGCCAAACACAGACACACACACACACACACACACACACACACACACTGGTTACAGTATATATACTGTGTATATAGCTCTTGCTGTTTGATCTGGGACACAGACACGCAGTCCAGCCTCTCGTCCAGTACTGATCACCAGTTTAGGCTTCAAAACTTAAAAATGTGGTTCTGGACAGTTTTGGCCTGAATACATGCGGGTTGGGACTCAAAACCTGATATGGTTCAGGTGGATCCTCCGAGCTCTGACTGAAAGGGGATTATAATGAAGACAATGGCGCCCCAGTGTGTGTGTACGTGTGTGTATGTCTGTATGTCTGTGTGTGTATGTCTGTATGTCTGTGTGTGTGTGTGTGTGTGTGTGTGTGTGTGATAATTAGCAGATGGGTGCAGGGAGATCCAGCTGATGGTTCATTCCTCTGGCACTTTGCCACTGCACGACATTCGTTAAGACAATTAGCACCAAGCACAGGGGGAAAAGGTCAATCTCACACACGCACACTCACACACACTCTCACATACACACACAGACACACACACACACACACACTCTCTCTCTCTCTCTCTCTCTCTCTCTCTCTCTCTCTCTCTTACACACAGACTGAGCTCACACTGATTGTATTTCTCTCATTGTGTGGCACATTTTCCCTCAGACAGTCTCTGTGTGTGTGTGTGTGTGTGTGTCTCAGGTATGCAGGTGCAGTGATAAGGAAGTTATTCCATTAAATAACGAGGTCTGTGTGTGTGTGTGTGTGTGTGTGTGTGTGTGTGTGTGTGTGTGTGAGAGAGAGAGAGAGAGAGAGAGAGCTGCATAAAGACAGAACTCTGAGACTAGTTATCAGGACTCCTGATGTTCTCTTCGTAGTCGTGGGTGACTTTTAGTTTAGCCAGCTATGGCCATATTAATATAAGCAGTACCACTGAGGTTGAAATCATGATCAGTATCTAAGATTAAGCCTAATATGGATCATAACTAGCGTGTTAATACCTAGCTAGCTGGCTAACTGGCAGTCCTGGTTTGTCCTTCACTGTCCTGAAGTAGGTAAAATCAGAGACTCTTTTTTTTACCTCCGCTTCCGTTTTAATCATGTTTAATTATGTCCATGTCTAATGTAGCATCTCTCTTCACTGCCTCCAGGCTCAGCTCGGCCTCAGTGCTTAATAGAGCCATCACTAGATCTGAAGTACATCTTGGAAATAACTCCATCACTGACTCACATGCTCACTGACTCACTCATGTACGGCAGGATAAACATTCTCCACAAGGGGGCGCCGATAGCAGCTACATAGTGTTTGATGTGTTCTTGTTTTGAAGGCTTTTTTAAAAGGACCATATACAGCTTTTCCATCAGATCCATGTAGCCGTATAAAGAACCATTCATTCGATCACATGGTTCTGAACATGAGCACCTGAAGAACCACTTTGGCACTAAAACAAGCACTGCTGCACCAAGAAGTCATTGGCATGCTGTGCACGTGGTTTTCTTGGTGCTCTGTTAGTGCCGGTGAGAACGCGAGCGTGTTTTTTATGCATGAGTTTTGCTCAAGAATGCATTATTCTCATGCAGGACACAAAATTCCTTCGTTCAGGAAGACATTATGTCTGGAATTCCTTTAGAGGCTGTTTGAACTTGACAAATGCAGACCTGAGAACCCATTCTGCTTCTTCACGGAAGGAAGCTGGACACATTTGTGTTTGTGTGTGGTGCGGGGGGCTGTGAGTTCAGTGCTAATGTACACAGGAACATTTTTGGATATTCCAGATCAAACATGAACTTCTAAAGCTTGTAAATGACATTCCGTATCACTGATGTTGTAACAGAACCTGGTATCTCCAGTTTGGATGTCAACGGCCCTACAAACTGTGAAATGAGAACCCAGTCAGAGTTTCCTGTTCCACCTTAAATGGTGCAACACTTACGTTCTGGTGCCTCAGTCTACCTCTTCAGCTTCTTGTTTGAATTTTCCCTTTCCACCTTAAATGTTGCAGCAGTTACATTCTGGCACCTCCTTCTACCTGTCCGGCTTCTTGTTAGACATTGTCCTGTTCCACCTTAAATAGTGAAGCAGTTACATTCTGGCGCCTCAGTCTACCTGTCCAGCTTCTTGTTAGAAATTGTCCTGTTCCACCTTAAATAGTGAAGCAGTTACATTCTGGTGCCTCAGTCTACCTGTCCAGTCTCTTGCTTGAATTTTCTTATTCCACCTTAAACGGTGAAGCAGTTACAGTCCGGTGCCTTTTTTGACTTCTTGTTTGAATTTTCCCATTCCACCTTAAATGATGCAACTCTTACATTCTGGTGCCTCAGTCCACCTGTCCAGCTTCTTGTTAGAAATTGTCCTGTTCCACCTTAAATGGTGCAGCAGTTACTTTCTGGTGCCTCGGTCCACTTGTTCAGCTTCTTGTTTCAATTTCCCCTGTTCCACCTTAAATGCTGCAGCAGTTTCATCCTGGTGCCTCAGTCTACCTGTCCAGCTTCTTGTTTGAATTTCCCCATTCCACCTTAAATGCTGTAGCAGTTTCATCCTGGTGTCTCAATCTACCTGTCCAGCTTCTTGTTTGAATTTCCCCATTCCACCTTAAATGCTGCAGCAGTTACGCTCTGGCACCTCAGTCTACCTGTCCAGCTTCTTGTTTGAATTTCCCCATTCCACCTTAAATGCTGCAGCAGTTATGCTCTGGCATCTCAGTCTACCTGTCCAGCTTCTTGTTTGAATTTCCCCATTCCACCTTAAATGCTGCAGCAGTTATGCTCTGGCACCTCCGTCTACCTGTCCAGCTTCTTGTTTGAATTTCCCCATTCCACCTTAAATGCTGCAGCAGTTACTTTCTGGCTTGTTCCACGTACCAGGCCTTGACCGCAGCGCTGTTTGCTGCAGGTGATCAAGTCAGCTGACTCCTTTAAGACAGCACAAGAGGAAACAGAGGCACGACAGTCCAAATGTCTGGCTAGTCCTTCTGGGTAGCGAGGGTCGCTGGAGCCTATCCCGGCAGCCACTGGGCGGAAGGCAGGAAACACCCTGGACCGTCCACAGGTCCATCACATGGGTCCTGAGGTACAGACGTTCTCCAGTTTGAGGCTGCCTGGTTCTTGTTCTGGGTGCGGGTTGTTGTGTTAAGAGTTAGTAGAGTGGTGACAGACGAAGACGCGCGCCTGTGCACTCGTACCCTCCGGCGTGAAGGCTCTGTTGCTCCTCTGAAGTGGCGGTCTGAATTGCGTGTTCCAGTAGAAGCATGCTCCAGCACAAAGCCCTTCACTCAGTGCTGTCTAAGCCCACCGTCTCCTCTGCCCTTTATCATTCTTCCTCCCTTTTCTTGTCGTCCTTTCATTCTGACTGTCTCTCAACACCTTATACCAGCGTGTTCTGAAAGACTCCGCACACGCTCTCCCGTCTCTGTGTATATGATGTACATGTTATATAACATAATCTATTCAAATGTGACTCCTAGCAACCACCTGGAAAACCTGGTAGACCCACCAAAGCTGGTCCCCCATCAGACAAACAGCACTTTGATCTTTGAGAGGAAGAAGCTTCACTCTGGCCTTAAATCCGTCCTTCCACTGTGAGAAGACACCTCAACGCTATGGAGGTCTGAAAGGAGGTGTAGCTGTTCCAGAAGCTCCTCACTGAGAAAAGGAGACACACACATCCAACAAAGAAGCTGCTGCTGGTGTTCTCAGAACAATGGACTGACCACCCCGGAGTCCAGAACCTCAACACCACTGACACTTCTTTTACAACAACAAAGTGCCAGTGCTGGTGCCCGTGCTGGTTCCCAGGCTCAACTGAACCCGTTAACAACGGGCCCCCTTTTCCGCTGGTCTGAGAGCCGAGCGGTTACGTATCTGGAGGTGGGCGTTCCTTAGTCCGGCGGACAACGCCATAAAAACAACATGGCGGAACATGTGCTAGCTGTACTTCCTGCTTTGAGGGCGTATATCTCACCATCCAGAACCAACTCTTTCAGCACCTGTGAGCAGCCCAGAGGGATCGTCATAGACAGCGATTACGTGCAAGCCGCCACGTACGTGCTGGGTTTCCTCTTTCCGTTATGAAGGCGTTCTGTTAAACAGGTTCTTCGCTGTCTGAAGTTTTTCGCACGGTACAGATCTCCTGCACGTTTTAAAAGTGATTTGAGTGCTTCACGTTCTAGATAGCCCTGCGGCTTATTAGAAGGTGGACGCCTCCCGTTCACGAGCACATCCCTGGTGGGATACGATTGTTCCCGAGTTCAGCTCAGTGCAGTTCATCCAGAGTCTCAGAGTCTCACGGGATTCCTTTGAATGCGTAAGTGATCGCCTGAAGCCTGACCTGGAAAAGAAGGAAATAGCGGGTCAACAGCTTTACGTGGTGATGGCAGCACCACGCCCCTTTGCCGCTTGCGTCCACGGTTCCAGACCAGAGATGTTGCTGGAATGGCACCACCTTCTCTGTCCGTGAGCCAGTTTTTTGGGGGTGGAAAAACACAAAACGGTTCGAGATTTTGGCACCGGCACTGTGTTGGTGGAAAAGGGCTATGAATGGGTTTGAGGTCACTTGGGCTGGGTTCAGATTGTGGGCAAACGGGGTTTCTGGTGCAGCTGTCGTTTTGACGATGAGTGTGACTGTCTCATGTAAATTCTGTTGTAGGACTATCAGCAATTTGGGCTGAACCCTCGAGGCACCCTCGTTAACCGCGCCAGCACTCAGACGTGAACTCTGCAGATGACGGGTTTGCAGAACGTACGTTGTCTTTATCCGTTTAGCCTGCTCGAGTTCTTCGCCTTCCCTCTCATCATCCTCTCTCTGGCTCCTCTTAACCGAGCTTCTCTTGCCCGTGTTGTAGTCAAGTGCCTCTGCGTTGATGGGCTTCAGCTGTGCACTGAGCAGCTGGGGGTCCTGGGTGGGTCTTTTGTGAAAGGGACTTTACTGACGAGCTTCTAAAATGCATATCTCCCGCCCGTCTCACCTGATTGCTCCTCCGCTCTCTCCCTCTCTCTCTGTTTCTCTCCTTTGCAGAAGACTACAAGTCCGAGTTGAGGGAGCAGTTGCCACTGATTGCCGGTTCGGCAGCAGCTGCTGTGGTCTTCATTGTGTCTATAGTGGCCATTTCTATAGTCTGCAGCAGGTAAGACCCCCCTCGTCCTCACCATCATCCTCATTAGAATCATCTGTGAGGGTCAGTTTGCCTCTGTAGGCCAAGATCAGAGCTGCGTTTTCACTTTAGCATGCTAGCATTGCTAGTCACGACAATAATAATTACTGATAGCTACAGCTAAGGGCGAAGGGAGCTAGCTAGTTCTCGTTGTCAGTGCTCGTCTGACCAACAAGCATGACGACCCCAACACAGCGATGCAGGTTAATAGCAAGAAACACACCATCCATCCATCTTCTTAAACCGATCAGTCCAGCTAGGGCCCCTATAACACCCATCACGGGCATCCACAAATATGCCAGCTTGGCTTTTGCCAGTGGGCGCTAATGTCGGCTCTGGTTCTACCGTCGCTGAGGTTGTACCGTGATGACGTCATGGGCTGGAGGTTAGGGAATCAGCCTAGTGACCACTGGAAGCTCACTGGTTCGATACCCTCAATTGGCAGAACTTGACTAAAGTCCTCTTGAGCTAGGCACCTAACCCCCAACTAGTCCCCAACTAGGCACCGTGGATGGGGCTGCCCACCGCTCCGGGCAAATGTGCTCACTGCCCCCCTTAGTGTGGATGTTCACCAGAGTGTGTATGTGGCTGTTTCGCTGTAGGGATGGGTTAAACGTGGAGGTCAGATTCCTCTGCGTGCAAGCACGGCTGGTCAAATAAGTGGCCCTAAATTCGGAGATTCTGAAAACAGATCCGATAATACCGGACACGTATGCCATTCCGAGGAATACCAACCAATCAGGGTTATCCTACATTTTGAACACCTCCTGGTTAAATTCCACGTTTTGTTGGTTTCCTAAAACAAGAAAAAGGCCCCAATCCACACAGCAGCCGGGAAGAGCCTCCTCCGCTCAGGGCTGGCTGAAGCAGCTGGGAAGCAGGCAGGTCGCTTCCAGCCCTCTATTTACAGCTGATGGTAGATCCTCCAACCCTCTACTGACCCGCAGCCCAGCACAGAATTTCACCGCCAACACAACCAACTAACACCACCGCGTGCCAGTCGAGGGACACTACATAGGCCCCCTCAGCTCAAGGAGACCTGTCCCGGCGACCTCATTAAGTCCGAGCAGAGTCCCTGGGGTGCACTCAGGCAGGTCCTCACTGCCGTCTACCATCCAGGGATCCTCTCCAGCCGTTGTCCAGGCGAGCTTACTGGCCTCGAGCCTCGTCTTGCCTCTACGGTCCCCACCCAGTCTCGGTCTTCTCCACCGCTTTGCCTGTGAGTTTGTGCCGTTCCTCTACAGTCCTCTACAGGAGGTGCTACCCCACTTCTGACACCAGTGTGGTACTGGCATACTGTACGACGTGGGCGACTTAGCACTTTAAGCGAATGCTCTTTTATTGAACGGCCAGCTTAACATCTCTCCTACCTCCAAGAGCCCCTGCGTGAGGGACAGGCTCTAGAATTTTTGTTTGGCCCCCAGTTTTGTGGTTTTATGTACCAAAATTGGTCATAATTCAGGTGTACATGGCCGTTTCCCAACCGTTCTTTGTTAGTGTGGCTAATAGAGGCTGATGTACTGTGTCGTCGCCATCCAGAGAAAAACTTGTATCTCCAAAATGCCAACTTTATAGGAGACGGCAAAAACCTAAATTCATTCTAATGGAAGTCAATGGAACCAGCCTTTTTTTTTTTTTTTTTTTTTGGGTCCATTTCTGTTGGTCCATTCATCCTGAAATTTTCACACAATGTAAACGTCAGCTCATGTGATCAAATGATGCATCAAAGTAAAAATCAACAAACTGGAGATACATGTTTTTCTTTGAACAGCGACGGTATGCAAATGAGCTCTGTTCTGATTGGCTTTCGAAGAGCATGTTAAGCTGAAACGCTCCTTTAGAACTTCCTCCGAACGGGAATCGGCGGAGCGAGAGTGAATTTTGTGACATCATAAAAACTTAAAAATGAATTCATTATTATTGGTGCTCTGTGCTATGGGCCCTTTAACACACCCTCTACGGGGAACACACTCACACTGTTTACCTATCTGTTTATCCCTCTCTCTCTCTCCCCCTCTCTCTCTCTCTC
>CM067493.1:0-17744 GCA_034552555.1 Semaprochilodus insignis | reverse complement strand
AAATGGCTCCAAAGCAGATGTTAATGATTGGCTAAAAGGAGTGACTGCATTTGGGCGTGCCAAAGACCATAGTGTAGAGGAAGTAGCTGAATCTGCAGGTGTATGGAAGCGTACGCTCATATAGGTCTACCAGCAGTGGCTAAAATCCCAGTCTACAGGGAATTCTCCTCCTCATTAAGCAAAGAAGACTACTAAGGAAAAGCTGGAATGACTGGAACTGGGTTCAGAACTGTCCAGCGGGTTATTAACACCTGGAAGGAGAGTGGAGAACCAGCAACCTGACAGAAGAAAAGTAGTCTCCTGAGTGACCCTGATCACTTAAAAACCTGATGAAGTTAAAAATGGACAGTAGAACTCAGGACTGTGACAGTAAGAGCATTCCCACACAATTCCCACACGACCAGAACTCACCGGACTGGGACTAAACAGCTATGTGGACATAAGGGAACCTCTCATAACCTCTCATAACCAGCTTCAGTCTGCGAGGGAGCATATAGACTGGACTCTGAAGTGATGGAGAAAGGTCATGAGGTCTGATGAGTCCAGACTGACCCTATTCCAGAGTGATGGGAACGTCAGGGTAAGAAGGGAAGAGCATGAAGTGATTCACCTACACATAGAACCAGTGCTACAATCATGGGGGCTTCAGTTGGTCAGGTCAAGCCTCAGCATTGTTATGTGGCAACTAAATGAAGTCAGCTGACCATCTGAATGTACTGACTGGCCAGGTTACGGGTCAAACATAAATGGATGTTTTCTTCCCTGATGGCACGGCCATGTTCTAGGACGAAAGTGCCGAGTTTCATTGGGCTCAAAATTGCGGAAGAGTGGCTCAGGGAACATGAGGAATTGGCCACCACTATATGGCACTATATTAGCCTACCCCAGTGTTTCTCAGCCCTGGTCCTGGAGGCCCACAGCCCTGCATGTGTTAGCGCTTCTCCAGCCTTAACAGACCCACTTTAACTCACTACTGAGCTTGACTTTGGAATAGTCTACCAGCTAGTATTCGCCAATCTGCCTCTATCTCAGTTTTTAAATCGGGTCTAAAAACTCACTTATACAAACTTGCTTTTGAATAGTGAGAAACTGTGGTAACATGAGGTGTTTTTTTTATAGTTGTTCAATATATCCCTTACCTGTGTGGTTTTTTTTTTGTTTTTTTTTTTTACTTACTTATTTTAAACTTATTTCAATATATGTTATTTACTTATTAACATGTGTTATTTATCTGATTTCTTTTATCTGCGTTTTGCTTATATGTATTCATGTGTAAACATTACGTATTTTTATGTACAGCACTTTGGTCAACGCAGGTTGTTTAAAAAGTGCTTTATAAATAAAGTTTACTTACTGAGCTGATTAGTTGGATCAGGTGTGTTGAGAGCAGGGGAACCGCTAAAAGGTGCAGCCTGCAGGACCAGGGTTGAGTAAAACTAGTCTAATTGAAGGCAGGTGGGTATATACAGCATTTGTCTGACAAACTAACGTGTTGGCACATTGCCCACCGCTAAGAAGATGACATCCTCATCGGTACCCACTCAGTCCTGCCAGCCTACAGCCCAACACGAATGCTTTCAGATAGAACACCATGTTTTTAAAGTGCTAGATGGGCCAGATTAGCATCCTGCTGCAGCTCCCACCTGGATATACAGCTGTTGCTGTTGTTCCATGTGTCCACCAGGTGTCACTAATGTGCAATCTGTTTAGAAACACTGATTAACGTCTTTCCTGATACTTATTAAAGGAAAGCTTTGCTTTGATTATTGATTAGGATGTGTGCATGCAAGTCTGTCCTAGCTAAAGACAGATGTGGGCCACTTGCACATGAATACCGAGCAGAAAGACTGGATGAGAGCACAAAAAATGTGGAATTGAGCAGAAGGCTTGTAATGTAAACAGCATACAACACAGTTATCAACACTGTCAGACTTCAAAGACTATGCCGAAGGTAAATGTCTGCATGTAGAAACTGCTAAAGTGTAAGCAAAAGCTGCCAATCAACCCTCCAACCGCAGGAATGACCACTTCTGTAAAACACTTTCATTGTCAAGAAGAACACTTGCTAACTGCTGTTAGCACCTAGTACTCTAACACACTGACGTACAGTTACTGCTCTTGAACATTCTGCATGTATCTGTTACGGTCTATACACATACTGTGATGTGCCCTTTGTCTATTTGTCTTTGCACTGTACTGCTCTGCAGAACGGCCACACCCCTTTTCCCATCCCCTCTACTGAGACAGCCAATGAGAGCACTGGTCATTAGCATACAAGAGACAGAAAATGAGCTCTTCTTCAGAGGAATAAGTGACAGTGTAACCAAAGTCATCCAAAGGCTGAATTAAAGTGTTAAACGTTTTATGCTCACTCTTCACATTTGTCCTTTGAAAGCATCAAATCTAAAGTTTCAGAAAAGTAAAATTTATATGTCTCCTTTAAATAACTTCATTTTTCTGTTGTTTGTTTTTCAGTATGCTTCGTTGCTGAATGTGAATTCATTGTGCACAGGCTGTGCCGTGAACATCGTAAATATCCAGTAAATAAACATCGAGACATCTGAGCACGGCGTCATCATAACTCATACCAACATAACTGACTACCAGTGTCTTCTCATTGTCCTGGTGCTGGATTCATATTAGCATGGCTAACACTTTTACAGTGCAATTACAGGTACATTGTGTACTTTAAGTCGTACAGTGTTGTATATATACACAGTGATTATGTCTGTTATCGCAGAAGATTAATACTGAAGATGATAAGCTGTTTAAGATGTTCATTGTTTAAGGTTATTGGGCCTCATTGACCAATATCTTTATATCTCAAATATCTTTTTCCTAAATTTGCTCTTGATATAGGTTCTAAGAAAACGTCTACATCAGATTCACATAGTGAGATTCTTAACCCGAAGCACTTTTCATTCTTTTTTGTTCCTGCGCTGCTACAAAAATGAGATATTGGCATGTAAAATTATATATATCAGTTTGCCATATTTTAAAATTCTCATTTTGAGATGGTTGTAAACTCAATTTTAGATTATTTTACTTATTTCCAGATTATTTTTACTTGTTTTAAGTAATTTTTGTGAAGAATTTCTCACTATATCACCAGATGATTTGGCCTGCTTCAAGCTAATTTCTTAAACTAAGCAAAATTATCCCCCAGTATAGTGAGAAAGTAAAAAAATACCTTGAAATAAGATAAATAATCTTAGAATTGGCTTACAACAATCTTGAAATGAGAGTCTTAAGATATATCAACTAGATATAAAATATCTGTATTTGTTCTTAACTAAGAAACTCAATTTAAGATTATTTTATTTTTGTTCTTAGCTAAGAACAAATCCCAAGTAAGAAAAATGAGAGAATTTTCCTGAAAACTGACAAAAACGTGTGTCTTAAGGAGAAATTTCTTCTTAGTAAGAGATGGTGAATGAGGCCTGAAGTTTACAATGATATTTACAGCTACTGTTTGTATTGTGCACTTATGAAACCTGTTTCCACTACCAGAAGAAAATACCAAAGAGTATGTGGTAATAATGGAAAAATTCTTATAATTATCTCATAATTCTTGTTATTTCACGTATTTCCAGACATTTTTATTTGTTTTAAGTAATTTTTGTAAGTATTTCCTCACTTTATTGGCAGGTGATTTGGCCTGCTTCAAGCTAATTTCTTAAAATAAGCTACATTATCTGCAAGTATAGTCAGCAAGTAAAACATAACTGTAAAAAAATATAAAATAATCTTAAATTTTTTTTTAAAATCTTTTACTTTTAAGATATATCAACTAGATATTCAACTAGTACTTAATGTAAGTTTGTGTAGTAAGTGTATGCAGATTCTGTTTTTACAGGTCCAAGGACAAATCCCAAGTAAGAAAAAAAAATTCCTGGAAACCTCGTAACTGGGTTTTAAGGAGGAATTACTTTATAGTAACAGCCGGTGAACGAGGCCCGTTGTTGTTCAAACATGTCCTGAAGTTCTGAAGTTTACATTGAGATTTACAGCTACTGTTTGTATTGTGCACTTATGAAACCTGTTTCCACTACCAGAAGAAAATACCAGAGAGTATGTGGGAATAATGGGAAAGTTTCTCATAATTATGACTTACTATCTCATAATAATCCAACAACCCTCATTCACAGTGTAGCCGTAACAAGTTAATAGAGATTGGAAAAAAGTTAAGTTATAATGAAGTGTATTAGTTTTAACAAATCAAACTCAGCCAGACAAAATAAGAACACTGTGAAAAACAATACCCTGGCAAGTAAAATTCTTATTATCTTATTAACTCATTGATATAGCTTATATTTCTTGTTTCCAGATTGTTGTAAACTTACTATAAGATTATTTCACCTATTTGTAGTCATTTTTTTTTTTTACTAGTGATCCAAATGTTTTTGTAGGCTGTATCTCACTTTACTGGCAGATAGTTTAGCTTGTTTCAGGCACGTTTCTTAAAACAAGCTAAATTATCTGCTAACAGTGAGATAATTAAATCAATTAAAACAAGTCAAAATTGGCTAGAAATAAAAGAGGATTTTAAGATATATCAACTAGATATAAGAATTTTACCTGGCCATTTTTTATTTATTGATTTTTTTACACTGAAGATTATAAAGAAATAGAAATACAATCTCAAACATGAAATATGTTTGAAAAATAGCTATAAAATTCAATTAAAAAACAAATTAAACATAATTCCAATTTACAGAGGATTTTTAGGTGATACTTTGTCATTGCTGAGGGTATTTATGTACCATCATGTCTTGAGATAGAAAGTGATATTAGAGATGCTGAGAAGTCACAAACATGGGATATACTGTATGTGAATACTACAAGAGAGAGTGTAACTCTTAAATATTACATAAAGTTGCAATGGTTAAATACGTTTATCAAGCAAGTGGATTTTTCTGTTTATTGTTTCTGATAATAAACACAAAAGAGAGAATGCTTTGAATTGCGTGGCACATTTAATACTTGTAATTATTATGAAGCTACTATGTGAGTTTTATGTTATTTAACAAAACAAACTCTCAAGCATTATTCACGAGCCCAGGGAACTTATTTACCTGCATAGATTTTGGAGTCCTTAACATCATAAAACCTTGAGTATGCACACCTGAACACGTTTACTCCTCATCAATCAAATGTGTGGAATTGAATGAGCTTCCTATTCTGCCTCCTTACCACCCACAATTATCCTTAAATGGTTCATGCACATTAGCTCATGAATTATTGAATATGCTTTGTCCCCAGTCATTGTTGAGTGGGATACCGGTGAAATTGGCGAAACGAAAGCTTTGGACAATGTGAGGTGGAAGCTCTTCTTGTTTGGTGGCATCACCAACAAACACAAGCTTATTGGGTGGTAACAGGTATTAAATATCAAAACATAAAACCCGACCAATTAACTGGTAAACCCAAATAAGCCATGCTTAGGTATGAATGTTTTTAGACTTTATGGTCTATTATGGAATTCTATTTGGTATGTGTGAGGATGGTTTGAACATTTAACTGCAATTCACTAATTAACCACAGGGTGTCGCCAATTCCCTTTCTCTCGCTAATGCTTTATATGGCTCTACACACTAGAAAGAAGAGGCTGGTTTGTCAGGCATGCTTGGTAAATCACTGGGGGTCTCATTTATAAGTGGTCCGTATGAACAGAAACAGGTCTGGAATGTGCCTATGCAACATATCATGCAGAAACCAAGATTAATAAAGAAACCGGAAAATGGGAACAAGTTTCTGGAACCTTTGACCCAAGTGTACAGCAGCAATGAATGGGACACTCCAGTTCACTTCCTGTCTAATGTTTTTCATGGCTGTATGCCTGGATCAAAGGCTTTCCGGCCAAGTATTCCTAAGGAATCTATCAGCCCCCACAACCTGAGCAAAATGCAGAATGAAACCAGTGCACTGTTGACACAAATATAGAGGATAACAAAATGTGATCTTCGAGAGAGGGAAACTCAAGCAACTGGTGCTGGGAGACAGATATCACACCTGTTCTGGGCTGTTCAGGGTTGTAGTGTTGAGTTAATAAGAGCCTTTTCGACTGATTGGGATCCGTATACCAGAAAACGGTAGAGAACACAGGCCTGATTCTTTACTAGAGCTCCCAAGAAAATCTGCATTTAGACACATTCACAGGCAAAAGCCAACCAACCAACCAACCAACCAACAAACAAACAAACAGGCAAGAAAATAATACACCTGTATGACGTTGAGGGATGCAGGAGGCAAACGTAAGTCTGAATATATATTATGATACAAGATAAAAACCAAAAGAAGAACATAAAAGTAACCAAAACAAAGAAAGAAATCAACACAATTTCAGAGGCACCAAGACGTCTGGTCGTCTGGTTCCCATCACCACCACTGTGAACAGTTCTGACTCAGTAATGAGGCTTTTCACATCAAAATCTTTACACTGTTTATCCATATATTTCATATCGGGAATATATAAACACCGATCAGCCATAACATTAAAACCACCTCCTTGTATCTACACTCACTGTCTCTCTCATCAGCTCCACTGACCATATAGGAGCACTCTGTAGTCCATCTGTTGCGATGACAGCTGTGAAGGTGGTGTGACCATAAATGGTGTATAAATGTGAGTTCAACCCATCATGCGCCGCGGCCTCACCAGCTCTCAGCCTGCTTCAGCCAGAGACAATGGCAGTGGGTAACACTGGGGAGCTAAACGCAGCCCACTCCGAGTATAAATGTGGGTGTGGTGATTGTAGTGGGGTGTGTGTTCATCAGAATGAGCCTCAGAAAGTTAAAATATACAGGTCTGAAGATTAATAAAAGATGAACTCGCTTTAGAGGATCAGTTTTAGAGTGAAATAGCCGAGGGGAGCTAACAGCTAGGCTAAACGTATTTCAGGTGAACTGAGCAGCGTTAGCAGCAGCTAGCTCTAAACAGTGGATACAGTAATAACAGCTCTGAGGTAAATGTGAGGTAACTGGTCATGTGACTGTATTAGTATACCACACTGTAGGTCAGAACTTGTTACTGTACTGTGTACCACACACAGGGGGCGTATACAGTGTGCAGTACATACTACTGTAGTGTGCAGTATAGTAGTGTGCCTTTTTGAATACAGCCCATGTCCGTCCCAGAAAGATGCAGAATAGGAGCCCATTCACTTGTGACAAATCGTGTTCACGTTTGTAGCATTTGGGCTAAGCTAACGAGAGCCTGGTTAGCTGACCAGGTATAATTTTAATCAACTGGATATTAGGTCACTACACTTGCCAAGATCTCATATTGTGCAGTGCATACATGTACCATGGATTGTCTCCACTGTGTGGAATTCACCTGGTTACCGTAACCGGATAGGAATTTGGAACTCCTAGGTGCTTCCATTGTCAGAGTCAGTGAACACTGTAACATCGCCGCATGTCATAGAGACGCCACTTGACGAGAGTGGTCACACAAAATGGGTAACCTCCTGTGCTGCTACACCGACCAGGACAGTGACTGTCATGTAGGGACTTTGTGCAGGGTGAGCAGAAGGAGGAGATATTTAGAAGAAAGCAGAGAGAAGAGGTTCTGGAGGAGGATGGGAGAACGCTTTAATGTGCTCAGAGGGAACTGGCCAACATTCAGCCTGGAGGACCTGATAGAGAGCAGGAGACAGCCCATCATCCCTATAGACATTTTTCAGATGGAGACAGGAGAGGACTTCTTTAGCATGGAAGTGGAGGTAGAGGACGTTCTCACACCTGTGGATGGATTACAGAGTAAGCTTTAGTCTGGGTTCAGTTCCCAGCTGGGGTGCCTGGAGTCCTATCTGTGCGGAGTGTGTATGTTCTCCCTGTGTCTGTGTGGGTTTCCTCCCACAGTCTAAACACATGTGTGGTGAGAGCTGGTGTGAATGTGGACGCCTGTATGTCTGCCCTGCGATTGATTGGAAGCCTGTGCAGGGTGTATCCTGCCTTTCTTTGAGAGCTGGGATACACTCCAGCATCCTTCCATGACCCAGTAGGATTAGAGGATGAGTGAGTGAGTTTAGTTTGATTGGTCGGTCTTGGCTTTGTGTTGTAGGCAAGATGAAGACCTCACAGGTGCCTGAACCTCTAGACCCTGACTGGGTCCAATCCGAAATCAAGGCCCTAATAAACATCCTCCTGGAAGATGATGATGTCAAAGCTCCTGAGAGTGAGGTACTTAACCCAACCCTATCATCCATCTACCCATCCTTCCATCCATCTATCTACACTATAATGGCCAAAGTATTCACTCCCCCATCCAAATCATTGAATTCAGGTGTTCCAATCACTTCCATGGCCACAGGTGTATAAAACCAAGCACCTAGACATGCAGACTGCTCCTACAGACATTAGTGAGAGAATGGGTCGCTCTCAGGAGCTCAGTGAAGTCCAGCGTGGTACAGACCATGATAGTGATTGGGAACGACAGCAACTCAGCCACAAAGTGGTAGGACACGTAAAATGACAGAGCGGGGTCAGCGGATGCTGAGGGTCATAGTGCGCAGAGGTCGCTACAGACCTCCAAACTTCATGTGGCCTTCAGATCAGCTCAAGAACAGTGTGTAGAGAGCTTCATGGAATGGGTTTCCATGGCCGAGCAGCTGCATCCAAGCCTTACATCACCAAGCGCAGTGCAGAGCGTGGAATGCAGTGGTGTAAAGCGCCGCCACTGGACTCTAGAGCAGTGGAGACGTGTTCTCTGGAGTGACCAATCACGCTTCCCCGTCTGGCAATCCGATGGAGGAGTCTGGGTTTGGCGATTGCCAGGAGAACGGTACTTGTCTGACTGCATTGTGCCAAGTGTAAAGTTTGATGGAGGGGGGATTATGGTGTGCGGTTGTGTGGGGACATCTTAATGAACCCCATGTATTAAGAATGGATCTATCCATCTTGTAGTGTATTGGACAGTATTTTGAACTATATAGCTATCCGTAGTTGCAGTTCAAGAAGAACTAAAGGATAATGGGTAATGTAATTTTTTTTATGACCCTTGACCCCGGAGTAACAAATGGAGAGCTGCTGTATGTTTATTTTCCTACCTCAGTAAACGACATAATCGTTTCACTGTCTCTGTGTGAGTTCATGTCACGTGCGGACACAACACATCTATCCATCCATCTATCCATCTATCTATATATCTATCTAGATTATCTGGACGTTTCTTGATTGATTGGTTTTGGCTTTGTGTTCTAGGCCTGATGAAGACCTCACCTGATGAGGTGCCTGAACCTCCAGACCCTGACTGAAATCGGGGGCTTAATAAACAATAAAAATTACTGAAACGAACCACTGAGTACCAAATAAAAGCACCAGAACTGGTTTATTAAATGGCTTTTTGACTGATATTGAAGAGGCTATGACATATACATGTAACGTACTGAAAGGTGAATACAGTGTGTTGTAATGGAAATAGTTCCCAAAGAAAACATACTTTTTTTACAGCTACTTTACCTTCATCAACATCACACATAAAACACAGACACTCATGAAGGAAGTCATTATCTGTGCCCACTCATCCATGTGGAAGGCACTCTCAACCGATTTGGGTATGAAGCCATCCTTGCAGATCACATACACCCATACATGCTGATTATCTTCCCTGGGCCAGATGGGATCTTCCAGCAAGACAATGCAACATGTTACACAGCTAGAAATGTCTGACACTGGTTGGAAGAAGATCTTCCAAGTACTGCCCCCGGCCCCCCAATTCAATAGACTTGAACCTAACTGAGCATCTGTGGGACCACCTCTGTTGTCGCACTGGCTCTATGGATCCTCCCCCATGCACCCTCCAGCGGCTATGAGATGCACAGCAGACACTATGGTTCTAGATACCTGTGACAACCTACCAGGACCTTACTGAGTCACTCCCAGCCTGTCTAGTTACTGTCCATGTTGCACACGGTGGTTACTCTGGATATTAGGTCATAATAATGTGACTCAACTGTGTAGATTTGAAATGGGTCAGTTCTCCATCTCTCACCTTGAGCCCCTCTCCACGCTCTCCGCTGGTCATCGCGGGGCGCGAGAGTACAGCAGCGGTGAGAGTGCTCCACGTGTCTGCTGGAGGCGAATGTATGCATGCTTTACTGTATGTAAAGCAGTAAAGCCACACTGTTAAGTTTTCAGTCAACCGGCTATACCTTGATCTGGACAATGAAAAGCGTGAGCCAGTTTCGTAAAGTGATCAGTGACAACTAAAACATCAACTGACTTGCCAGCGCTGTCCTCAGCGGACCAGAAATCTATGCAAACAAGCTCTAGGGGCGCTGTAGTTTTAATACTTTCGAGCTGTGCACGACCCTCAGGCTCAGGTGTCTTCCCAACAACACAACGGGGGCATGTTTTTACATAACCCCTCACATCACGATCAAGGTCAGCCCAGTAGAATCTCTGCCGCGTAAGGTGTAGCGTTCTGAACTGACCCTGATGACCTGCCTCATCATGGCACCCACTCAAAACTTCGTCTCTCAAAGACAGAGGCACGACAAACTGAAACCTCTTGCGTTTCATCAATGGGTCCTT
Source organism: Semaprochilodus insignis (assembly GCA_034552555.1). Classification (NCBI taxonomy): domain Eukaryota; kingdom Metazoa; phylum Chordata; class Actinopteri; order Characiformes; family Prochilodontidae; genus Semaprochilodus; species Semaprochilodus insignis. The sequence goes on along the minus strand of CM067493.1, from coordinate 7,208 downwards.
TGACACCCGATACAATACTCCATCCTCTAGTGTCAATTTGTCCCACTGTTTAAGGAGTTTACCGGCAGGTAGTGAAATCTTGGCCCTCTCCCTCCGTGATGGCCTCCGTTTTCGCTCAACAAATGCAATCACACAATTGAGGTCCCTGTCCTCCAACTGCTTCGCTCGCAAGTCCTCGCGCGAGTACGAAGGCAATGTGTCTTGACCAATATTAGACAATTGGAGTACATGGTTAGCCAACCGCGTTGCTCGGGTGCGAGGTCCAACAAACCAGTCAATATGGCTATCAAAAACAGCAGAAACTTCAACACTAGAAAGACTAGCGACCTCTCGCTGACCCACAACATTTGGCAGTGACTGTACCTGTTGTTCCAAGAAAAACTGCACATTATGGCTTGTGGCAGATGACCTGAAAAAGCCTTGGATGGAATCATTTGACAATTTCTCTGACTCATTCAACAAATCCTCATATGGCTCACGGATGAGTCGATGACTGATCCTGTTTTCGGCGAATGGGACCCGACTCAAGGCATCAGCCACTACATTCCTTGGGCCGGGCACATACTTAATGTCAAATTCAAATGCAGCAAGCTTAGCGACCCATCTCTGTTCGCACGCATCCAACCGTGGCTTCGTTAGAATGTGCGTCAGTGGGTTGTTGTCTGTCCAAACTGTAAAGGTATGACCCTTAAGCCAGTGGCTAAACTTGTCGCATATGGCCCACTTCAAGGCCAGGAACTCAAGACGATGCGCCGGATATCTGCTCTGAGCCCTATTGAGCGACTTACTGGCGAACGCGATAGGGCGAGCCCGCCCTTCTCCAGGGACAATCTGAGAAAGGACCGCACCCAGCCCCTCAGAAGAAGCGTCAGTTGACAAAATGAAGGGCTGACCAAAATCTGGGTGCGCCAGCACAACACGAGAGAGCAAAGCATCCTTAAGCCCCTTAAGAGCCCCCTCACAAACAGGAGTCCAGTCCTCAGCAGTGAGTTTTCTTTTAGGGATAGGGTTTTTCAGCTTGTTCCACCTACCCTTCTTTGCCCCTGAGACAAGCTCGAATAATGGCCTCGCTATAGCAGAGCAATTCTCAATGAACTTCTGGTACCACATAACTAGCCCTAGAAAAGACTGAATTTTCTTCGCAGAAGGGGTGACACCATCAGGACACATTAGATCAACAGAGGAAATACCAACTATGGCACTGACTTTATCTGGGTCAGTAGATATTCCCTTTTCATCAATTACATGTCCAAGAAATCGCACCGAACGCCTCAGGAAATGACATTTTTTTGGTGAGAGCTTCAAATTTTGAGTCCTCAACCTCTGAAAGACCAATTCAAGCCTCTCGAGTGCCAGCCTTTCATTCGGGGCAAAAACCATGAGGTCGTCAAGGTAGCAGAGCAAAGACAAAAAATTCTCGTCCCCAAAAATGTTTGTCATCATCCTCATAAAGCTAGCAGGTGAGTTGCACAATCCCTGAGGGAGACGATTATATTCAAATAGCCCAACAGGAGTTGTGAAGGCCGTGTACTTTTTATCCGCCTCGTGCAATGGAATGTTATAAAATCCGGAGGTCAGATCCATAGTACTAAAAAATGAATTCCCACCTAGGGCTGCAAGGCAGTCCTCCTGGTGTGGCAAGGGATAGGTATCCTTCACTGTCCTGGAATTCAACCAGCGAAAATCAGTACAGATGCGAAGGTCTCCATTCTTTTTCCAACATAAAACGAGAGGAGAAGCAAACTCACTAGTTGATTTACGAATTATTGCCCTCTCCTCCATGTCGTTCAGAGCCACACGCAACTTTTGGTAATGGGCTGGTGGAACACGTCTATAAGGCAACCTGAAGGGTCTCTCATCCACAAGGTGTATTCTGTGAACAAAATCCTTCACCTCACCACAGTCAAGGGCTTGTCTGGAAAAGATGTCCTCATAGCGAATCACAAGTTTGCAGATGTCCATTTTGCATGCATCTGAGACCTCACATGAATTGAGATCAACGTTTTCCAACCCATGCAGTTTGAGCTCACTGAACAATGAATTAATGTCGTCTTGCCTGTTGATCATGCATTGGTTACCAGCAGACACTTCAGTTAATTTCTTGCCAGTATGGAAATCCTCAAGTGCCAAACATGGGTAGGCATCAGCAACTTTGGCATTCCTCCTGAGCGTCACAGTTTTGTCACTAGGATTGATAATCTTCACTGGTACCCAGCCATCACCCCAGAGTGGAGCGACAACCCGCCCAACCAAAACGTTCCTGGGGGCTGAGCGAGCGCTGGTGGGCTCCACGATGACAGTGCAACCCGGAAGACCGCGACACTTTTCAGGCAATTTACCCCACACCACATGTTCATGACCCGGGGATAAAGTAACCGCGTGATGGAGCCTAACTGTACCCACAACATCCGGGACCGCTTCTCCACTCCAACGCTGTGTACCCGCAAGCATAGTCAGGAAATCATCATCACCAAAATCAGCATTGCCTGTGCGTGAAATTAATTCCCAATACTTGTCTGTTCCTTTGAGCCTGTGCACAACGTATTTGATCACATTCGTCCCCAAAATCAAATCATCCACTTGACCAGGGACCACTAGGGTAGGTACAATGACATCACACCCATATACATTCAATGCCAAATCACAGACACCTTTAGGGAAAACCCTCTTACCACCGCATCCGACGAGAACAATGTCAGGGTCATCTCTTAGGGAGCTATTCAAAACACTAGCAGCAACAAGCCTGTCTGCAGCAGAAGCGCTTAAAGTACAAGCCATAGAACCAGTATCCAACATAGCACTCACTGTGAACTGACCATTGATGGTAACAGGGGTGTAGAATAAGCTGTCTGAACAGTTAAGACGTTGTGTGTTTTGGACCACTATTTTAGAAGCTTCTGGAGAGTTTTCACAAAAAGCTGAGTACACAGATTGGAGAGCAAAGGCCTCCATGAGGGTATCACAACGAGAGCCTACACTTCCCCTCTCCGAATGCAGGCTGCCTCGTTTCCCGATTCCCTGGTACTCGAGGAAACAGATTGCGCTTGCCGTGTAGCAACTGGGCAATCCTGCCTAGTGTGGCCTGGGTCATGGCACCCAAAACACAACCGTTCAGCTCTGCAATGTGAAAATGTAGTATGCGACTTATCTTTACAAACTCGACAGCCTTGGTTTCTGCTAGGGGCATTGCTGGATGTGTAATGGCGAGGCTGGTGACAGAGCTGCTCCCTAGTGGTAAGAACATCCAAAACCTTAGACAGCATTTCGGTCATGCGATCAAGACTTTGTTGGGTGACAGGAACTGTGGGTGGTGGCTTATGAGAGCCCACAGACCCCTGCTTTAGGGCCATCAGATCTGCAGATGAATCACCCGAACATCTATTCCGATCACAAACGGCCACTTTGTTTTGTTTCACAATAGAAGTTGCCTTAACAGCAGAAACAACCTGTGATTTCTTCTCCCTCTGGAATTCGTCGATCCGTTCCTGCACCTCTTTAGCAGTCCACTGAAAAATAGGCTTTGTTTTGAATACAAAAGCAAGGCCAGGATCAGGGCAGTTGCGAATAAACATCATTGCTACTTCCCTACCAACATTATCCATGTGTTTGCCTTGCATCTGCATAAGGCACTCATCAGCGACATCTGCAGCTTTATTGACACGAACCCAGTAGTCCACGGGACACTCGTTGTGCTTTGGCAGTGTACTGTAAAAATCGGCAAGTGGCATGCTAGAGTACGACAATGTACTAAAGTACTGTTTCAAAATACCATATATTATGTCAGGCTGACTAACGACATCTAGTGATGGGTCGCTGCGTAAGGCTATTCTGACAACATCCCTAGCCCTACCCCTAAGTCTGCTCATAATTTCGTCTGCATGGTCAACAGTTTGAAGATTCCTTTTCCTCAAATATAACTTCATCATGTCCACCCACTCACTAATGTCACATGCCTCTGAACCACTTCCTCCGAATGCTGGAGGTTCTCTTACATCGGTATTCAGAATGACATTAACCCGTGATAGGTTAAGAGATTTGTTATCCACATCAGGAACACTACACGAAGCACAGTCAACTACAGGACGAGAATGTTCCTCGAACCTCCCAGAAGATAAGAGCCTGGCAGTAACTGTGTCACCAATGTGTTTTCCTAGTTCCTCAACCATTGCTCCTAATTCCCTAGCTACACTATCAGACTCAATAGCGTTTGAGGCAGGTTTGGGTGTAGAAGAGCACTGGGGTTGCTTATCATCGGTGTATGCATCTGTCATGTCGATAACCACAGAATGTTGTACTGCACATTCCCCTTTATCTGCAAAGCGTAATGCCCCCTTTGCCCTTCCACCAGCTAGAATAGGGCTATCCTGATAGCAATCCATTGTCACTTTCCAAAAGAAACAAATCAAATTGGTGAAACAATGTTTCTTGGGGTTATAAAAAAATCACCAAAATGTAAACGAGAACAAAACTCCAAACTGCGTGTACTAAGCCCCAAGCACTATATCAAAATAGCCCATGAAGTATGATGAATTGTCCAAAACCCCTGCAGTATCACCATTAGGAAGAAAAACTGAAAAAATGTTTCGAGTCCAAGGCAATGCAAACGTGAGTCGATAACTTGGAGAACAATCCTACTGAGCTGCACTGTCGTAAATCCAGATGTAACCAAAGCTGATGAAACTGGAACGAGGAAGGCGGTAGAAGGAGTCACGGCACCATTGTAACCCTCTGCTGTTCGACCCTCCTCAATAACACAATGGCACGGCCAGTTGGTTCTGAGCTTTTACTGGATTCACATCTGTTTGAGTACAATCAGAAGAAAACAGCAGCATTTCAGAGTCATGCTTCTCCATTCCAGTAGCATATCCTTCCAGCGGCAAAAGCGGACTGAACCAAATAATTGCAATATATATTATTACAATATAGTCACAGTAATGAACCAGCTCAGCTTATATAAGTAGAACCAAGAATGAGAATAAGATAAACACAATAACATGTAGAATGTTACAAAATACCAAAGAAAATACAGTGTTTATACCTGTTTGAGTACAATCAGAAGAAAACAGCAGCATTTCAGAGTCATGCTTCTCCATTCCAGTAGCTAAAAGGTACCAAAGAATCGAATTTAGTCCCATACAGCATTCAGACCACGTGGAGCAGAAAACTAGCATAGCTAGCAGCGGCTGGAAACTAGCTGCAGTTTTTAGCAACCCTTTTCACACTACGAATAAAGAAGTACTCAACAAAGAATATATGTTCTGTATAACTTCCTAGTAATGATTATTTACACATTATTGGATTAATATGTGATAACAAACCCTATAAGCTTTTAATAGAACGGAGAAGACGTCTGAACCTACCATATCCTTCCAGCGGCAAAAGCGGACTGAACCAAATATGGCAGGAGGCTGCTTAACAAAAAACGCAGTACTCCTTCTAACCAGCGGGAGTCACTGTTTTCCCACAGAAAAATACACTAAATTGTATTTCCTTTTAAACAATTTTTTTAACCAAATTTTGGCGAATTCTATTAAAATAATCATACCCAAAACAACAGATTTCTTTCTCTGCTACATTCTCCCCCATTAAAATTCGCCAAAACTCTATACAAAAATAAAAACAGAAACTATGTACACCTAAACATTTAGACAAACAAAAACAACAAAAAAATTATCAACGAGTACACAGCACTTGAACTGCAAAACCCCAGGAAGTACCAATCTGGGTAGTCGGCTAGGAAGCCGTTTTAGCAAAACCTGAAGAGGAGGAGTACCGCGTGTAATACCCCACCAACAATCAAGACCCAATGAAGTGCCTTTTACACTTCACACTAACAGTTCCCTCACAAACTCGTCAACCCACACTCAACCAAGACACCAAAAAAAAAGAAAACGTGTGGCCAGCTCATGATTTTCGTTCACATGTTCGTCTGTCCACTGAGTTCAAACCAAGTCTAGAGAATGCCCACTGTTTAAAAGCGCTACTTTGGGTACGAAAAAGAGTCTGACCGCTCATAGTATATATGAGGCGATTGACAGGCCTCAAGGCACGACCCACCCTAGACCTTGCTATATGTGATTCACGTGCAGTAGCCAACGAGTCCTCTTGCAGGCTTGAAGCCACCGATACAGCATCCAGTGTTGGTGACACATCCAAATGTTCAACCATCACACTATCAACATCATGCCCATGTGACAGAGAAACTCCTCTTCCCTCATCCACATCGTCATCCCTATCATAGCAACTTGTTGATCCCTCGGGATGCAGTTCCTCACCAACCAATCCGTTCGCGTCATCAGAATGCCCAAAGTGAACAGAGGAAGTGGCACCACCATCATCAGGTGAATAGTCGTCATCATCCTGAGTACATGACTGCCCGTCACTGTCGGACAGATCACCAAAGGATTCTCCAGCTTCACCTACTTCACCTGAGAATGGCAAGAAGTTCACCCCGAGCAAAAGATTGCGGTGGACCACTCTCATCTTGCCAGTCACAGGGTTTACAATCTTGAAGATGTGAGTACGTGGGTTACGGTCGATGACTGAGTATACAGTACTCTCCCACCTGTCAGCCAGCTTACGACGACCACGCTCAGCCTTGTTTGCCACCAATACACGGTCGCCAATCTCAATTTCAGATCCCTTGACCCTTCTGTTATAAACATCAGCCTGATGCTTCTGTTCTTTTGAAGCATGGGCTTCGGCAAGGGACATAGCCGTTTTCAAATCATCCTGCAGAGACTCAATGTATTTTGAGTAGGAGATGTCATCACGATCCCTAAGAACACTCTTGAACACAACATCAACAGGAATGCGCGGGACTCGGCCAAACATAACGTAAAATGGCGGAAATTTAGTCGTTTCGTGTGCTGTACAGTTGTACATAAATGTCAGAGTATGGAGCATCTGAGGCCACTGATGTTTCGGTCGCGCAGGAAGAGTTCTGATCATATCACCCAAAGTACGGTTAAACCGCTCGGTTGCCCCATTACCCATTGGGTGGTAAGCTGTGGTGTGGGACTTACTAACACCCAAGAGCTGCAAAAGATGACTGATCAGCTCGCTCTCAAAATTAGCCCCCTGATCAGAATGCACACGCTCTGGGAAGCCGTAGTAACAAAAATAATTGTCCCACAACTTCTTAGCAACAGATTTGGCCGTTTGATCTGGACAATGAAAAGCGTGAGCCAGTTTCGTAAAGTGATCAG
>CM067492.1:30312460-30332022 GCA_034552555.1 Semaprochilodus insignis | reverse complement strand
TTACCAAACTGACTCGCCCCGCTGTATGGGCTGTCCGGATTAGACGCGTGATATTTGATGTACAGCACAGGGACGAAGGAGAAGCCATAGAAGATTCCAGCTACTACAGCGAGTCCCGACCCACTGGCAAACACAAACATTACAGAAGGAACATTATCAGTTCACTCGGCACAAACGAAGAACAGCTCATGTCAAGAAGATAAAATAAGATTAGATAGTCCTTTATTAATCCTGCAGTGGGGAAATTTACAATGTTACAGCAGCACAGAGGACAGAACAGAAGTGTCTGGAAATATACAAATAATAAATAAGATCTATATATACAAAAATACAGAAAATATAAACAAAATACTAAAAATTTAAATCCAGAGGACTAAGATCAGAGGAAAGATCAGAGGACTGAGATCAGAGGAAACATTGCACATGGTGATGGTAAACAGATTATGCTCAAGATTAAGTATTGCACATAGTAGCGCACTAGAGCAGTAATAAATAGAGTAAGCAGTTTTATTGCACATAGTAGAAATAGACTACTGTAGAAATAGACTACTGTAGAAACAGACTACTGAGGGCGGTGGCTGTTATACAGTCTGACAGTGGCCAGAAGGAAGGATCTGCGGTACCTCTCCTTCACACACCGCGGGGGCAGCAGCCGGGCACTGAAGGAGCTGCCCAGTGCTTTCAGAGAGTGGTACATGGGGTGGGACAGGTTCTTCAACATGTGTTTAAACTTAGTCCTCATTCTCCTGTCTCCCACCACCTCCACTGGGTCAAGATGTGTTCATAGTAGCGTTTAGGTTTTATATGTTGATGGAAGGAAGCCCACAGGAAAGAAGAGAGAGAGGAGAGGAGAGAGCCAACCTCTCTCTGGAAGAGTCCGACGTGCAGCGTTCAAAGCACCACTGTTTCCCGACGTTACTCCAGCCTGGCCATTTCCGGCTGAGCCCACAATTTAAGATCCCAGTGATTGGCGCCCCCATGTGGTCCAATGTGAAAATCAGTATCTGCCCCTAGACAATAACTTTCCCTACCAATGGACAAAACTCAGGCTTTAAGATGGCTGCTGTTTTCACCATGTACTTTTGCGGTGGTTATGAAGGACAGCAGTATATACAACCTCAAATCACATAAGGAAGACTTTTGGGACGAGAAATTTTGGCAAATTAGGCCAACAGACTAACACTAGTTGGTTGTCCACAAACTTCCATTACTTGTTAGCCTTGGTGTCCTGGAAGTTTCATTCCTTGGCACTAAACACATCTCGGCTAACTGACTATATTTGGGGCAAAGGAAATATTTTGGCTGAAACTGGCACTGATGCTGCATCCAGGTGCTCATGGGAAGGTTGTATATGCCAGATGGTTAACTCGTATACTGCGAATTAATTCCATTTAGGTGTTTGTTTAGCTCACGGGGAAAAAAAGCATTCAACAGTAGGTATATACACGTTTTCACAGCTCAACATGTTTCACTCATGGAAAAAGTGAAAGGTTGCTTGTGCATCACCTAGAATCCAGATTTTACCACTTGTACAGCTTTGTTGGCAATTCGAGTATAATTTACAAATGGAAAAACTGACGTTTCCAGCACCAGTCAAAAGCAGTGTAAACGCTAGCTACACAAGCTTCTGTTTCTACTGTTTAGCTGCATTAGCCTCAAAGCTCCAGTTTAATGCTAAAGAAGCTAATTCAGACACTAAACATGTCTTTGCCAGTTGACTACATTTGAGGTAAGGAGAAGATTGATGTTTGGCCAAAGCTGGTGAATACAGGCTCTTATTACATGCTCAATGACTGCATAATCAAATACATTTGAATCAGTGGGGAAGTCAATCAATCAATCAATCAATCAGTTTTCTTGTTTATACTACCCTCATCACTGCCATTAGAATACACCTGCTGTTGTTGGTAGTTTATATACATACACAAGCCGTTTGGCGAGCGGTGGTAACATGTCCACCCAGGAGTCATCTGTTGAGCTCTGAGGGGACGAGCTTTCACTCTGAAACAGAGAATCCAGAAAGGGTCATCCTAAACAGTATCTAATAACATGTTTGATTAAAGCCAGAGAGAAAGCAGTATCATAGTTGTCAGAACAAAACCTTCCATCTCCTTTCTTGCCAGATTTTGAAAAGCTGGCTGCCCTTTACACTCTCTGAACCATTCTTGAAGAACAAAAACAGAGACAGTCCAAAAATGCTCGGAATAAAGTATAGTTACATCAACTTACTCCTGAACACCAAGTTCCCTATAAAGGTACTATCTTAGAGATGGAAGGCTTGGATCAGACAGGAACAGCACATGAATAAACATGACACATACATTGTCTATTAGTAGCGGTGTTTCCTCAGACGTGGTGGGTCTCTGAACATCAGTCTTCACAAAGAAAAACACGATGGCACTGTGTAGACAAGACAAACACATCATTTCCACACTCAAAACAACCTGGGCTCTGAGGTGAGAGCAGAACATTAAGCCATCCTCTTTCAAGTGACCACACAGTCATAGCTTTCAGGTCAGATTCTGGTTATGCATGTACTTCTTTATTTTTGACTACTGAAACATGGTTAAAACTACAGATATCCGCTGTGGGCCCATTTAGATCATGCGTGTCTAGGCCTTTCTCCATTACACTGAATGTGCTGTTTACATGCATGGATACTGAAGAGCAAGTTGGATGCAACCTTTTTTTTTGGCAAAGATAATTTCAAAATCATGGAACATAAGATTAACAGTACTTGCAATGCATCCTCTTGTAACCCTTGCCAGGTTGTATGCACCAGAAAACATGCTGGTTTCTGTTTCAGTGCTTTTAACACTGACGCCCGTATCATAGCTCATAAAGCAGATCAGGCTGAATAGGGACTGTAAGAACTGTGGAACGATCCGTAGGCTTTTTCCCCTCTGCAGAGCTTAAATATCTGATAACCGGAGTACCGTGTACCGCACTTGAGTAATCAAATTGAAAGAAACGCCAACTAGCCAATAAACTCAAAGAACAGTGCGTGGTGTAAACGTCACTTCATGCTGTGATTTTAGAGTCACTTTATGTGAAAGTACGGGTCTACATCATCTAGAAGATTAAAATTTAAACCCTTAATTTCACCAAGCATGTATTTGCTTTCAGCACTGCTCTGGAAGTGTTTTGTTGCCATCTTGTGGTTGCTGTGTTAAATGTGGTTTGCTTATTTTCAGTCCCGTGGTCTGTCTTTACACCTCCCCAGACTGAGGAGCCCAAAAGAAATCAGTTTACTGGCAAAACCTGATTACAGAGCTAAAATCCGGCTCTCTATTGGATTTCTAGGTCTAAAACTGATCTAATAAATTGAAGCGTGCCATTTACATAATCAAAATAAGCTGCAGACCGCCAAGTGTTCTGATTACTAAGTGCATGTAACACTACAAGAACACTGTGGTGAAAGCAGCAGACATTCCATGTTTCCAGCAGTCACACTTAAATTGTAAGCTTGTCTTCAACAACATACAAACTGAGCTAAATGAAGGCTTCCAAGTAGGTCTTGCACTGCAAAACCACAAAACCTGACAGAACCATAATACACACAGCACTTTCTACTATCAAAACACCACCTGACTAGGTTTGAAACCCCAACTTCCCTTTACAGAGAAGAGCCCAGTGTTTCCTATTGTGTTTAATGATGCCCTGAAATTAATATTCAACCCAAAAATGAAACTTTGGTAGTCCCAATGGTTCCTGCTGAAAGCTGAAATCCAGAGGCCCATTGCATCAACATCAGAAAACAGTTTATTTATACAATGTACTTATGTATTTATTTATACATGTATTTATTGTGTAAGCACAGGGACATGGCTATGGAACTGAACGCCCTCATCCACCAGTCGAAGGTTTGCCAAACTAGCTTCATCATTTAGAGAAGAAAGAGCCATGAATGTAACAAAGGATCTAACAAGCGCACATTAGCAGTGACCTCCAAAACCAGAAGATACTAGAAGCTATTTGTGCAGATGATATGATATGATATCGACATACGTGCATGCATAAACAAGACCCTGCTGGTGTGGGCTATGATGACTTGCAGACACCCTGTGTTCCAAGCAAATGGGAAAGCAATCATAGGCCAGTTGAGAACATAATTAGAGCCGTCATGATCAAACTTGTGTTACATGCTTACTGGGATGGGTTAATAAGTCATTTCCAGTCTAAACTCAGCCCTTGAGGTTGTCCAGGGTAATTCTCAGTTGGGGACAATAACACAAATGCATGTGCGAGTACGTGTGCGTGTGCATTACCTAAGCAAACACAGGCCAGCTCCACTGTAGTTGAGGGTCGGATTAGCAACGGTTTCAGCCTCGATGCCAAACCAGCCAAACCTGAGAAGAGAGTAAGAAGCGATTTGATTGGGGCTCATCGACATCAACATCTATCTTATCAGCATGAATATAAAAGGGTCAAAGTGCTGAAGGTGTAAATGGCCAATGTATCAATTGAAACTCCACTAAACGATTAAACACATGCGCTTACGTTTATCACATGCGTTTATCACAGACAACATCGCCTTTGAGGTCAGAGCTTACCGTGAGCTGGCCCAGCCCATAAGAAGATTGAAAGAAGCCCATATGAGAAGGCCCAGCCCCAGACCAATGGTCTTCACTATCGGAACCACTGTGATGTTACCTGGAGGGTTAAATAAATAAATAAACTTTACAAGGCCATCCTGAGTTCATTCGGCATCAGTGCCATCATTGGTGCTAACCTCGTAACGCGATTACGACTGATTAAGAAGTGATTTACTGCATCACAACACGTGACAATTACGATCTATAAAGCAGTGTTTGCAAACAAGACGCCACCTGAATGTGTTTGATGATGCGTCTTATCTTTATGAACACCAAAGTTTGTGTTGCAGTCACCGTGTGTGTTTACATGTACTTGATAATCTGATTATAGGAATTCTGCTTTCTGATCATTCAAGTGGCATATTCCAGAATTCTTAGATCGGATTAAGGCCAAGCAATCTGATAAAGAGAGCTGGATTTGAGCTCTGGAATCTTTTTAAGCACACATGCCCTCTTACTCTGATTTCTTTCCACTTCTCAGTCTGTGCATGTGTGAAAATAGACTGTGGAGCCGAAAAATAAGCAAGCAGTGTTTCACATGGCAACCACAAGATGGCAACAACCCAACTAAAGGTTTGGCAAAGTGAAGGATGTAAATAGTCTCCGTCTTCTAGATGGCGTAGGTTCATATTTTCGGATGAAGTGACTCCTTTGAGGTTTCCATTTTCTGCAAGTTTTAGCCACCTGTAAAGCAGAAATCCTATTGCTGCCTGACTCACGTAGACCCGGAATTATCCCCCCTAGTGCATATAAAGACGTTGAACGAAGTCCTGAGACAATTTGATATTCTGCAGTTATCCGATTATTGAATACATGTAAAACGCACTCGGTATGTCTAGTAGAGGAACGATGTTTAGCTCACATTCAGAACCTAAACGTTTGGATTAGAGTGTATAGCTCAGTGCTTTCCAACATTATGCCTATACAAATCATTCAACATATAGAAGTCAAAACACACTCTGCTGAAAACTAAAAGACAGGTTGGTATATGTATTACCTAATATTACATGTAAATGTATTGTTTTTCCTTCCCATTTGATATTAAAACAAAAGATTATGGTGTATTAGTAAATAAACAAGCTTTTAAATGTAGTTCTACACCTTACATAAAGTGAGACAATNCTAGATGGCGTAGGTTCATATTTTCGGATGAAGTGACTCCTTTGAGGTTTCCATTTTCTGCAAGTTTTAGCCACCTGTAAAGCAGAAATCCTATTGCTGCCTGACTCACGTAGACCCGGAATTATCCCCCCTAGTGCATATAAAGACGTTGAACGAAGTCCTGAGACAATTTGATATTCTGCAGTTATCCGATTATTGAATACATGTAAAACGCACTCGGTATGTCTAGTAGAGGAACGATGTTTAGCTCACATTCAGAACCTAAACGTTTGGATTAGAGTGTATAGCTCAGTGCTTTCCAACATTATGCCTATACAAATCATTCAACATATAGAAGTCAAAACACACTCTGCTGAAAACTAAAAGACAGGTTGGTATATGTATTACCTAATATTACATGTAAATGTATTGTTTTTCCTTCCCATTTGATATTAAAACAAAAGATTATGGTGTATTAGTAAATAAACAAGCTTTTAAATGTAGTTCTACACCTTACATAAAGTGAGACAATCCAGTTTGACTGCATCTCTTTACAGTTTCCACCTCAGTCACATGCAAGTGGTGGCAAAAAACAAAAACAAGAGCAGCTTGTGTTTTGAAGGAAGCAACACGTGTGTGGTGCAGCCGATGTGGGCAAAGACTCTTGACTGAAATGGCAGCTTTCCTGTTCCGTTATCAGCTGTTATTGACTAATATTTAAAGCCTGTAAAACGTTTTCTGGGTCAGCTTTAATATTTCACAATGTATCAAAGTATATTTAGATCTTCACTGCTGATACACTGGAGTAATAATTTACCTGTAGCCCAAATCGCTCCTCCCAGCATTGCCAGAGGCCAGAATTTTGGGCTCTTCAAGATGATATTGACCACCAGAGACACGGTCCATATAGCAGCACACAAAACCCACTGAAAGAACAAGCCTGAAACAGACAGACGGACGGACGGACAAGTTGGGAAACGGACTCCAGCATTGATGTTACATAAACACATGTAAACCATATGTATAAACATTGTGTCTCTTGTTTCAAAGACATCAGTATCAGTTTGTTGGTCATGTGGTTGAAGTGGTTTCATGGCTCACCATCCCCGGTGTCGATCTTCTTGACTGGGACGAAGTTGCTCCCATAGAAAACGACGGACACAGCACAGGACACGAAGCCGTAGGTCAGCTCAGTGGAGTTGGTGCTGTTAGAGGCTCCGAGGAGGCGGGGAATATCTACCAGCGATTCCATCTCTGCAGATGTTCATGGGAGACAACGTACTTAGTACCACATTTACCCCCCATTTCACCCTAAAAAAAATATTTGCCTAGTGCAATACCTCTTTATATTGACAGAATATATGATATATACATGGTTCTATATAGCACCTATTTGAAAATGGTTCTATGTAGCCCCCAAAAATGCTTCGGCTATTGATAAAGTCAAGCTTCACACTTGGTACTTCAAGGGTTCGTTAGTAAAAAGATAATAAATGGCTCTATATAAAACCATAAACACTCGAAGAAGGGTTCTCTGCATTGTGAAAGGGTTCTTCAAACTGATGCAGAATGCCATAAATGGTTCTATATAGCACTTGTTTGAAGGAAGCACAAAAAAATGCAATCTGGCAAGAGGTACCCTGAAGAAAAAGGATTCCTCAAGAGTTCATTAGCAAAGGAAACGACTCGATACAGAACCATGAGCATTCAAAGAGTCCTTCACATGAGTAAAGGGTTCTCTGCATTGTGAAAGGGTTCTTCAGGTTGGTGAAAACTGTGCTTAAGATGGTTCTTTATGGAACCTTTTTGAAAAGCACTCTGCTACTGTCATGATATTAAGCTTGTCACAATAGTAGAACCCTTTTTTTGGTACTACATAGAACCAGACACAACACATTCCCCAAAAAACTGATGGAAAATTTCACCATGCAAAGAACCATCGTAAGCTCGCAAACGGTTCTATACAGACACCATGGTCCACTGCCCATCTTTACGTGTATACAGGGAAGCTCTTCCCATCAGACCACTGGGAATAACTTTGTTTACATCTCAACGACTGAATTATGCGGAGAAACCGGGGTAATTATTACTTAAGTTTTCCAAGAACAACAAATCACTGGTGTAAGTCTTTCTGCAGGAGTTAATCTGCTGGCTGCCCCAAATACACTACAATACTACCATCTTACCTTTATCCAGGCAACCAGGTCACTCTCGCAACAGACCAGCAGCGACACAGAGACTCAGCCAAATCAAACACCAGCGACTTTCTGCTCGGCGAACTCACATTACAGCTTTTACAGCGTGTTCCAGGAAGCAAAGGGCAGAATAATAGAAGCAGAGAGCGCAGAGAACAGCTCTAATTCATCCCTCCATACAGAACTTCCGTGTTTGCAGCTGGAAGTGACTGTCAGCTGACACCTCATTCACGTGACTCTTATACCTCATGAGGAGCGGAGAGCGCATGCGCGAAGAGACAGCCCGCCGCTTCTACACAGGCTGCGTCCTAAATCACATACTACCGCACTACATAAGCTGTGTCCCAATTTGGCCGTCCCATTTTGAAGGTCCCTTTAAAGAAATGAAGGAAGTAAGAAAGGAAGTCACCATCACCAATGGACCTTTCTCATACTTCCGCGTTCGTTAATGCGGAAGTGTAAATAGTAGCGTAAAACTGTTTCCGGTCGTGTTGTAAACAATGACTGCAGCTACTGCCCGTTCCTAAATAGACCAGTGATGAAAGTGTCATGTGTCACTTTTAATAAGGCATCCGGTCAAAAACGAGAGATTAAAAGATATACATTAATTAAAGATACACCTGATATTACCTGGCGTATACCAATCTGGACATTATCAGTTGGGTTTGCTATAAACCCAGAGAATCAGAACCCTGAGCACCACAGCGAGAGAGTACTTAGCTTTAATGTATAAATATGATCAGGGCGCTAACGCTGCTAATGTTTACATGGTCTAAGATGGAGAAATTAAACCTGCTGAACTTCTTCCATTCCAACGTTTAGGCTAGCTGTTAGCTACTCTCAGCTATTTCACTCTAAAACTGAACCTCTAAAGCGAGTTCATCTTTTATTAATCTTCAGACCTGTATATTTTAATGTTCTGAGGTTCATTCTGGTGAAAACATACCCCACTACAATCACTACACACACGTTTATACTCAGAGTTGGCTGAGTTTTGCCCCGCAGTGTTACCCGCTGCCATTTTCTCTGGCTGAAGCAGGCTGAGAGCTGGTGAGGCCGTGGTGCACGATGGGATGCAGTACACCATGAAGCTGGCTCCCCCTGTATACTAGAAACTCAGATTGGAGTAGAACACCATCCGGGGATCTTCAGTGCCCTACAGACTTTCAGTTTGGTCACATACTACATACTACTTTTAGGCAGATTTAGTATGTGAGTAGAATGTAGTATGTCATTTCAAATACAGCCTCAGGTTCTTTAGTCTGTCCGTTTAAGGATGTGAGGTGATGTGGTGTTGAACATACAGCTCTGCTCTGCTCCTTCTCCGGTTTGCAAAACCTGTCGCAAGCAGATTCCTCACGGATCAGACTAAAGAAACTGAGGCTCACGGATCAGGCATACACTCCGCCATCTGAACGTACCTGAACGCGTTCACAGATGCAGTTTCAAACATGTTATTTCGTGTGAGATGCGCTGAACAAACGTCTCCTACAGTGCACTGCAGACGTACAGCTCATTCAAATTTCCAAACTTTTTTCGTAGCCCGCTTCGTCCATATTGGAGCGACTTTCAGACGTGTTAACTGCCCTCTTGTTGGCTGTGCTGAAGCCCAGTTAGGATTTTAAACAGTGCAGCCGGATGTTCGATAATGCTACTATTCACAGCTGGATGTGATGACGGCAGCTGTGTGAAAGGTCTATAGAGAAGGTCATTAGTGGAGGGTGTGTTGGGTAGTGGTATGTGGTTTAGGACGCAGCTTAAATAACAAGTCAGTTATCTTCCACTAACACTGAGCTCCCTGTAGAACTGCACTGGAACCGCTTAGCACATCAGCCCAGGAGTTTATTAGTCCTCACTTCTGAACATCATTTTGGTCTAAACACTCCAAAGTGAGACAGTAAAGCAGTCCAGACCTGAAACAGAGCAAAATAAAAGAAAAACACTTATATGAAGGAGTAAAACTGACCCAAGGGAACAAGGTAGTTATCAAAACAGACTTTATTAAAGTGCAGTACACTTTGCAGTAAGGTAACCAGACTTCTGTAATGAAAACCAATATATCATTAAAATCTGCAATGTTATCATGTATGAAATAAAAACGGGGGACAGTTCCAGTTTGATGTGTACTGGCTATTGAAACTGTTGTACTGTGCTAAACAATGATCAAGACCAACTGATAAAACTGGATACTAACTAAGTACAGGTGAGAGAAGCTATAAACTATTGAACACTCAGTATAGAAAATGGGAAAACTACAATACATTCGAGTGCAGTTTATTATTTATGTACACACTACCAGTCAAAAGCTTAGACACGGCTACTCATAGCAGGTTCTCCGTATGTTTATCTTAATGTTTTGCTTTAGAATAAAAGTGAAGACATCGAACTATAAAATAGCACCCATGGAATTATTCAGTCCACCTTAAACAACCTCCAGAATGGAACTTTACAGAAGGATGAAACAGCTTTCTTAACCTGCAGTGGAGGCTGATATAACAAGGTTCATTTCTAAGCAGTTGTGGGAATATTCACTAAACTGAAAGTAGAACTAGAGCTTTTAAACTGCACTTAAAAAATAACTGAATATTGAGGAGGAGATATGGCAGAAACATAATACTGTGATCCATCAAGAGTATACGCGGTATATCGAGATATTCTCATCAGGTGGAACTGCTAAGTTTGAGCCTGCAGAGTAGATCACTAAACACATCCATTTAGTTGTCTGTGTCTAAACTTTTGACTGGTAGTGTATGTTCACGGAGGGAGAGAGGGAGAGAGGGAGAGAGAGAGAGAGAGAGAGAGAGAAAGGCGCTGGTGCCAGAGGAGCGTTAGGGTGACTGAGACTGACGTTAGTGTTACTCTGAGTAGCATGCACAGGAATAAATCACAACAGTCCAATAAACTTTCACCACAATTTCAGTGTGTTTTCAGTTGTTGTAACACCCATAATACATATTAATATTAAATATTATGGCAGTAAAAAAGAGACTTGTGGCTATAGAAAAAAGACCCTTGTCTACAGCCCAATAGCCAGACCCTAAAGCTAAGTCTATAGACCTACTTGACGTATTAAGTGGTGCAATTTTTGGATCTCTCGATTCAAAATGAATGAGTTTGAAGGGAGATTTGCTTAGTAGGTTTGCCTTAACAGACACAAACCTCAACTGAAGCGAACATATTAGAGTAGCTAGCGCTCATACCTCATACACACCTGTAGAGGTGAATCTGCTAAACAAATCTCCCTTCGAATTCATTCATTTTGAAAGAAGCAGAAAAGTGTAAACCTACTAACGTGTTTGTTTCAGTCAGCAGAATCTTCTTTGACATTCTGCTGCAAAGGTGTAACTCAACATTTAGGAATTTCACAGGGCATTTTCATACTCGATCTGAAAATGAGTCATAATCTCGAGAACACAACTTTTATCATGAGATCACAAGAAAAATAAACGGTGATCTTGAGAAAACAACTTTTGTTGTCTTGAGGTCACAATTTAACAACTAACCTTATCTTGAGGTCACAAGACAATTAAGTCACGATCTGGAGAAAACAACTCTTGTTATCTTGAGATCACAAGTTAATAACTTATCTTGAGGTCACAAGACAATTAAATTGTGATCTTTAAAAAAATGAAAAAAATGATAACTACCTTGGGTCCTCTCTGGACTTCCGTAGGACACTGCAATTCAATACAATCTTATCCTGACTGAAACATTCTTATCCTGATATGAAGCGTGGAGTCTCTCCCAGGATGACAAAGCCCACATCCGTAGGGCACGAGGGGTCTCTGAGTATAACACATGTAAAACACATGCTGTGGTTATTAGACAGCGGCCTCTATTTCCATCATCAAAACACTAACTGAAAGAATACCTTTCGGAAGAATGATGTTCCACCCCTCCAGCACACTTGTGTTCTGGCAGCTTGCGGTGGCCCAACATCTCACTAAAGACATTTCATGTTGTTTATCTAATAATGGGTCACTTCCCTGTGAAGTCCTTCACTGTAATACTAATCTGTGCCACTAGAGGCCACTGCTGCCCTCATTCTCATTAATGGAACAACACCACACATTCCCTGATCTCCCATGAATTTTTCAACATTCCATCTTTTGAGCAGTAGACAAAGTGTTCTCAGGCTAAACCACTGCAGCTGAGGAACTCTCACATCCAGTGGCACAACAAGGCAGCAACCAGGCCCCCTAACATCTACATTAGACTTTACTATATGCAATTTCACACCCGTGACTCATGGCTAGCTACGACCGCTTAATCACGACTTCAACTGTAGCCTATATTACAACATCATCTTGGTGGCAACATCCATTATGCACTGAAGGTCATTTATTTATGAGGGAACATTCTTGTGTTATTATTCTGCACTAACTATAAAACATGCAAGGACTTCTTCATAATGCTGGTGCTCGGAATGGCAGAATATCCCATAACAGCGTCTCCGTTTATGATGACTGTTTGAATAAATGAATACATAATCAGCAGGAGGACAAGCACTTGCCTTCATTAGGCATGACTTTGTTGTTCTTGAGTGTTGCTTCAGTGTTGGATGGAGGACAGTTAGAGGGCTTCTCTCCCACTTTAATGGTTTATTGATCAGCTGCTTTAACTCTGCGGTTATGCCGAAGGGTAGTAGGGAACAGTCAGGTGACATCTGGAACCCAAATAAAAAACAGTCCTGTAGTCTACCTGTACTGCGTGGTTTAGTGTTCTTCCCACTCTGACACACCTGGTTCTGCCCAAGAAGGATTTGATCATTGGCTAATGGTGTAACTCAGGAGCTGGGAAAACAATAAGGAACTGTAAGGCATATTAATATCCATAAAAATGGACCAAATTATCTTGTATAGCGAAAAACAGTAGCAGCAGTTCTCCATACGTATGAATTCCGTCTATTACATTAGTTTCATAGGTCGAAACTGGAATAAAATCCCTCTCTGTAGATGCAATCAACTCACAGCTGACCAAGATATACATAAAGCAAAGCGGACTCGGTAACTGTCAACCTATCTATAAGAGGTGAGTACCAGAACATTGTGTTTCAGGGTGAGGCTGCTACACCCTTATCCAAAATGCATCCCTTATTCTATGCACATACACATAGACACATTCATCCACCCCCTCTCCCAGCCCCCTGAACTTTTAGAACTTCTACTGGCAAGCAAGACTCCTGTCTTCTTATTCAGGGCAGCTTTCCGAGCTGTTAAGAGGGACAACTGGGACACCTGGGCGAACTAGGCTTCGTAGGCTGAGAATCAACTATGCAAAAATTGCAACAGTGGTTCAGCTCAGTAATACTGGGATGTCTTGCTGGCACAGCCCTCTTCAGGTCCTACTACAGCATCTCCATAGGGTTAAGGTCAAGACTCTGACTTAGCCAAGTTAAGCTGATTTACTTGTGTGTTTTGGGTCATTGTCTTGCTGCATCACCCACTGGCTCTTCAGCTAGAAGTCATGGACTGTTGCTCGTACATTCTCCTGGGGAAGGTTCTTCAATTTAGACCAGTAGAACCCTCTTTGGTGCTATAAAGATCCACGCCATATAAAAACATATATCATTGTCATTAATTCCATTCAGGCATGCAAATGGTTCTCTGAGTGTTCATGGTTCTATACAGAACAAGTGTCTTTACCAACAAACCCTTTCTCAAGTGAGTATCAGTATTTATGGCCATTGCTATAGAAGTGAATTTTAGGCCATAGAACAAACAACTCTGGAAAACACGTGACGATTAATATCATGGTACAGAAACAGTTTTCAGAGTGAAACATCATGGATTTCCGCCTGTCTGCTATGGAAATGTACAGCCGACATAGCTACGGGAATACAAGATTACCGAAACCATGTTCTTCTGCTTGAATCTATGTCACATTTTCCGCTGCCTTAGGCATGTGCCCCGCTTCTCTCTATGGACTCAAATGGTTGTACAGAACAGCACAACGCAGAAACCCGGATTTAACTGTCTAATTGGCCTTTTGCTGGGTCTTAATTAGTTGAGACATGTGGCACAGCGCCCTGATTGGCCAGATACGTTAAAACCAGTCTGTGATTGGCTGGTTATTTTATCAAGGAAGTGAGCACAGCAAGAGGAAACTTGACTGCTGAGTTGCAGCTGCCATGCCAGTCTGTTTGCCCAGGGGCTTCACTCTGAGTGAGGGTACGTATCCTCAAGGAGAATGAAGAATAAAATGAATAACATGTAGCAGGCTCATTTACTCCTAAGCACGAAAGCACACAGCGTAAATACACTGTGATGTTTTGAATGAACATGATGGTTTTGTGCGTGTATGTGGGAGGACGGTCTTCTCCTGAACTATGCGTCCTCAGCATGCACCCTACAGAGCCACATCTGCTGTTTTACCATGAGAAGCCAGAAATGGCTTAGAGCGATTTGAGTTCAGAACATCAACATGCTCCTCTCCGAGGTTCTACAAAGCGTTAATGCTGAGGACGGAGAAGACGAAATGAGTCAAAAAGGAGAAGTCTGTCCCAAAGAGTTTGTGCCTAGTGAGCTGATCGTGTGTCTGTGTGGCCATTCCAACGCCTGCTCTGCATCGGTGATTAGTGGGATGCTGCCAAAATGCAAATAGGCCAACTCATAAAAAAATCTAATCTGGTTGGCAACAGAAGCACAATAAGGGTTCGCCTCTAGTTCCCTAAAGTCCAGAGCACACCGACCACAGGAACACCAACCAACACAAACAGATATGTTTGGCTGCTGTGCCATATTTGTGTCGGAATCCACAATGTTCTCTTCTACCATTCACTGGAATCTACCCTGAGAGTTTCATAAAGGGACCCTCAGGAATCATTATGTGACTCTACAGTAATAATAATATATATATATATATATATATATATATATATTTTTTTTTTTTTAGATAAGACCAAATATCAAGCACAACTACTCTGGAGCCCAAAGCCCACAGACCCAACATTCATCATATTGTCAGTTGGTTTCATACTGTTGCAAACCAATACAAACCAAGAGCCAAAGGAACGAGTGCGAATGGAGGGAGAGCATTCTAGGACAGCATGAATAGCAGAAGGTTCAAGAACAACGTAAATGCGTCCGAACATTAAAAAAAAACAAGGTGGGATGAAGGAGAAGTTTCTAAAACAGCACAGATGTTGAACGCTCTAGAACAGTGGTACTGAGCAGACACACTCTAGACAGAGAATGACTTAAGGAGAACATTCTACAGTATGAAGGAGAGCAATCGAGAACAACCTGAATGTACAGGAACATTTCTGAAGTGTGAGTAAGAGACATAGTAGCCTTAAGTCTGTAAGAGGCTCTTCCAGCTAACGTTTTGCCCAGAGAGACAAACCACTGACCTGGCATGGTCCTCGAGTTGGGTAGGCTTGGACTATTAAGTACTGCCTAGCTGAAGTTAGGGAAGTAGGTGCTGTCTAACGAGGGCCAGCTGATGCTAATGCACTGTAGTTTGGGGTTTGGGGAGAGGTCACACTAAGAATCGCTTCCTTGCATCATCAAATTCTGATTTAAGCAAAAAAAATCATTCATTCATTCGTCTTCTGAGCCGCTTATACTTCTGGTTCGCAGAGGGATGCTGGAGCCTTTCGCTCACAGGGAGGAAGGCAGGAAACACCCTGGACAGGCCGCCAATCCGTCCCAGGGGCAGACATATACATTCACACACTCGCACCTAGGGGGCTAATTTTGCATCTCCAATTCACCTGACCGCATGTCTTCGGACTGTGGTAGGAAACCGGAGCACCTGGAGAAAAAACCACACAGACACAGGGAGAACATGCCAACTCCACACCTTCTTGCTGTGAGGCGACAGCACTACTCACTGTGCCACTGTGCTGCCCTCAGAACATCCTAAACACCGAATGATGAAAAACTGTTTAACATGAACTCCACAATTCAGTGTTACATAATTCAATCTTGTCACATTTACAGCAGTTGCTTTCTAAAATGTTTAATGTGTTTACAAAGAAATCTCTGAATTTCCTTTACACGGACTTGATAAGTCCGACCAGGGGAACATTCTAGAACAACCTGAATAGGGCAGAACTGTTATTGAGACAAAACATTCTAGAACCGTGTGAAAGTAGGAGAAGGTACCACATATATTTGGAGTCAACTGAGAATTCTAGGTGCACTTATTGTTTGGGTTTGTTGGAGAACGTTGGGTCAGGATTAGAACTGGGCAATATTGGCTATTTATCGTTATCGTGATAAACATGCTCATTAGTATCATGATATTACACTCTGCCCTCAGAACGTCGTGGACACAAAATGATGGAAAACTACCACATTCTGCCATATTGCCCACCTCTCGTCAGGGTGTTCTGGCCTTTCAAATTCTGAGGGTACTGTATCTGCAATAAAGCAGCCTTCACCTAGCATCTTTCTCCTTCGGCCAAGCCCCTACTTCCTTGTTTCTGTAGAGGAGAAGAAAGACAATACTGACCAGTACTTTCTCAGCCTCTGTTTATTCCAAAAATCCAAAAAATAAAGCAGTCGATCCACATTCCAGATACAAAAAACCCCTCCGCCTCAGCTCTGCCGACTCTCCAAATGAAAATCTAGTGGTGATTCAAGTCCGTTTGTATGTGTATGTGCGTGAGTGTGTGTGTGTGTGTGTGTGTGTGTATGTGTATATATGCTTGTGGATTGGCATCAAGGAAGTCTTCACGCCCGCCATCTCTCAAACTTGAACCAACCTCGAACCATCCTCCGTGTGTACCGTGTGAATGTGTTCATACAATTAAGAGATTTAAGTTATACACATGGATGGCCTCTGCTCGTATATACAATACATATACATATAAAACTAATGGACAAGATTGCAAGTTACACAGCATGGCATAGAAAAAGGGTGCTCGGCATAGAGTTTCAATAGAATTATCCTTAATAATTATCAATATAATATTATCTGCAATTATATTCTCTTTCTCTTACTTTTGACTATGGAAGTTCTATTTATCTAAAGTCAGTGGCATCATCATCATCATCATCATCATCATCATCATCGCTTTAAAAACAAAAGATTCAACTAAAGGTTCTCATGCGTTTCACAGTTAAGACTGCATATAGTAGTGCACATCATTTCATGTACATGTTGAATGACACAAAGGAGAAAAGAAAGAAACGTCCCATAAATGAGGTTTAGAAAAGAGAAACGTCACACGTGAGGCATCGTTATTGAGTCCACGCAAACTTGCCAGAAGTATTTTGGCACAGGTCACTATTTGGCATTTAAAAATACTGCCCAGGTTCGGGGGGTGGTAATAAGGTCTACGATATTAATATATTCATATTTTTTTTCTCTCTCTCTCTTTTTTTTTTTTTGATGAAGCCCCCACAAAAGGAGAACTGTAAAAGTCTCAGTAGTGGAAGTGTTTTTCATTTCAGTCTGTTTTTTTTTTTCCGTTTTCTTTTCTTGGTATTCTTGACGACGGTACTATAAAACTACGGCTTGCATCGTCCATAGGCTAGACAAACAGGATCCGAACACGATCCGAAAAACGGAACCCAACGGAGAAAAAGAACAACAAACTTCCAACGAAATGAACAGCACGTTTCAACAAATCAAACTTGCGTTTCTGAAGAAGAATAAGAAGCAGAAGAACAAAAATCAAAACAAGGACTTTTTTTTTTCTCAAGCATCGTCATATTAACATCAACCAAAACAAACCAAAATAAAAGTATAGTTATTTACATGATCAATAATATTGTTTTATTCGATACGTGACTCTTACCATAGTATTAAATGATTCTTGGTTCAAACATTGCACCTACATGAAATGAACTCATTTGGTTTTTGATCGTGAAGCGGATTCACACGGATATTTTACAGGATGGAAGCAGTTTTTTTTCTTTTTCCGCTGTTGATGTTTCTTCTTCTTTCTTTTTTTTTTTTAAATATAACCAAAAAAAAAAAACCTTCAAAAAAGATATATTTTCAATATTTCACGCCGTGAAAGAAAATCACATTGGATGCGGATGATTCAAGTGTGCTTTGTGTTCTTCGGGATCAGAGGTTCCGAAAAAACATGTTGCTATGGAAACAGATGTTGAGCTGCTCCTCGGCGCAGGATTACGAGTCCTCGGCTTGGATGTGAAAAAATGCCAGCGAAAACTGAGGAATGGAGGTGTGCGCTGAGCGGGTGGTGCAGTACAACAGCGTGCGGGTGTAAACCGATGTAAACCCAAGTTCGTGGTAGGATGTCCGCATGTACAACAAGTCTCTGTACAGTCTTCTGTGTGTATGTACAAGTGTCTTGCGTGTGTGTGTGTGAGTGTATTGTATAGACAGGATTTCTATGCATGTTTGCCTGTTTCTAGGTGCGGATATGTGTGGATACATAGACGCGCTGGGATTTCTAGGCCCTCAGAAACAGCCCAGTGGTTTGTCTGAAATAAAAACAAGTACATTTTTATTACGCTGGCCGGAATTTGGTAATACCGTGTTACGGTAATACTCTTATTCCACTGCTAAATATGTTTTGGTTGAAACAAAAGGGCTAGATTTGTGGAAATAATGATCCAATCAGATAGCCATACAGTCAAACGAAGGACATTAAGAGCTAAACCGAAGGCCTAAACACTATATGTTAATGTCTGTTCCAGGCTGAATAATAAAACATTTACAAGCTTTAATTTGGAAAGGAATAAAAAAATGTTCACGTGAATTGCAGTTAGCTTAGCTCTAAGATACTACTAGAATCTCACAGGGGTGCTAGCAGGAATTAGCATTACATGGTTTCGACATGTACAGCCTGAACTGAAGGCCTAGCTCTACTGGTCATAGCTCGTCACTGGTATTTATACATGGAAACTTTGAGTCTTTGATTGTAGGGGCTGCACAAGTACTGCCACTCAATGTAAATTAGCTGTGTTAGTATGTGTACTATAGTGTATGTATTTGTGTTTATACGTAAGAACAACTGTGTGAGTGTGTGTATGTATGTGTGTGTGTAAGGCACTCAGGACAGCTCGCTCATGTTGAGAGGCATTGCCATGCCTGGTCTCATGTAGGGCACAGCATGGACGGCTTTAGAGAAATCTGGAGTCAGCACTCTACCGTTTTCCCCGGTACTGCCAGTTATAGACAACCTGGCCTTACTGCGCATGGCGTCCGTGAACGTCATCTAAACAAACACGCACGCACACACACACACACACACACACACACAGATACAAACAGAAACGCAACAGGACGGACAGATCAATGTACACACACACATACACGTATTCACGCACACAGGGAGAGATAGAGAAGAAAGAGAGAACAACAGCGTCAGTCAGTTTCATATTGTACAAACACCGCACAAGTATAAAGAAGTTTTATGAGCGGCAGATGGGGTGGAGAATGATTGACAGCTAATGGGTCTCTCTCTGAACGCGATGAAACAGCTAGTTATTTATACCTCTACGGCAAGCCATGGTGCCAGTCCATAAATAACACCAAGCACTGATGATGGCACAAAAAGTATAACGACGGCATGGAGGAAAAAAGGCAGAGCTGAGAATGTGGATCACATGTACCATTCATTCGTCATTCAGTCCATTCGTCTATTTATCTCTTCATTTAATCATTCCCCAGGTATCTTATCATACTCATGATCATTACTCAGACCAGTGGTGTAGTCTAGACTGAAGCAGTAGGTAAACTATGTAGA